>OY987244.1:14499127-14969655 GCA_963920765.1 Ulota crispa | reverse complement strand
GGCCCAGGCAGTGAACCCCGCCTTGCCACCCGGCAACCCAATGCCGGCTAGCGACTGCGGGCTGACGGCTGAGGGCACCTCCGCCCCGGTACTCTCCCCGGCACCCAGCATAGGGATATTAGGTGCAGGGGCCGGTAAGGGGCTTAGGGGTACAAAGCCCAGTAAGCCAATGAAAGGTACCGGGTTTGTTACAAGAAATTTAATTGCCCCAACGCACTCTTTTGTGTCAGCGGCCGATTTTTGTGTTTCGGCAAAAGATGCGGAGATTTATGCACTTGATATTTCCGAGGTGAGTCTTTCTAGTACAAAGAATTCTTCAATTCCAAAGGAATACCGCAATTTGAGTGGAGCTTTTAGTAAGCAGGCATCAAATGAGTTGCCAAAACACGGCGTGGCGGACATGAGGATTGAATTCAAGCAGGGCCAGGAGCCACAAAATACTGGTTTCCGACCTATGTCACCAACGGAATTAGAAGAGCTTCGCAAGTATTTAGAGGAAAATTTGAGGAAATGATGAATTTGACAATCCAAATTCTCGGTATCGGCACCAATTGTATTTGCCAAGAAGAAAAATGGTTCCATCAGAGTTTGCGTGGATTATTGAAATTTGAATAAAGTCACAATCCGAAATTGCTACCCATTACCCCTTATTCCAGAGCTCACAGACCGGTTGGTGGGAGCAAAGATTTTCATTAAACTATATATAAAACAAGCGTACCACTGAGTGCGGATGGCATTGGACATGAATTCAAAACGACATTCAAAACACGGTATGGGTTGTTCGAGTATTTAGGGATACCTTTTGGATTCACCAATGCGCCTCCCCAATTTCAATCTTACATGTAGGAGCTCTTTGGAGATCTATTAGATATTTCCGTAGTAATATATTTGGACGACATCGTCATTTTTTCAAAAGATCTGGAAGAACATGTACGAATCATGCGGGAAGTTCTTCAACAATTGGAGAAACATGGACTTTATGCCAAGGAATCAAAGTGTCAGTTTCATTGTCAATCCATTGAGTTTTTAGGAATGGTGGTGTCTACTAAAGGGTTGGAAATGTGTCAAGACAAGGTTCAAACCATTAAAGATTGGCCCACACCAAAAACCGTGAAGGAAGTGCAAGCATTTCTTGACTTTGCCAATTTTTATCGGCGTTTTATATGTGATTATTCTAGGATTGTCGTTCCCCTTATCATGCTGACAAAAAATGATAAAAAATTTAAATGAACCATAGAAGTGGACCGGGCTTTCATGGAACTTCGATCAAGATTTCTTCAAGTACCGGTATTGCTCCACCCTAATTTTGAACGACCCTTCATTGTAGAGGCGGATGCATCCAATGTAGTAATAAGAGCTATTTTTTTGCAGCACGGGAATGATAGGCATCTCCACCCTTGTGCGTTCCGTAATTCAAAGATGTCTCCAGCAGAACAAAACTATGATATCTATAATAAGGAGCTCTTAAATATAATTTTGGCGTTTCAAGACTGGTGGATATATTTGGAAAGATCACCGCATCAAACCCGGGTATTCTCGGACCACAAAAATTTGGAGTATTTTCTTACTACGAAATAGTTAAACCGACGCTAAGCTCGATGGTCTGAATTTCTATCTGCTTTTAACTTTGAAATTCACCATCAGGTGAGGTCGCTAAATGGAAAGGCAAACAGTCTTTTTAGACGAGTGGATGTCATCGAGGGACAAAATAAAGAGAATTCACCCTTACTGCGATTGGCTGCGCTTGAGTCTCATGAACCGGTATGGGCGGATGTATAGATTATAGAACAACCTAAAACAGCGTTGCAAGAGGATGCCATACTACAACCACTACTGTCATTTTTCAAAGACAATTCCAAGTAACCTCCTTGAGATATACGCCGACGACTTCAAGGATACACGTTGGATGATGGAATCATTTGCTTTAAGGATTTGATATATGTATCAGACAATGAGGAACTTAAGCGGCAAATTTTGCAATCTCGGCATAATGCACCAGCCGCGGGACACCAAGGGAGAGCTAAAATTTTGGATTTGGTTAGCCGAATTTTTTATTGGCCCACATTACGCCGCTATGTTTACCGGTACGTTGAGGGATGTGACTTGTGTCAACGGTTGAAATCAACTCACCATCCTAGATATGAACTAATGCAACCCATTCAGGACGGTCATGCACCGTGGAAAAGAATTTCTACCAATTTCATAGTAAAATTATCAAATAGCAGTAGACATGATTCTATCATGGTGGTGGTCAATAAAAACATAAAACTAGGCCACTTTATTCCTACAAAGGAAACGGTTACCTCCAACGAGACCGCTTCATTATATATCTACATAATATTTGGAAGCTTCATGGCATACTGGAGGAGGTAATTTTGGATTGTGAGCCAGTTTTTGTCTTTAAGTTCATGAGAAGACTTTGCGAACTCTTTAGAATTTGGCCATCTCTAACCACGGCTTTTCATCCTCAAGCGAACAAGCAAACCGAAAGGGTAAATCAAGTGCTTGGGCAATTTCTTCAAACTTTCATTATAACCCGGCAAGATGATTGGGCCAATCTCCTCCCAATAGCGGAATTTGCGTATAACAACGCAAGTCATTCTACAACAAGGTTTTCTCCTTTCTATGTCATTTATGGTTATCATCCAGCATTTTTGGTTTCTACACCAATCACATCTACAATGCCTGCGGCGGAAGACCGACTGCAATACTTACAAGTCCACAAAGAACTTAAGGTCATGATAAAAATTGCAGGGGAGGACGCCAAATGCAATTATGATCACGGGATACAATTACAACCAACATTTCAAATAGGCGACAAGGTTCTTCTTTGGCACGATAATATAACAACAACAGAGCCGTCTCGGAAACTGACCCCAAAGTTTTTGGGACCATTTACAGTAATTGCTAAACTCTCTAATGTTGTTTATCGCTTACAATTACCAAAAACATTACAGATTCATGATGTGTTCCATGTCTCCTTGCTTGAAAGATATCGCCATAATACCATTCCATGACAACGCCAATTACCACCCCCACCGATTACCACTTCTGATGGAGATGTTAAATGTGAAGTCCACAAAGTTCTTAATTCATGGATTTTTGAATGGGGAAGAAGATTGCAATATCTAGTCTCTTGAGAGGGCTACGGACCAAAAAAGAATTCTTGGAAGCCGGCAGCGAATTTAGAGAATGCACCACTTGCGGTGGCAAAGTTTCATAAGAAGCACCCTGGGGCACCGACACCGAACCGTAAGAAAACTCTACCTAAGAAGGGGGATAATATTACGAACTAATTTGTAATGACGGTTACATTGGTTAGAAGTTGGTTATCCTTCCTCTTTCCTTCTTAAACCAAGTGAAGAGGTTTGTTCCTCACTTGATATTTTGCTTAATACAATGGAATACTTTCAATGTCACCTTTACATCTCTTAGTGTTTGTTTCTACATTAGATTATGATCTCAAAATAGGAAAAGAATGTCGACTCTTGATCTTGTAGTTATTCCCAACTCCGGAATGGAGGCTCATTATTTCAGGTATTATACAATTTGCTCCACAATATGCTGAGTTGAACATTACACTCCTTTGTGACCAACAAATAATTGGGTCGTGACGAATCAATCAAGGGATGCCCAAAATAAATGGGTATCTTCCTGTGTTGGTGATATCCGCCACCAATTTCTCACGATGACTCCCAATTACAAGTTCAACCACCGCTTCGTGTGTAATAAGTCCGGAATTAATCATTCGGCCATCAATCACCCGGACTTCTTTTGGTGCTCCCTTGAGTTTTAGAATTGCATTGCACTCCTCTGCAAACCTAGGATGTCTGAAGATTCCTGTGGCTCCTGAGTCCACTAGGGTGGAGGCCGCCATAGAGTTGATTGTGGCATCCAACGTTACATGGGCCTCCAGATCTAAGGTAGTTCGTAGAGATAATGGTATCAATACATTTCCCGAATCTTCGTGGATCACTAGATGTTCCTTCCATTGCAAATCTTGCTCATGATCAAGCTCATCATCTTCTTGTTTTGTGCTCGTGCTTTGCTTCGTGATTGTAGCCGCCGCCGTCTAGACAATGCCCGGGTACTGAATCCTCCCACTCAGTCTCGGGCTTCCTCTTTTCTCAAGGCTGTTTCTTCCATCTTCATGGTAGCCGAAATTGAAAGTGGCCTAGAGAGATTTGTGGGGCACTTAGCTTTGATATGTCCTAGTTCGCCGCAACCCCAACATTGCCCCTGGCATTGATACTCTAGCCGTTCCGCTGCCGTTTTTGCCAAAGCTTGCGTGGCTCAAGTCGCGCCAAGCTCCATAGGCACTGGGCCCAAATTTGCTTGAGACCTCGCACTTGGATCACGGAAAGGAGCGGTTGGAACTCTAACATTTTGAGAATCGGATTGTACCCGCCGATTTTGTCGTCGGCCCCATAGCCTCTCATCAATCCAGGACACCATTGCCATCCAATCTTGAAGTCTTTGTGGTTGGGTCTCTGCGGTGGCTATGAAATCCAAGATCTCATCTTTAAGTCCTCTTCAAAACCGAGCCACCAAGCTAGCTTCATTCCATTTGACTTGAGCGGCATATTCATTAAACGTAAAAATATATGATGTCGCCGAACCGGTTTGCCTAAGTCGACCTAAACGGTCTTCTGCGTTACTTTGTCTATCCAAGTCACCGTAAACTCCAATAATGGATTTCCGAGATATAGCTACTTTAATTTAAATTTAGGAAGTCACCTTAAATCTAGTTAATGAACTTTTGTTCAATATTTCAGAAGTTAATGAATTTTTTGTTCAAAAAGACCATATATTTTGAAAGATATGTATGTCATTTCATTGGAAAACAGTCAACATATTCCCAATTCAATGAGTATGGTGTTTTTTGGAAAAAAACCAGAAGTCCCACTTTGTTCATTTTTTTTCCAAATTAATGAATAACGTGTTTGGTGAGGTCCTCTTGTGTTGCAATAGGCTATACAAACAACTACTTAATGATCTTTTTAAAACTTTCTCTAAATGTCTGCCAAGGCGCTTAGGTGTATGCCCCCAAAACCCCATATCCACTAAATTAAGAGGTAACTGAAAAGAAGTTTGACAAAAGGTTTTATTGGAATTTAGCTTGACTCGAGCTAAATTGCAATAAAACTTTTCAAAACTGACTTAAAATTAGAAAGTTTTATGTCAATTCAACTAAAAACTCTACATTTAATGAAAATTGCCAATTTAGATTAAGTCAAACATGATTATTTAGAGAGGTGCCCAATAACCCATTTTAACAAATATGGTGTTCCAAGTTGTATGTTATCATTTGAGCTGGTGGTTGTTGTGGTACCGCGCTGGCTGTGCTGGAGTCTGTGGTGCTGGAGGAGGCTGGTTTGGGGCAGCAGGGCACCAGGGGCCGCCGCTTGTGGTTGCCACCACTTCTGAAAATTCTCCATGATGTACACAATCTGCCTCTCAAAAGCATCCACTTTATCTTGATTGAACTCTTCCGGTACTCTGTCTTTTGGGACACGCAGGTATGAAATCATCAGCCGAAGGACATCCATGTAATGCATCAGCTTCTGCAGTTGCTCGGCAGGCAAAGGCTGCCAAAGGGATACACAGACTAAATCAGTAAAATCTCAACAAAGCACAAAATGCCATTTTCATTAAATTGGGAAAAGCAGATTCCCAAGTTGTATTTCACCTTAAATCCAAAAAGTTATCTTAATTCATTTAATTATCAGATTCAAAGGTATTAGATGCAGTTTGAGCCACTAAGATTTTGTCCCTCACAAATTCCTCCTCTCAAATGAGGGCACGTGTACAAAAGAAAAATGCTACTTAAACGTATAGCTCCATTTCAAGTGATCACCTTAAACTTAATTTATTCCCAAAATGGAGGTTTCTTCTCAAATTAACAAATATGGCGTTACAAGCTTGTGCAGGGTATGGTTAAAGCTGAAACGAGGTTGTAATCCATTTTTTTCAATTGAGCTGAATTTTATTTGCATTGGATATCTCCAAACACCGCAGATATAAAAAAAGAAGCTTGGCCCCAAGAAACATGACTACAGATCAATTATGCACTATGAAATCTAAAGAGAGCACAAGCTCTTTCATTATAAATACCACCTCAAACACCATATCCATTAAATTGAGAATTTTGTAATATTTTGGGTTTAAGGTGACCAACTTAAACAAATCATTAGGGTACAACTTGGGAATCTGGTTTTCCCAATTTAATGAATATGGTGTTATCAATTCAAATGGAATTCAAAAACACCAATTCAAAATCATTAGTCCCATGAGCATGCAAGCTGTCTTTTTGTAATAAGCATACCTGAGTACTGCGGTTTGAATGCATTCTGTACATGAAATTCATGTCATGCAGGTATTTGTCGTTCAAAAGTTGAAGCTGTGCAACCAAACCAACCAAGTGTCTAAATACACAGCGCTGTTGGATCCATCAATAGGCTCTCAAAACAATCCAAACTCGCAAAAGCTATACAAATTAGATGAACCAATGTGCACCTTAGTCCACACAAGTTCGCGATGGTCCACATTGCCTGCAGCAGCGCCGGTTGGTCCAGAATGGGCTGATGACTCAACAGATGCTATAACATTATAACTAGTTGCTAGTTAGTATACAACCGTATCAAAGCATATGTAAGGTAGGAGGCTCGTAAATGTGCGCTTCTGTGGAAATATCCAGGCAACTTGGTAGAATGGAATATTTTTGGTAGAAAGCCAAAGAAGAGATAGTTTTTTGAGCATTTAATTTGAATTTTTTTGAGTTAGTATGAATTAACTACAATTTATCAAAGAAAAAGGTGTATAGGTAGCTATTCTTAATCATAGGTGGTAGCATGATGCAAAGGTGGTTTGTAAATGGAGCACATGAGTCCTAAAAGCAACCACTACAAAAGTCAAGAATGTTCCAATAAGGCTCTTGAGGCCTACAAGCACCCATTCCATATTTCAATACTCAAATCATGATTGAGAACACATTTTTATTTATTTTAGTATGACATATATCTATATTTTATTGAAAAACAAACTTGAACACAATTATGACCAATAAGCACACTCAATAATGGTTCTCTCTTAACTCTTAAGTTCCCAAAATGGTGCATACACAAGTACAATTTCTGAACATAGAAAATGTGACCTATTTAAGAACCTATGTGCACTATTTTTATGACCCCTACATGGTCCATTCAAAATGCCCGCTTCAAATTAGAGCCTCCTACCTTAGTACCACCACCTAGCATCACCAAAGATTGCTCATAGAAAGTCCTCACACAAAAAACTTGCACATGCAAAACAAAAAAATGTAGGTTCATTTCACGGAACCATCAGTGGTCCATAATCCAAAAGAAAAAAAACATTAAGAAACCAAATTTCAACGTACAATGATGTCTGGCATCAAGGCCCCAATCATAAAGGAGCTAGACATACACATATTTTGACACCTCACAAATAGGATGAAGTCATACCAGTAGAAGGCTCAGGAACAGCACGTTCTTGTTGAGCCTGAAGCCTGATGTTCTGCTGTTGCAGTTGCAGTTGCAGCAAACCTCGTGCATTCATTGCTCAAGTATGAACTCATTTTTTAGTAAACATTTCAAGCAAAAAAGCAAAGATACAAAAATTATGGGCTCTTTCCATATATTACTATACGCAACAAATGCAATTGGTAGAATGGCTTGGCATTTACTTACAACAATATGATACTTCCTCTTCAACATCAATTACAGTCAAATTTCCCTGATTTCAATCAAATACAAAAACTTAACCATTCATAGTACGGTGAGGCTGCTATCGCAAATTGAATTCAATCTAAGACTATCTACACGTTCTATAGGTTGTATTTCGAGGTCTAGAGATGCTGAGTGTAAATTAAAAGTACTGCAAGTCTTACTATCACTTTACTATCTTTTTCTATCACTCTCCTATTACTTTAGTGCATGTTGTAAAAATAAAAAAGTACAAAATACAAAAATAATAATAAATTAAAAGAAATCTACTTAACTTAATCTAAAGTTACAACTAGTGTGGCCCTTTGCCGTTGGCTTGATTTTCACCTCATGCCACCGGTGGTCAAACTTGTACTTTGCTTTAGTTAAACTTGTCCTCTACTTTATTTTAAATGGATATCCAAATTTTAATTTAGTTGAACTTGTACTCTACCATATTTTTACATAGAACTTGTCTTTGGCCAATCAATAATTTTTTTAAATCTTTAACCATTAATTTTTTTGAAATTCAATAACTTTCCCACTGTATGCACAAATGTCACAAAATCAAGCCCATGCGCCCATCCTTGCAAAGAGCTTTCCAATGGTGCCAAGAACGTGACAGGGGGACACACGGTCCGGAAGATCTCAATGTGACAAACATCCAAACAAACATCCAAACAGCCTAATTTAAGGTATAGATCTATCTATATCTACATTAATAAAAGAATAGCATTCAATCAATTAGGGCCAATAGAATACATGTTGAGTCAATTAGGTTTGAGCATGACTCAAATAGGGTTGAGCATGACTGGGATCAGAAAGTTATAAATGGAATAAAGTAAAATCACCTATGGCTTCACTAGACATTAACAACAAGTCACTAGCACTTGCACCTTCATTGGAGAATCACCTATGGTTTCACTAGACATTAACAACATGTCACTGGCACTTGCACCGTCAGTGGTTGCACCACAACTTTCTCTCAACTAATAGATGGCATGGGGATAGGGGGGCACAAGGATAGGGGGCACAGGGATAGGAGGCACAGGGATAGGGGAGCATGGGGATAGAGGACACGGGGATAAAGGGGCACGGGGATAAGGGGGCACGGGGAAAGAGGCACCAAGATAGAGGGCACAAGGATATGGGGGCACGGGGATAGAGGCACCAAGATAGAGGGCACAATGATATGGGGGCACAAGGATTGGGGAGCACGGGGATAGGGGGTGGGGGGTACAAACCCGTCGATACAACAGGTAGTATACTAGTAAAGTATAACGGGTCATTGGAAGTGACACCACAACACTTTCTCTCAACCAATTAGATTGAGCCGTTTCACCAAAAGTCAACAACATGTCACTAGCGGTTGCACCACAACACTCTCTCACCCAATCAAAATGAGTGGTTCAAAAGGTTGTATTTTTGGGAGGCATGGGGATAGGGGGCATGAGGATAGAGGGCACGATAATAGGGGGCATGGGGATAGGGGGCACAAGGATAGGAGGGGCACGGGGATAGGAGGGCATGAGGATAGGGGGCATGGGGATACGGGCACATGGATAGGAGGCATTGGAATAGGGGGTATGGGGATAAGATTGCTATAACTCCACTATTTGTTTATTGCAAGGATATTTTTGTTGCCTCCATTGGTACAATAGGTACGTAAATTAGTATGACATAAAATAATTGGGTGAGTGTGTGTGTGCGTATGTGTGTTCGTTTGATGAATCTATTTTTAATTTGATTTCCCCCTAAAAATAGAGTGGAACACAAGTTGAACCAAGTAAAAAAATAAAAATAGAACAGAGTATAAGTTTAACCAAAGTAAAATTTGGACAAAAGTAGAAGATGGATGTTGAAAGTATTTACCTATGCTAAATGGATGCTAAATGAATTACCTATGCCAAAAGTTATAAATGAATTTTTTTAGAACAAAATCTCAACCTATGCTAATTGCATGCTAAATGCATGCTAAATACATGATAAATGCATGCTAAATACATGATAAATGCATGCTAAATGCAAGCTAAATGCATGCTAAATGGAATTCATTTTTTTAAAAGTTTGTAAACTTATTTAGCTTTTCTAAATGGGTCATTTAAAGAAAAATTCTAGTGTTTGCAAACTATTAGCCTCTATTGCCTATTGTTTTTAAAACAAGACCTTGGGAATTATAGCTTGTTATTCTCTTTGTACTACTATTCTCTAAGATAGAATTACATTTGTTAAAATTTATAAAGACCATTTTCAAGTCTTTCATTTTTACTTTAAATTTTTTTAAACAAAAATTTGGTAATTATAGCTTTTCCACTCTATTTGTACTAGTATTCTCCAAACTTCAAGACAAAATGACACTCCTTAAAATTCATGAGAACCATTTTTATTCTTTGAATCTCAAAGACTACTTTTTAAAATAAGATGTTGATAATTATAACTTGTTGAACTTTTTTAAAATATCACTAGTTGGTATTAAACCCATTGAGCTAAGCTAAATGAGTAATGATGACTCCATTTAGCATAGGTAGCATCTGTAAATCCATTTAGCATCCATTTAACATAGGGAAATTTATATAGTCCATCCACTTAGCATCCATTTAGCATCCATTTAGCACTTTTACTTTGCTCATCACTTTATTTTTAAACTTCTCTACTTCACTTAAACTTGCACTCTACTTAATTTTAAGGTGGAAAATGAACTGAAAATAGATTCATCAAATCAACACACGCGCACATAATTTTTTTCTATAACATAGATTATTTACAATAGAACAAAACTTTGTTGAAATCTATTAAGACTATTTTTAATTGCAAATTTTTATCAAAAAAACATTAATCACATTTGTTTTTATTTCAAATTTGAACTAGTTCATATTTACATTGCAATTCATAGACTTTATAAGAACTATTGGGTTTTGCCATCAACAAAATCCCTTGTTTATAAACATTTTTTATTATTGGGCTTGTGAAGGCGGAGGATCTACAAAACACAGCTCAAGTCCCAAAGGTGATAGCTGTGGTCTGTGGATTGTATATAGTTTTATGCTTGATCAACCTTAAACTTACAGGCAAAGTACAATAATACGTATGCTTATAAATTTTGATGGGAAGAGACTAATGAAAGTGCTTGTGTCAAGTATGGTTTGGTTCCAAACTATTAGAAGCTCTTGGCTTCTTCTCCTACAAGACGCTTGAAATTTCCTAAATTGCTAGATGTTAAATTTTATATTTTTTAAAGTTTTAGAGAGACACTTAGTTCTAATGAAGTGAAATAGATTATACGTGATTTATGCACCATGGGATAAAGGTCAAACACTCGGTTGTATTAACTTGATCTTGGTGTGGGTTAATCATTGTGATCCTAGTTTTAGCTAGGTCACAATTGGAAGCCCACAAATATAAATCATCATTCATTGCATGTTTTTGTAAATATTGTATTTGAAATTGTAAATATTTTGGGTAAAAGTAGAAGAAATTTATTCAAGAAACTTGACATGACATATTATCCATGTGATAGTTATAGATTGTTGTGAACAAAACTTGAGATTTAGTATGTTTGATTCTTAGGGCTAAAGTTGCACTAGGGTCTTTTGAATCAGAATTTTGAGGCTAGGAACAATAGAGGTCAAAATCCAAGGTCTTACATAATGGGTGTTTGAAAACATTTTGTGGTTTGTTTTTCTTTTGTTCACACTCCACTGCAAATTGCTTTGCTTGGAGTTTAAAGAATCTAGGCTTTGCAAGATGATAGGTTTGTTGGGAGGTCCTTCATTGAAATTTACATTGTCCAATTGTTGTGCTTAAAGACATGGATCAACATTGAAGTCTATAGGGAAAAGATGAACAAGTGCCTTCTTCAATAGGAACCATAGAAGATACAACAGAGGTTGTTCCAATACCCTTGAGAGTTCAAGACAATTGGAATACAATAGTTGGATGGAACATATTGTCTTGAAGTATTGAGGGCAACTGGTTTTTCTTAAGTTGCCCTTGGTCTTCATTTGGTTTTCTTGATATGGCTTGTTTCTAAAACAAGTGCAATTTTTTGTTGTGGCTTTGGAAAGAGCACTGGCATGATTTGCTTTCTATCTTTGGAAATTTATTTAGGACCATATTGGCTATGATAATTGCAAACCAAATGCACTATTGTTAGTTGCGTTTTTGCAAATTTTGTAAGAATTAAAATCACAAAAATAGTACACAAACTTTGTAATGACCCGCCTCAACACATATAATGCTGAATTTCTCATATAAAAACAACATTACTTTTGTGTCTTGGCCTAGTTTGGATTTTCACAAACTTGCAAGAAATGTTGTTATTGTTGCTCATTCCTTTGATGAAATCTAAAATCCTATTTGTCCAAATCAAGCAATGTTGGGCGGCCACTATTTGTTTATTCAAATTTTCATCTAACCAAAGTAATTATAGATCTTGCAAAATCTAGAGCAAATTAGACGTTTGGTTTGGACCAAGAGGTGGATGTTGTACCTTTTCATCAATGGAGGCCAACCCACTACTATATCAGTTTTTGTAAGGACTTGTGAGTGACACATCAAGAGAGGTAGTACCATGCCTCTTTGTGCAATTTTGTGTAATAGCACATTGACTGTCTAGCATTGTTGATACAAGTTCCATGAGATCATCTATACGTGAATTGTAGTCTATCAAAGAAGTTTGCATAGTTGAGATTGAGAAATCAAAATATGAAACACTACAAAAATTTATTTCTGATCAACAAAATGAATTCTTCATCAAAACCTACATTCCCTTATATGAACAACAAGTGCCAATGCTCCAAAGTCACTTTCAAGGCAACCAATGGTTTGTTGATGTACTACAATTTTTTTGCAAACATGCATTGTAATTAATAAAAATAAAAAAACATTTACAATTACAAGGGCTGAGAGATTTTAAAGAACCTATACTCAATTTCTTCTATTCCTTGATTTTATAGAAATTGCTAAACCATATACCTTGCGGAAAACATACCTTATAAAATCAATGTAATGAAAACCATAACTTCCTAATTATTGTTGAAATATTAGTAGCAATAATACAAAAATTGTTTGGAACATATTAATCTCATAAACAAAAGGTCTCACCTAAACCACTACCAATCATTCAGCAGTAGTCACATGCAACACTTCTCCAATATAGACAATTTAAGGATGTTCTCTTTTTTGGTCACTTATCCAAAGTAGTTTTCAATAATTACCTTGAAATTCAATTGCTAAAAGTAAAATGCCAAAACATGAAAATTTTAAACAATATTGCTACATACCCTTGACATCAAGTTACCACCTGCCTTCCTTCCTTTCTAATCCAAATTTGAAAACTCTAAGGACAATCCCAAGGCTAGTTTTGCCAAATCCACACCTTCTTGATTCAAATATTGTGGCACTAGATTGATCCATTTTGGCAACAAATGACCCGCTAAACAATTGAGGATTTGAATCCTAAGGTGCCAACACCCCAAGCTAGCTAGGTGGCAAAAAAACCTAGCCTTGAGAAACACTAAAATGAAATAGAGGTTTTTTTGGGGGTTGGCCTTGCGGGCATGGGCATGCACAATGGAAGCATGCATGGAGATGGGCATGGTGTTTGGGATTGATGCATCTTCTTAAAAACACTATTAGGAAAACACTTGAAGTTATTGTTGCTAGCTAGGCACGTGGTAAGTTACAACAAAGTGAAACAAGGCAAGAATCAATGTGAAGGCAATGCCAAAAATAGGATGTGCAATAAAGACCAATATGAGTTTTAGTGAAATTTGTCATCAATGCTCTAGGAATAAAACAATCATTAAATAATAATAGTTTCCAATTCATACAAAATCATACATTAAACATTGCACTTCAATTGCCTTATTGATTAGGTTGTCTCATCCTAGAAAATTATCTTATGACTCATTGCTTGACCACTTGGAGGTGCATGCAACTTTCTAAATATCAGAATTCCACATGATTTACAACCTAGACCCCACTAGTTTGTTTTTTCTACAACTTTGTAGTTGTTGCCATGCCCTTTAAAATTTGTTTATTGCAGTGATTATTACTGTAAGATCAGTAAGTGTAAAATGTTCAGAAACTAATGTGGGGCTACCTAAACACAATATTCAGTGTAGTATCCGTAGCCGTGTCAAACTGTCAATGACTCACTTGAAGCAGCCGCTAGTGAAGCATGCGCTTTGGTGGTTTCAATTCACGAATACAAGTACAATTACATTGCTAAAATAATGAACAGTTTGTTCATCTCCAGATGGGCACTTTCTAGCAAGACATACAAGACTTGCCCCAACACCTTGCACAATATTCTTGCCCAACGATCTCAAATTCTCAACTGAATGTTCCTATCTTCCTTTTGTTCAGAAACAGAAGATCTAGCAACAACACTAGACTACTTTCCATATTGACAAACATATGTCATCACTTCGTCACCCATAATAAGCATAACAGGTTGCTCACGTGGACGAGTAAGCCCAAGCAAGATTAATGACAATGAGCAAAAAGCTTTTACTTCAAAATCAAAGAAGCATTATCCATCACAAACTGAATAGTAGCAAAGAGAACAAAAATCCCTCCACCTTTCATATAAGATGGCGAAGAAAGACCTGCTACAACTTCATAAAGACATTACTACATGCCTCCGTTGTAAACAGCTTTCTATGCATATTTTACTAACTATCTTATGTTCACTAAACCACGAAGCAAAATGCTGCATAAAATAAAATAATATCATAAAATGATCACTAAAACAGCTAACTTACATAGTGTACTTCAGGGAGTCAGGAAAATGGTAGAATATGCTAAAGCCGTCATGAAATCATCAGAACAAAACATTCTTGAGCATCTGCTCCAACATCCTAGCAACACTGAAATGAAATTTCTAGATTCTATTTGCAATATCATCTCAAGCATTGCAAATATCTTCAATTCCTTACTGACTTCAAGCATGTACTCTAAAGTGTGTCTATCAAGCTTGTGATGATGTGAACAATGTGGGAGGTCTAACCTCCCCAGTCCTCTAGAATGTCAAGTAGCATTTGCGGAGGCTCAACAAAATCCTCTACGGCTTAAGCTGCATAATGGAGCACATATTTACATGATACAAGTATACCGAGGTACGATATTTTACAGCAGAAATCCTCAAAGGAGTGATTATCCGAAGTTCAACACAGAAGTGATTGAACGTCACACCGCCAACTGCAATTTCTACAGGAGGACAAGGGTTGCAACAAAAGCAGGAAGAAATCAATGGGCAAGGAGGGCATCAAATGGAAGGAAAAAGGTACTATCCCCTGTTTTTGAGCTCGGCCAACCTTCGACTCAAATCATCTTCAGGCTCGGCAGAGGTGGATTCCTTGACAGGCATAGCCATGGCACCTGCTTGCGGGAGATTGACAGAAACCTCCAAACCATAATCATCCGCAACCTGGTGCAGAAGCGAGTTCACCTCATCCTCCGGAGTCGACAGGCTAGTGCTACCAGCCATGGCCGTTTCGATGAACTCCGATTGAACCTCCATGTTCACGAAGGTCTTCTCGAACTGGTCCATCGTTTGCGATATCTTCTCCATGTTACCAACAGCAAGAGCACTGTCGAGCGACTTCACGATTCCGGCCATGGACTTGGAGATCGTCTGCATCTTACTCTGCGTGCCGAGCCGGGCAACGACGGCGTCCAGGCGTGAGGAGAGCCGGAGATAATTGAGCTGCTCGTTGTGCTTCCGGATGGCGTTTTGCGCGTATATCCGAGCGCCGTCCATGTTGCCCTTCTCGATCGCTTTCTTCACTTTCAACTTCTCACTCTTCTCCTCCTTCTCGCACTTCTTCGCCGAGCGCACGAGCGTCTTGGACGTGAACTTCAACTGGAAGATTTGGTCCAGCAGCTTGTCCTGCCCCCTTCCACCCCACATGGCTCCTTCTAACCCTAATTTCCACTAAAAAATTACGTAAAACAGGTGATCGGTGCAATTTTCTCCCAGACTACAAAGTCTCGGTCGATCGCTGAAATTCCAGAACACGAATGGATGCTCAAAATCCAAGGAGAGGAGTCCGCTGCAAGCTCCGTGAGGGCGAGGAGATCGATCACTAAAGTTAGGGTTGGCAGTCGAGGCAGGCTCTCTGTTTCGTAGAGAGGACGAAGACGAGGAACAAGGCGCGAAAGAGCCAGCGTAACTCCAATTAATCTGACGTGGCAAGTCGGACGCATCCCCAAAAGAACCGTTGAAAGCATCGGATCCATCACATCTGTCACGTCGGATTTTGGCCTCCGTTGGAACTAATAAGTTATGCGCTCTTAACTCCTGAGCGCGCAGAGTTATTTTAGGATTTAAGAGAAAATGGGGTTTAATCACTTAATGGCCCCCACAGCTTGGAAAATTATATTCAAAAAAAGTGACCGCAGGATTTGAAAAAGAATTATCTTCTCTGCTGATGGGGGCCAACCATGACTATTTTTACCATACAAATTAAGAGAAAAAGTGAGATAAAGTTGTAGGCCCCAATAACAAAATCTTGTTGCGGGGGTGTTTAAAGGTTAACCCCTGAGCGCCTAGGCCAATTTCACCAAAATCAAGGTTTTGGGAGATTGATAACTTTGATACATTATATCTTAGTCAATTGGATGATTCACAAAAAGTGACCATTAAAAATAGTGGAACCCCTACTCAGAAAATGGCTTGCAAGTTTTGGGAACAATTGACCCTAGGAGACATGAGACTATAACATTTGATCAAACAACACGTGATGGCAAAATCTCATTCTTTGGCAAGTGATTGCTACTTATTGATTTTTACAAAATTTTATAAGCCCTTTATTCATCTCAAATTTTGTGGGTAGCAAGATTAGATGTGCATGCATACACTTGTAAATTATTGAAGATTGCACTTCTTTTTATGTCTAGTTTTAGGGCTTCAAATCGCTATTGCACAAAAAACAATGACCAGCACAATTGGTGATGGTTGCTATGATAAGGATTTAGAACATGCTTGAACCCTTGCCAACAACTTTCCCGCTACCACAAAGCACACACAAGGAAGCTTGGAAAGGATATTGATTGGTTGCGGCTTGTAAAACTTTGCTTGCCACCACGCCCTGTATGGTGTTTCACCTAATCAAATCTCTTGGAGCACTTGTACAACATATGACTTTCCTTGCCATTCCTCCATTGGCATGGACAACTTGAGTCTTTCATAATTGTAGTGTATAACAAGATCAAGAATTTAGATCTGGTTCCTAAAATAGACATTTGAAATCCCCAGCGACAATATACTGTCGCTAGGGCACTCAGGGGTTAAGACTTCTTCTACTGTAAAGTAAAACTTAGTAAACTAGCAACACCTCTAATAAAAATTGCAATTATGATCTTTCTTGTTTCAAGATTTGAAACACCCGTTTTTGAAAAATTGGTAAAAGTGTTTATGGTACAGCAATATCTAGTTGTCTAAGTTAGAGCATTGGTTTAATTAACCCCTAAAGTCTTGCGGCCTTTATTTTGTCAAAAGACATTCAAAACTGCCATTTCTATTGCAAAGAGTAAAAAGTTTGAAAACTGATCTTTTTGCATATCTAACCAAAGGATCTTGTACTGGACTAGTATAGGAATGTGGAAAAAAAATTCAAAAAATTTGACCACATATATTGCAAGAAATTTGTGTTTAAAGTGTAAAAAACAAAAAGAATTGCACCTTGCATGACTAGATTATTTGACTTTGAAAATTTTTAACTTAAAACTTTTGCACCACAAAGTTTTGAAGGTTTATTTTTTTGTGTTGGAAAATTGAGTTGAGAATCTTTGGAAAAAAATCCAAAAAAAAAAATCTCAATTTTTAATTTTTTTAAAATTAGGTAGAAGAAGATATGAGATTGAACAAAAACTTAAATTGTTAATAACCCAGCAATGGAATTGAAACGCAATAATCCCAAAGGTGAGATTGTTCTAGAAAGCAAACTTCACCCTTCCCAACAATTTTTTTTTGAAAATATGTTAAACTTGCATTTAAAAATGAAGTTTATAATATATATTTTCAAGAAGATTCTTGAATTGCCTGAAAAACAAGATTGTCTATAATTGTCTCACAACTAGTCCAAATGGAATGAATCAAAACTTCAGATTTAAACAAAACTATAACTTATGAGAAAAAAAAAATTAATAAACAAACAAAACAAGTTTTTGTAAAACAAAAAATCTGCCCGATCTCCCCAAATTTTTGCTTATCTAGGCATAACTTTTGCTCTTGGTCATAGATTGGAGTAAAAATTATATTCCCCAAAAACTAATGTGTTTTTTTTATCTTCAAAAACAATTTCAAAAAATTAGGACAAAA
Organism: Ulota crispa; assembly: GCA_963920765.1. Classification (NCBI taxonomy): domain Eukaryota; kingdom Viridiplantae; phylum Streptophyta; class Bryopsida; order Orthotrichales; family Orthotrichaceae; genus Ulota; species Ulota crispa. Next base: position 14,951,607 of record OY987244.1, on the reverse strand, counting down.
ATTGAGGCCATTGGCACTTGCCCAAAATCCCGTTTGTCCTTGAGGGGACAACAAGGCTTTAGGGGTTAAATGAACTCTTAGCTCCTCCATAGGTTAGCCTTGTGTTTTGCTAATGGTTTGAGAGTATGAGTTTGATTAGTAACACACAAGTCAACCAACATTGTTGTAAAAGCTAAGCTTTGGGATTCTTTAATTGAAGAAACATATCACTCTCTATTTTCTTTATGCTACACAACAAACCATATTATCAGAACTTAGACTTATGAGTGCTAAACCTTAAGAATTTTGAATACGTAATTTTACAAATTCTTTGGTTTGAGGTAACAATATATTCTTTGAAATTCAATATCTTTTGTTTCATAAGGTGAAACCGTAAAATGGGACAACCCTTTTTCATTACACCCTTAACTTACTCCAAGAGGTTGTCAAGAATTTTGTGGCACCCCATAAAATTAAGGGAAAAAACTAGTTTCCCTTCATACTCCATACAAAAAAAATCAAATTCTTAAACAAAAGTATTTGTACTAGAGATGCACAATGAATGTAGGATTATTGATAGTGTCATTATCAAAAGCTAACACCACATTGATATTACATCCAAGACAATTCATTCCAAAATTTACTTTGCAAAACGGAAGTGTAAAATATGGATTTCCAAAAACTTGTATAAATTTTCACCTTATCAAGAGAACAAACACTCACTATTGTAAGGGATTCAATTAATTGCACCAAATTTGACCCTTGGTGTTATAACATTTTTAGTATCACTAGCATCAAACATTGCTTTTTATATAACATAGTTTCTCTTACAGATCAAAATTTTAAAAATGTTAACACTAATTGAAACGTTTATTAATACAAATTTATGTGGATTGATATAAATGACAAAAATCCTTGTGAACTTGGAGTAATCACGTGTTGCCATTTTTATGGGATACTTACTATGCATCCATTGAATAATAGTTATAAGATTTGCGATGAAATTATAAATTAAATCTTTAATCAAAATAATTGTATACATGAAGAAAAACAATGTATTAAGATCTAAGACTCACCAAAATCTTTTTTCACAAACTCTTTTGACAACCCGTTTTAACAATTCATACCCCACATGTGAGTAACTATACATTTATACTCAACAACATGAAGTTTCTTCAGCAAATTAAGAACAATCTCTTAAATAGAACAATAAATCAATCTCAAAATTTGAAGCCCAAAATAGTCAATTTAATGCAACCATTAGTATGGTTGGAATCATAAACATAATTTTAGAAGTTGCTTGGCACTAGGGTATGTAGTCTACCCAAAAAGCTACCCTTTAAGCGCTAATCTGCTTTTTATGGGCTTTTCAAGACAAGGAGATTTTTTGTCTAATTTTTAGACAGAGAAATAGATGACATTTTTCTCGCTAATTTGTTCATATTTTTTGAAGAATTATTGAATTGCTAATGAATTTTCAAAGCTTTATGTAGTAAGCACCTATTTATGATTTGTAGGTCTCCCAAAATCCGTTCACTTGCAACATGTAAAGAGATGAAGTGAAACCAAGGATTATGATTGGCTCTTGCAATAAAATACACCTTCTCTTTTATCCACTCAATGGCTCAAAAGGTCCACTAAAGGACCACTTCATATCCACTCTAAGCTAATTATAGGGACGCTTTACAAGAGAGAGCCACAATTTGAGCACATCACCTGACCTTGTAGTTGTCCATCCATAAGTGCTAAAAATGTTGTCACTTGTGCATCCAAAGAGTATGAACATTAAAGGGTTAAGATTCAAATATTGTGCTTTGAACTCAAAACTTTGGCAAGCAATGCCATATGCTAATCATTGTGGGTTTTGATATATTTCTTAGTGTACAATGAATAACTTTTGTACACAAATTCAGCAACATATCAATAAAGGTCTAATGCTTAGTTAGTCAAAATCCAAAACTATGATACTTGAGGTATTTAGAGGGAGTCAAAATCCAAAATATTATATATGAGGTATTGACTAGGGAGTTTCAAACTTTGGAGAGAACTTTTGGAAGCATTGCTTGAAGGATTTCGGAAAATCTTAAACCAAGACTGTAACTTTTTCATATAAAACCAAAAATACATTACCAAAAACCTGATTATTTGAAAATCGAACTTCGCAATCATGAAACAACGGGTGTTCTAAGGTGACCAGTTGTCATACAGAAAACAGTGTGACAGTACTTTGTGACACATCCTCTCAAAAATTGCTACCCAAAAATTTCCAACGATAAATGCCATAATCAGTGAAGCTGATGATATAGTATTGCGCTCCACTTCCAAACTACTGGTAATCAATAAAAAGTTAGATGCTACATTTCCAACCTCAGATTTTGAACAAATTTCTGTACAGTCTGAAAGGCATTTGTTTTCCATGTAACCAGATTATACCCGTTTAGATTCACCGAATTGTACAAAACACAAACAATTCAAGATACACCTTCAAAAAGTTTGTAGTAATCATAAGACACTTCGAAACTTACAAGCCTCAAAGAATTGCGACCTCATAAGAGCACACTCGTAGTATGGGATTACATAAGTAATAACAATTCTACCAGAGCCGACACTGGCTCTATTACTTCCACTTAAAGAGAGCAAGAACCCACTTTAACAAATAACCCATAGCATTCACAAGACAATGAAGACGTTCTCCACGATGAATAGCTTGAGACCAATAAATAGACGCAGAATATTCTGCATTTATTAAAAATCCTAACCTTGAGCACATAGAGATAGCATACACCTGTCTTTCAGGTTACCTGATAATAAAGACACCCCATCTGCATCTTGTCATTTCAAGGCATTCAGCCATGAATTTGAGAGATGCACTTCTAGGCCCACTTGTGCACATGCCCTCCTTCAAAACAAAAAAACTAAACTAAACTCCAACTACGCATTCAAAACATGCAAAGCCTGCTTAGAGCACCAAAAACCCAGCTTCTACGCAACTATGAAAGCATCCAACAACGTCTGTTCTACAAGGGATACATGTAGTCAAGGAGCTCAGACGACAACTGCCACATGAACAAAAACTACAAAGGTTACCTGACTCAGAATCCTGCAAGGAATGTCACGAAGTGAAAGATGTCTTGCTAGTGAGCAGCAGGTTTGTTGAGCACCAATTTCTCGTACAACTCCAAAAGATCTCGCTTGGTTGGATTCCGTGCTGCCAACAACTCCGTCCCAAATCCAGCCTCTGTCATCCTCTGTTTCAGCTTCGCAATTGTCAACTTCCTGTAATTAATAGTCTCCACTGCGTCACTTGATGTAGCTGCACTGCCCCCTTCTTCACCTTCATACAGATTGCTACCATTGTCCAAAGGATCCAATTTGGTCTTCTTATATGCATTCGTGTCAAAGTCCTCTTGTCCGGAAGTCTCAAATTCTGGTCATCACAACACACAACATCATCTGTCACTGGACACATTCGAGATACAACGTACCCGAACTCAAGCCTTCCACTTCCATAGGAAAATAAGCTCATTGACAAACGACAAATGTCAAATTTGCATGGCAAAAAGAGAATCAAGGTTGTAAACATCATCTATTATTGAATTGTTTGGTAACAATAAGTGCATCACTATTATTAGTAGGGCATTGTACAAGGGCTTCTATGGACAACACAGCAAACAGAGCTATCAAAAAAAGTTTAAGTATTTCAGGTATCATCATAAAGATAATCTTCTCCATGATTCAAGAGAAATCTACGACATCCTGAATCACCAAGGAGATTCTCCATCTAGAATCTCTGGAAACACTCTTCCTTTGCTGAGGAAAATCTGGTAAAAACACTCAAGAACTAGCCAAGCAACCAGTGCGCAATCTCACAAACAAGGACCTCAGTATTAACCAAAACTACTTGTGTACACAAAACCTACTCCTTTGAACGTCATCAGCTTTGAGAAATCAGAGAGAAATGCCAGACCTTCATCTTGGAAACCTCTCTTGCCAAGAGAGGCGGCTATGGGTGATTTGCCAGGTGGCGTGCCCGTGAAACCTCGGACTCGGGTTTCCAAAGCTGTTTCGTGGTTGCGGACTGCTGTGAACTGCCCCTGAAGGTTGTCAATCTGTCCCTGCATGTTTTGAATCTGCACTGACAGAGACTCGGCTCTTTGACTGGCCGCTGCTTTTGCAGCTCTTTCACTGGCCAATAACTTCTCAAATGCCTCCACTGTTTTAGCACGCTGATCTCGGGACGAAGCGAGCAACGTTTCCATTTCCTTCTCCCTGTCGTCATGTTGTCTCTCCAACATTGTGACTCTTGAGAATGCCTCCTGCTGCAATTCCCTGGTCCGGTCCAGGCTCTGAAATGTTCCAGCGCAGCATACATTGCACACAGTTAGTTCGTCAAAGTAGTCAAACAGGGAATACCAGTGTATGTAGGTGCATAAATGACTTGGCAAAGACGATTTATATGATGCACAATGCCTGGTCTGAATGACACAAAAATGCACACATGGTGCAGGAGGAGGTGACCACATTACGGGATATTAGGTAGATATGGAGTTATGCAACTACTTGTGTAGTGTTAACTACCATGTTTTCAAGCTGGTGTAACGTACCATCAACGTTTCATTCCCATAATACTACAATACACTCTTGTCATATTAAGCTTGTCATCATTTTTGCTACATTAAATTCTAATTTTTTTTCCCTCCCATAAAGAAGTTGATTTAAAACAAAACTCCATAAATAATCGCATACTCCATATCTACCTAATATGGGGTCAACTTCAGCGTCGGATAACTTGGAAGACACACGAACCTGGATCAACTCGTCCCTTTCCTGTTCCAACAGCTCGCACCGCCGTTGTATGCGCTCCACTGCTATCATTCTCTCTGCCGCCAACTTCTGAGACTCCAGCTTCTCTCTACCCTCGGCGGTTGCTTCAGCAAGGGACTTCTCTGCAGCCTCGACTGCACGGTGTGACTCCCGTTCTGCTATTTTTCTATGGAGCTCTGCCTCTTCCATCCTCGCTATGCATTCGTTCATGCGCTGTTCTGCAAGTGCCCTGTCCGCTTCGGTCTTCTCCAGGTCTCCCCTCAGCATGATAGAATGAGATTTTCTGGTTTCCAGCTCCTGTTGTACAAGATGCAACTCTGTTCGTAGGCTTGCCCCCTCTTTGGTTTGGTCTGATGTTTTGGACTCAAGCTCCTGAGAAAAAGGCAACCCAAATTGTGAACAAACGAGCCATCTCAAACGAAACTCACCCTCATCAATGCCAAAACCCCACATCCCCAGAGCTTTCCTTCCTGAAATATCCCGCAACACAACTGAAGATCAGGGTACGTTACATTCAGGCGAATGGACAGGCTAACAATGCGACGCTCCCCTTGCTCCAACTTCGCCTGCAACTCTTTTGTGTCTTCCTCCTGCATCACAATATCATAACCCAAAATCAAGAAAACAACCACAAACAAATTCTGCAACCAAAAGGAAAGCGCCGATATATAAATTTTCATAGATGAGAAATGCACGAGCATGGGAAACAACACACGCTAGACAGCCTTCCATACACGGTATACAGAACCAGCCAAAGATACTCATCAAGCAGGAACCATTTCATCCCCGCTCGCTAGTCTCAAGACTCTTAGCACACTCTAGATGGTCCACACGACGGAATCCTCAAAAAAACATCTTCTTCCACTCTCCTACCCAATTTTGCCGAACATGGACATGTCCTGATCATCAGTGCACTCCGGGACCTAGATTGACCTACAAAATTACCCAACATACATCGAGGACGTCGACTACAACACTGCCATCTATTCGGACATGTTTCAGTATCCCATGCATCAGCCAGGAGGATGCCACGAGCCCAGAAGTGCACCTTTTCGGAGATCTTTCCAGCATATTCGGCTCGCAGAGAATCCTCACGTGCCCGAGCTTGGGCCAGTGCTCGCTCCTTCTGCGAGTTCGCCTTCCCGACAGCCACCTTGGTCTCCGTAGTCACCGTCTCGTACTTTCTCTGCCACTCTGAAGCCTCCGCTTTCGCTGACTCCGATTGCTCTTTCACTGCCGCCAGCCTTGCCTCCGCAGTGCTAGATCGATTCTGCACGCATAAATAAAGAAAACGACCTGTCATTCCACTTGCCAAGACTTAATCAAGCACAGAGAGTCAATTAGGCTAGTGTCCAGACCACGACTGATTTGCTGCTTCGTACCTGAAGAGATGCAACCTCGGCGTTAAATCTCTCCACCTCAGCTCGCTGTAATGAAAGATACAGATCGTACTTGCCCTTCCACTCCGACGCCTCCTTTCTGACACCTTCCACTTGTGTATGAAGAGCCACGTTCTTCTCTTCCAAAGAGGCCACCTTTTTCTGTACGTTCGCGTATTGGCTGGCGGCATTCTCCGAAGCTCTGTTGTAGTCGTTCATGATGTTCTCGTACCGCTTCTTCCAGTCTTGTGCATCGCGTTGAGCGGCCTCCGTCTGCTTGGCCGAGAATGCCAGCCGCTCCCCCATAGAACGCCCTTTCGAAACCAGGTTCGAATGCTCTGCCGCTGCTTTGTCGCTTGCTCGTTTGACGACATCATGTATGGGGCTGGCCAAACTGCACTTCCACACCAATTGTCACATCGCAAAGCATTCCAACAACAAATATTACTCGTCGTCATCACCATGCAGGATGCATATGAACGTCCTAAATCGAAGCATACCTCCTTTGCAAGAACTGGACGAGCTTCTGATACTTGAAGGGACCGGAGGCGTGGACTTCGTACTCCATCACCATCCCGTCCAGCATCTAGAGAAACACAACCTTGCGTCAACACCCCCCGGAACAAAATCATGTGACGCTGCTGTGGACCGTTCAGCCACAACGAAGATCGAATGGACACAATGATAGTGAGGTTACCGTCAGTAGCGTACCTTGATGATGGAACCAAAGGTTGCCTCGGGGGCATTACATGCATTTCTCAACCTCTCTTCCAACGTGCCTACAGCTCTTAAACATCTCAGTTCTGCTTCCATGGACGACTTCCGCTTGAACTCCTGCGAAACATGCCCCACGATCAGAACAGGTGTCTCGGGAAAATATTGATCCCCAGTTGCACAACCACAGGAAGACTCTCTTCGAAGAACTCAAATCCTATCGGACACCACAGCAAGCATGCGAGTGCAGACTCTCCAATGGTCTTCCGCACCTCAAACTGTCGCTTCACAGTCGTAAGCAGCTGCTTCTCGTAATTCCTACGAACCGGACCATTTCCAACAGCCTCCGAGTTGTATACCGAAAATGCTGCTTCCACGGCTTCGTCTTGGGCCTCTTGCAGAGCGGCCTGCACTCAGGTAATACCACCGACTCCTCAGTATTCCGGACTCTGGCGTCCACAACAACTCCGCTCTCAAAAATCAAGGCGTCAATACAAGAAATACCTCCACTCCTTTCCAGTAAAAGGTTGACATCTCACCGGGTCAGGAGAGACATCCTTCTTGAACACTTCTGTGTACTTCTCGGCTGCCAGGTCGTGAGCGCGCCGGCACTCGTTCTCTTCCACATTCTGCTCCAACACATCACAGTCAGTACTCCGAACAAACGATTCCACGTGCCGATTCTAGATGCCACATCAAGCAGATTCAACAAGCACGGCGTTCTCGGTTCGTGACGACCAACCTGCCAGGACGTTGCTATGGTGGGAACGGCACCGGCGTTGATGGCATCCAAAAAGGATTGCGTCAATCCTGCAAACATGGGGCCGGTCATTACCAGAGAACCCAGCCGCTTCGGTAGCGTCCTCTCGAATATATACTTCGTCAACGCGTCCAGTCCTGATCTGAACTCGGGCCGCATTCTCTCCATCTGCAAAACCACCATCCAAAACATACGGAGACCCAGCGCTGCACTATGAAAATCCAGAACGCGCATTCACAACTAATCTGAAAATGAACACATTGCTCCGCGTACAAATCGAGTCGCACTGAAAAGTTCTCAAGGGATGCCCACACTCACGCTTATTTGGTCGAGTGTCTGCAGATCCTTCTCCGTGTTCAGCGGCCGAACGAGTGTGAAACAATCACGCTCGGGAAACAACGCCCGGATTGAGTTCCGTATCTGGGGGTATCCACCAACAGGTCACTTCGTTAGGTTTCACCGACACTGACCCCATCTACGTTTCCAAGCATCACGCAACATGCAGCCATCATAAGCTCAATGAACTCGTACACATCACGGACTCACCTCGTTCTTCGAAGCAATGGCTTTCCCGGTGCCCGGAATGGGCTGCACGGCTGACTCCAAATACTCTCTTGGAGTGATTCGGTGACCATCTTCGGTCAGGTCCAAGTAAAAATCCTGCACGGTATCCCACGAATGGCTGCCATCACTACCTCATCCACGAAACAGAACAAATCTCATCTAAAGCTCGCAAAATGCGACAACTTGAGCCACCAGCAATCAGGGAAGCATGAATTCCAAGAGGCAGGCCAACTTTGCCATATCGGATGTACGCTTGCGTTCACTGCAACTGCCGGCCTGGGATGCGCTCGCAAATCAACGTCCACAGCAAGCACAAACAGAGGCTGTTGGAATCACAAACGCGACAATCTCACCCGGAGCAACCACAAGAAAAGTGGCGAGTACTGCCCGATCTCAGAAGCTGAAGCTACTCGGGATGATGTTGACGACGATGATGCCCGCACCTGGATGTGCTTAGTCATCTCCGTCACCAGAGACAACTTGTCCAATGCTGCCTCGTCGATGCCACCCATCTGTTCAATGCCAACAGCAGTCCATCCGGGTCACCACACTGCTGAACGAAACAATGACTCTCAAAACTTCTTTTCAACCTTTCTGTGAGGAGCCTCATTCCAGACTCCTAAACCTTCCAGCTCGAGCCAATGGCACGGCCATAAATGATCGGGAATTCCAACGGAAAAACATTGAGCATCATTATGCCAAAGAGAGATCACCTGGTTGTAAACGAACATGCTCGACAGCAACACTGCCAAGGAGAAGATCTGCGTGCTGTACGTCCCCTGCCCCAAGTCCACACATTCGACAGTAAGTACAACTCCAACAACACAAAGCAACCCTCGCATGCACACAAACACACAAGGATCGAGCAATAGAGTTCTCCAATGGCATGTACAGATGCACCTCCAACAACGAAAAGCGAGCACCAAAATGTCATCCGAAGAGAACTCACAGTTTGATCGTAGGCATCGATCCCTTCGCTGTCCAGAAGCACCAAGCTGTACTCGCTGCCATCAGGAGCCGTTCTCTTCAGGGGAGAACTCCACATCCACAAACCTTTCGTGCAAGGTCTGTGCGTCGGTGCAACAGTAAAGCCACTACTCCGTCCGAGCAGCTATACAGAACGGAACCATATCAGCATTTCCTCAACGACAAACCCTTCTACCACAGCCTGCCACAACCTCCAGAACCCTAATCCTTCGCAAAACAAGGTACGACAAAAACGAACCTGATTCAGAATGAAACTCTTGCCCTGCCGCGCACGCCCGCAAACAGCCACCACGCCAAGAGGGCCTTTCACCATGTGCAAGGCGGCCACCGCTTCGGGATCCATCTTGAACTTCCCTCGCTCGTCGCAGTACACCAGTCGCAGAGGACGAGCTGGACCTCCTGCAAGACTCGAGTACTTCAACGCATACTCGGGTCGCTTGGTTTGAATGACCACTGGCTTCTCCAGCTCCGGTTCCGGTGATTCATCCGGTGCTGGTGCTTTGTGTGGAGTCCCGAATCCCAATCTGGACAACATCGTGATATGCTGCAAACTAAGTAAAATCCACTTTCTTCAAACCAAAACCACCAGTTGCGTGATTCTTAGCTCTTTACAACACCTCCAAGAATCTGTACAAAGAACCCATTTGTCAAAACAACAATGGGAGAACCAGAAACCCACTAACAAGCTAGAAACTCTAACTAGTAAGAAACCTAGTCATGACCTAATCAAGGTAAAAGATGTGAGCTTTACAGTCGCAAAAATGCACAAAAACCTTGAATATCACAAAACCGCGTCGCACATTGTCCCAACTTTCGTGAGCTCAACCTAAAGCAGCTCTGCAAGTGAAAAGAGACATCTACAGCACAGATTCCAAAGTGACCTCAAATGCAGCTACTATCTTCAGCCAGTGGTTTTACCGCTTCGTGTTTTCGGAGCTGCGATCTGAAAAACCATATTACGCGGAAAAGGAAACTTAGTGCCAGTATTAACCAGTTGAATTCATGGCGGAGGGCTTCTAACTCCAATAATTGCCGTGTTCTCAAACTTCGGAGCTCTGCTAAGTGGTTTTACTGAGCCGGATTTCGGAGGATCGCTCGGATTGTACTGCGGATCGGGCCCCCGATGTAGGGGTTCGACGGCCGTTACTCGGAGACACTAGCTAGCAAGTGGTGTCACTCTCAGTGTCTGCTTCAAGTGCGAGGCTACTGTCTTTTTCACTCCTTAGATTTGATAGATGCAGTTTTGACATTATTTTTCCGTAGAGCATCTCCAGCGTCGCACTTCAAAGTTGACGTTTCACTAAGTTACATCTTTATTTGAAGTGGCCTTGTTCTTCAGCCTTGCACTTCAAAGGTGGCCACGTTTGTAAATAGTCATTTGACCCACACTGAATATTGCATTTAGGTTGCCTTGACAATTAGGTTGCCTTATCCTGGTAAGTTACCTCATGACTTATCACTTAACCACTTGAAGGCGCATGCAACTCTTTAAATACTTAAATATCACATGATTTATGACTTGAGAGCCACTAGTTTGTGTTTTTGCAGCTTCATTGTTGTTGACATGCCCTTTAAAAATCGTTTGTTGTAGTAATTTTTCATGAAAACTTTGCAGCAACAAAAAATCTTACCTCAAAACGGCATTGACTACCATCACACTCAAAAATTGGGTGAAAAAATGGAAGAAATTGATAGATCCGTCCTTGAACAAACACCTAGTTTGCCAAATATTGAATGAAAGTAGCTTATATTAGTAGCTTTTTGGATGAATTTGCACACATTGTTCATTCATTTCAATTTTGGCCAATATTTCCTTAAGTGCGTGCATTTTGGGATGCAAGTTGCTCTACTCTAACCAAACAAAACAAAGAAAGAAAACCTTTGGTTTGACCATTTGCCAAGGGGACTATAAGTTAAAGCTCACTAATTTTAGGATGAATGATGTTTTGAAGAACCATTGCTTTAACACACTAGGATGGAGTGCCATGTGAGAATCTTGAGAGACCTGGAGCACTTACTAGCTACGCTTGAAGTGTGTCAAACTTTGGCAATACAACTCTAGAGGTTATCTAATCTTTCTTTGTTTTGCTTTTCTTTGCATTTCTTTAAAAAAAAAACTTTCACTTTATTTCCATATTTTGCACTAAATGTTTGATTGTCTGTGTTGATAGTTTGTGCAAAATTTATGGAATTGGAGTTTGTTTGCAATTACTTGTGGATTTCTTTTATTCTTCTTAGTTGATTTCACTTGAAAACATTGATTCCATTTGAAGTTGTTTGTTGAGTTCTTAACTATTAACAGCAAAGTGTTAAACACAATATTTGTTAATTTGGGAAGAACAAGTGTCCCACTTTGTACTCCACTCAAACCCAAAAAAGTTACTTTAAACCAGATTCAAAGGTATGAGATTTAGTCTGAACCACTAAGTTTTTTTCCCTCGCAAATCTCTCCTCTCAAGTGAAGGCACATGTACCAAAAAAAAAAACATTGAGCTTAGTTTGAGGTGATCACCTCAAACTTTTGAAAGTCCCAAAATGATTTTTCCCAAATTAACAAATATCATGTTGTTTATGCATTTGCATTTTAGTGTTAAATGAGTTAAACTTTAGCAAGTTGTGAAAATGACTATCATCTGAAATCATTGAGCAAATAATGTGTCATGGAGATTGTCAAGAAAAGCATTAAATTTTGACTTTAAAACCAAATGTCCCTCAAAAAAAGTAGATGGACTTTAAGAATTTTAAAACCCACATTCAAAATTCTACAAAATCACATATAACTTATTAGTGAAACCTTTGTTGGTAACACAATCAAGCTTTTGCATTTGCTCCATTATTAATAGCCAAAAGTTGCATTCAATGGTCTCAAAATTTTAACTGGGTAACTTTAATATGCTTGAAAATTTTATGGATTTGTATAATAAGTCAATTTTGCAATATTTTGCAATGTTGTGTTTGTAAACAGTATGTGTATGATTATTATCTTCCAAAATAATGGTTTTGATCTATTGAAAAACCAAAACAACTATATCATAGTATTGCAGGTAATATTGATTTTCTTTCACAAAACATTCACATAATCAAGTCTTTTTAATTTGATAATGTCCAAATCCTACATTAAAAAAAAAACATTCACCTCAAGAACTTTAACATCAATAAACCTATTTGCAAAGATTTCAAATTGCCTTTATTACACTTTCTTATAATCAAAACACCACGTGACTACCATGGTGCAATTTTGAGAGCCTCTTATCAAAACATATCTCGTTGGCGAATAATCACTTGTATCAAGATGTTATAATGTAAAAAAGATCACAAGTATCTTTGGTATTTATATTAGTGTCAATTTTTTCCTTCCGATGAAAATACTAAAAATTTCAATACCTACTAACACCTAAGAAATTTACATTAGCATTGTAATCTTTTACAATTTCCTATAGAGTCCTCATGTACAATGTTTTAATTCCCTATATGTATACATCCATATGTACATACATACACACTATATACATATATGTATATGTATACATATATACATATATATATATATATATATATATATATATATATATATATATATATAAAAGTGGGAGGATTTCCCTCAATGTGCCCTTTTTCAAAACCTTCTAGAATATTTTGTTGTAAGTTGAAGGAACAAAGGTTGCTCAAGATATAGAACACCAAGTGTCCTTTGACCATGTTCATTTCCAAATTTTCTAAAATTTTTTGATGGAAACTGAAACAATAAAAAAATGCCTCAAATATAAAACATCATTTGCCCTTTGACCATGTGCTAGAAAATCAATAAAACACTAAGCGCCTCTTAACCCGTAAAGGACCATTGGCCCTTTTGGGGGACAAATGAGATTTCAAGCTTGTACTTACAACTGAACTACTTTGTGTGGTTTTTTGAAATTTTTACGGATGATGGGGAATTCAAAGATTTACATGGGCATCTAAGTTTTTCTTCATTTTGACATTTATGAAAGAAGTTTTAAATGAATTTATGGAAAACATGCAAGATCAAGCAACCCAAATAATTCTTTAGAAATTATATTTTCTAAAACTACAAATATGAAATAGGTTCTTCAAACTTATATACAAGTGAGGAGCTTTGAATCATTCAATCTTGATTGCTAAGATGAAATTTATGAGAAGTTTTTGTTTGCAAGTAGGTGTGATTTTGAGAGTAACCATACCTACCTGTAAACAAAAACTTCTCATAAGTTTCATCTCAGCAATCAAGATTAAATAATTCAAAGCTCCCCAACTATATATAAGTATGAAGAACCTATTTCATATTTTAATTTTTTTTAAATGCAATTTCGAAAGGTATTTTTGGGCTGCCCAATCTTGCATGTTTTCCATAAATTCAGTTTTAACTTCTTCAATAAATGTCAGAATGAAGAAAAACTCAAACGCCCACATAAATCTTGGAATTCCCCATCATCCATAAAAGTTTCAAAAAATCCCACAAAGTAGTTTAGCAATAAGTACATGCCTGAAATTCTATTTGTCCCCCAAAGGGACAATGATCCTTTAGGGATTAAAAAAGTATTAAAAGTAGCATTGTGATGAAAGCAACTGGTATATTTGGCCTCAAAAAAGGATCAAAATGATGGTATATGAAGGTTAGATTCTAAACCAACTCTAATATATTGGTTTTTTGTAAAGTACACCAATATTATACTCTAAACCTATTCATTAGTGAGATATTGATTTTCTATAAAGTTTAATGTTGCATCATCCATGCATCTCCAACTCGTGCAAAACGTGTGCATGTATACTGATATATATATATATATATATAATATTATATTATATAATATAATATTATATTATATTATATTATATTGTATTGGATAACATCAAGTGTCATACAAAGTGCATTTATAACAATGTTTTATCTTGAAAGATACTTCACATGTAGTAGTTGAATAATTTTTATTGTTTCAATTAATCATAGGCCATTTTGTGGAAATGATTATTAATCTCGATACAAAGAACATCAACCATTAAAATGACGCTATACAAACAAATAATCATTATACATTCAGGGTGCGTTGTGTTCTTGCTATTTGATGCTATCTTTTTGTCCATATTGTCCATACAATTCATTGTAGGCATAGAAGTATATTTTCTATTACTCAAATATTGGTTCCGTTACAAATAGCCATAAAGCAAATGATGAATTGATTTTTGAATTTAAAAATCTTAAAAAAAAAATCGACTCATCAAAGTCAAACTAATGGATGGGCTTATATTGACTTGTAGGGTTGCAAAAATTTGATCAATCTCTATTGTTATTTGCGCAAGGTATGAATCCAAGATTAGCACTTAAATTTACAATTATGACAGTTTATATAATCAATTTGAAATGTTAACTAAAATTTGACTAAGTGATATCTCAAAGTCTTTCTTCGGTTGCCAAATTTAAGCAAAAACAAAAATGTGCTCACGTTAACTCTTGAATGCTTCTCACCAAGGTGCAGGAAAAATCGGAGGTTAATTCATGGTTAGCCAGTGGAATTGGGAAAAAATCCGGTCGCATGTTAAAATTGTCAGTAAAAAACTGGTTAGATTTTACTTAAAATATATAATTATAGTATATTGCTTTGTAAATTTAGAAAAGTTACCAGTGCAGTCTGGCAAAAACAGTTGAGTACGGAAAATGCCGGATTTTTATCGTGAGGTCCAAAAAATTTCCCTAACACTGCTTCTCACAAAAAAAATTGTGTGCAAGAATAACAAACCTCTGATTCAAGGCATGTAGAGTTCTAACAATGACATTCTCATAATTGAGTACTTTTTTTCTTAACGATCAATTTGCTCAAAAGAATTCCAAATCCACATGATTAGAATGTTGCACAACGTCTTTAGCGACCATTTTCGTATAAACTCAAATATGTTAGTCACTGTGTTGAAATGCCCAGATGTCATCAAATATTTACTTCAATTTTGTTTTTTCGCACTTTGGTAATGGAGCCAACAGTATGACACAGGCTTAAAAACGAGCGTCAATAAAATGAACTAGATGTAAAATATGCGAAATTGCGTTTATTTAACCAGTAAAGGACCAAAGTCCCCTCGGGGAACTTTTAGGATTCCGGGCATGTACTTATGACTAAACTACTTTGTGTAATTTTTTGAAACTTTTATGGAAGATGGGGAATTCAAAAATATGTGTGGGTATCTAATTTTTACCTCATTTTGACAATTATTGAAGAAGTTAAAAATGAATTTATGAGACTTTTAGTTCGGTGGGCAGCCCAAAAACTTCCTTAAAATTTGCATTCTTTAAAAATAAAAATTTGAGGTTAGTTCTTTAGACTTATGTATATGTGGGAAGCTTTGAATCATTCAATTCTAATTGATGAGATGAAAGTTATGAGAAGTTTTAGTTTGTGGGTAGGTGTGGAGAATCTCAAAACAATGCCTACACACAAACAAAAACTTCTCATAACTTTCATTTCATCAATTAGAATTGAATGATTCAAAGCTTCCCACATATACATAAGTCTAAAGAACTAACCTCAAATTTTTATTTAAAAAAATGCAATTTTTTAAAAAGTATTTGGGCTGCCTGCCAAACTAAAATTCTCATAAATTCATTTTTAACTCCTTCAATAAATGTTGGAATGAGGAAAAATTTAGATGCCCACAGAGATCTTTGAATTCTCCATCTCCCATAAAAGTTTCAAAAAATCACACAAAGTAGTTTAGCCATAGGTATGTGCCCAAAATCCCTTTTGTCCCCGAAAAGGGGGCTTGGTTCTTTAGGGGTTAAAATTAAAAAATAAATAAAGTTACAATGGAGGAAGGTGAAAGTCTATATATTCCATCCTTGCATGCAATACCAAGAGGTTCAAAATTTCAATTGATGGATATCACTCTTTTTACCTAATAAGTGTTATTCCACCATATGAAGTAAATTTTGAATATTTGGTGTTATGATGAGAAAATTTTCCTTCAGGATTGTTTAATATGTACACTTTTGCAGAGTCGTTTGGATGCCAAGTTTTGTATTTCTTTCATATAAAGTTCACAAGACCAAATAGGATATTCACCAACATGTACTTTTATCATATAAATATCATTTGCAAACTTCGAAAATTCACTAAGAGATTAGAGCAATGAATTTAGAATGATTCAATTGTTTAAAAAAACAGAGACACTATTAACATTAGTATAGGCAACAATAGATTTTTGTGGTTTGTGTTTGCATGCGTCAATATGCGCACATTGTGAGACTTTGCCACATGATGTAGATGCTGTGGCTACACACATTTTTCTTCAGATGAAGTGCAATTAAGAGGTTTATCTTTGTTGGGCTAAAGGCTTGTTTTCTAAGCACTCAAACCCTTTGAATTGCATTATTACGAATACACATGAATTTATGCGCATATATTTTCCTACTTATTATTTACAAAGGAAATTCATGGCAAAAGTTTACCTTCGAAAATCAAGAATTTTATCTAAAGCACTTGGACCTACATATTGTGATTCCTACAATCTCAAATCTAAGTTCCAAGTTTCACATCAATTGCAAAGTTTCAGGCTTTTTCCAACTACTCTATTTGTTCCATTTTTCAAATATGATCTTCATTCACCATTACAATGAATCTAAGTGCATTTGTATAAGGGGGAATCAAAAAACACAAATTCCTCACGTGAATGGCAGCTTTATTACATTTGATACATTTAATATAGTATGATTTAAGGACAGAAGTTATGTTTTAAGAGGTTTGTGTAGATTAAAAATTTGGTTAAACTTAGTAATTGGATTTGACTTATAATAGAAGTTCATCACAACAATGTGAGATGCTAGAATACGTATTAAATTTATAATTTTGTTCCAAATGAAAGCTTGTACCAAATCATTGTAAAGGTGTTGTTGAGATCTCTCTAGGGGTGTATATACATCCAATTTGAATAAAAACTCCATTAATTGTATATTATTGAAGATTTAATGGCAACACATTGTGAGTTTCATTACATTTAAGATTTCCTTGACAACAAGGCAGTCCTATTCTTTCAATTCTTTCCTCTTGACTCACATGAAAGTGATAATTGGAATCTTTGTTGGACAATGTAGAAATGTATTTTATCAACTCTAATAAGGGGCTCACAACTCTGCCAACATTGCCAACTTTCTCAAAACATGGGTCAATGAATAAATGAGACCAAGGGGTCTCCATTCAACAAACAAACGTCCATCTCAACGTTTAGGGGTTAAAGGATGTTGTTATATTGTGTATGCTCTCCTATGCTATACACAAATGGGTATTTGGGTAGCACATGAATTCCATTGGAATTGTAAAATTTAAGCCAAGTCATAAACATACTACAAGTCAACTCGGATTTTTTTAGGAATTTTGACATTTGTCATAAAACCATTTCTTCTAGTACTAAATGGCCCTTGTATGAATACAACCAACACTTTTGGTAGGCAACATCCTCTACAAGTTTAACCCCAAAATGACCCCAAGGACAGAATGTGTCCTCAACCAATTTTTGAAGCTAATAAAACCTTACCAAGCTACTATTTTTAGTAGTTTTTTTTTTTTTTTAAAGTTATCTTTGAAGTTTAGTTTTAGCTTCTACAACCCGATTTTGCAAAAATGATTGTTTACAATTTTCTATTCAAGATTTTGTGCACGGGTGTCCATTGCAATCTTGACTATATTTAATGTTGAGGGCTCTTGAGAATGAGCCTCAAATACTCTAGATCTTTGAGAAAAAATCATATTAGAAATTTGTTTAAAAAACATTGTAGAGTAGATTTTGTGAAGTCATGAATTGATTGGGGTTTTACATGTTAGATCCTTTAACCTCATATTTTCTTGGTGACCAACTTTTTAAACTTGTTATGTGAAAGGAAGATTGAAAGACTTCAAGTCACTTTCAGGGGTTTAAAAACCCTCATGATTAGACATTATAATCTTTCAATCCATTAGAGGTATTGTTGTATCTTTTTTTTGTAATGTGATCTCTAACATGTCTTGTTTGATTTTATATGGTTACAGTTCAAAAAGAATTGATACAACTTATCAAGATGTTGGCTTTTTGTTCAAATTAGAACAAATTCATAGAAGCTCAAGAAATTCCACGGTTATTTTGGGGTTTAGGTAGCAGCACCCATAAGCATTGTGTCCCCATGGGCGTCACATGGGACTGTTAGGGACTAATAAATACAAACTCAAATGGTTATGGGTGAGGAAGTGATGGTTGTGGGTGACTATGTGATAGTCATGGGTGATGAAGTCATGTTGTGGGTAACAACGTGGTGGTCTTCTTTGACTAACATAATAATTTTGAGTCCCCCATCTCACTATTTAAGAACCAATAAACATTGTTTTTAGCATCTCCTACACACAACTATACAATTTTAATGATTTTAGATTTTAAAAATCTTTGCAAACAAATGCTTACAATTGGAACTTTGAAATTGATACTAGTATTTTTGATTTCCTCTTCCTAACTTGAATATATTATTTTCAAAGTACATCAACTAATTTTTCTACTTGAAAATCCTTGGTTTGACGCTTATGGTTGCTGCTACCCCACGATGGATTTTAAGGTTCCATCCGTAATTTTACCCAACCGTTTTCACATTAAAGGTAAGTTCGTCAGTGTCAAAATGAGGAAAGATTGTGGCCAATATTCGCACAGAAAAGTGAAGGCACCGAATTCTATAGTTAACGGATGTGATGACTGTAGCCAACTAGCCATACATAAGATATTAATAGCAAACTTTTTCCATTGTCGGTGGGTGCAACAGAAATTGAGGAATGGCAGGCTTCACGTGTCAGGGAAAATAGTCAACGTCCACGAAGTTTACCGGAGTCGTAAAATAATTCCTCCAATAGGCAATCGGAAATTCCTCAATTTTTTTTTAGGAAATTTTGATAGGTAAGTTACCCCTAATGTTGCGACATACGTATTTATACTGTACCCCTGTTATTTCAGACATTGCACAAATACCCTCTGACCATAAATTTTAGGTATTTATTTGTTGTGCTCATCACTTCCTTCATGACCATTGTAAAAAAAGGAGTGCAATGGAATTAAAAAGAAACAATACGCGCACAAAGGGAAAAAAAGTGGCATGCTCAGCAAAAGAAATGCTTGTAAATT
Source organism: Ulota crispa (assembly GCA_963920765.1). Taxonomy (NCBI): domain Eukaryota; kingdom Viridiplantae; phylum Streptophyta; class Bryopsida; order Orthotrichales; family Orthotrichaceae; genus Ulota; species Ulota crispa. The sequence goes on along the minus strand of OY987244.1, from coordinate 14,932,263 downwards.
ACGGTCCATTTGTGCAATTTCTAAAAAAGCAAGGATATCTAATCATACAAATATTGTAAACCTCAAGGGTGTACATTAAATTTTCCCTTGTCTTTTTATGTTTTAAGGAAGAAATGAGATCGATCAATAGAAATTGACTTGTTGTCACCCAAAAAACTCAACCGTGTACATTAGTGTTTGGAGGAGAAGTTTTAACTTCAGCAGCTAAAATTTAGCATTTCTTAATTTGAACTGGTTTTTCACGAGTATGCACCAATTGTTTCTTACAAAATTTCTATACTTCTATTGCATTATTCTGTAATTAGGGTTTTTGAAAAAAATAGCCGGATTTTTATTAGGTAATTTCAAATTTCAACCACTTTCTTTTTTTACAATTTCAAATGGTTGATAATACACTAAATGCTTGTTCTCACCAAACAGTAGTAAGCGCACATTGTCACACAATATTGTATTAAAGCCCCGTTGATGCAAGTTGTATTTATGAAAGTTTTTATATTTAACCTCTGAAAGTCCAAGCTCATTTCTTTTTTCTATATTAGAACAAGGTGTCCGTATGTATGTATTAGCTGGGGTTGCATGATAAAATTGCACATGGGCATGGGGGGCTTGCATGGGGCCATGGGGTTGATAAAAATTAAGAGGGGCTCCATGATAAAATGTCCGTATGTATGTATGGGTTGGGGCATGCATGGGACCATGGGGGGGTGATAAAAATAATCATAAAAAGTTTTCGGATTAATATCTCACCTGTCACACATTTACAAAATGATTAAAATAAGCCTCACATATCACACATTAATAAAAACAATTAAAAAAGGGAATTGATATGTGCACACCGGTGGTTGATAATTGCATATCCCCTTGGGAGGTAAATTGTAGATTTCTACCATCAAAAATCTAAATTTGAGAATTTTGAATTCAAATTTGGACCAAGAGATCATGGATTACTTTAGAACTATAAAAAAGTTTGTAATGGAACAACACCCAATGAAAAATCCTATCCTTTTCTACAAACAAAAGTAAAAGTAACACTTTTTCCCCTAGCTAAGCTTTTTCAATGAGTGTTGTTTAATTGCAACTTTTTATGGTTCTAGAGTAAACCATGGTCTCTAACTCCAAATCCAAATTCAAATTTTTGAAATTCAGCTTTTTGGTGGTAGAAATCTACAATTTTCCTCCCAGGGGGTGTGCAAATATCAACCCTAGGTGTGCAAATATCAACCCTTGGTGTGCACATATTAGTTCCCTTAAAAAAACGATTAGCCTCATCTATCACAAAAACCATTAAAAAAGCAAAAAAATGATTAAAATAAGCAACAACATGACGTGATTAAGCAAGCAAGAAACAATTACAATAAATGAAACAATAAGCATGATTAGAATAAATGATTAAAATAAACAACAAACAAACCATGATTAAAGCCTTCACCCTTAACTTATGTGTTTGAAGTGAACCCAAAGGGTGCACAGGTCCACTAGTTTTCCTAAAACAACTCTCAAAACTGTGATTTTCAAACACTTGATCCTAAGAGATTCTTTTTTCTATTTTCTACAAATGTAGCTTTAGAATCTTACATCAGACTTATTCAAGGAGTCACAGTGAAATTATCATGACATTTGAACATATAAATTGAGAAATATGATAATTTGAAGTTTTATATATATATATATATATATATATATATATATATATATATATATATATATATATATATATAGATATATATATATATATATATATATAGATATATATATATATATATATATATAAACCTTCGTTCAAATTTCTTAGGCCCCTTTGACCACATGTTGTAATCATTATTTGTAACACAAGCGTTGTAAAGAGTTGTTCAACATGCTCATTCTAGGCAAATTTTTGCAGATTTTCAAGGCCAAAGAAGACATGGAGCACACCCTACATGGCCCGCATTGTAAACATGTACTTGAAATTGACACAACATTGGGGATTTTTGCAAATAAATGTTTTTTGAGTACTAATTTGGAATTACAAAAATCCAAACAGTAGATTGAGAGACTCTACACCTTTATTGACAACTACAAAAAAAAACTGAAACGTAACCCAAGTCTTTAGTAGCTATTACATTTCAAATGCTACTACATTTATCATAAATAATGATGTGTTTATCTAGTACACTATTGCTTTGAATGTACTCCAACGAATCATGCTTTCATTGATTGCTTTTGAAAGAAGTTAATGAAAAATGGTATGCCCAAACTATCCTTTGTGTCATGACCTTTATCAGGATGGATGAATGATTAATGAATGAACTAACGCACAATGAAATGTGCATTAGTGAACCATGAGAAAAGCCATGAAGGCAAACATCTGCGGATGATGAATTTGTGCATTGGAGTTAGCCAACTCCAATTGCATGACAAGGGTACTACAACTTGAGGACAAGTGTACAAGATGCATCTTTGAGGACAAGTGTATGGGATGTACAACTTGAGGACAAAGGCATGGAAGATACCCTTGATGACAAGATAGGGAGTGGAACTTGGAGTTAGACAACTCCAAGTAAAAGATGAGATTGGATATGAGTTACATTTAGAATACTTCTAAATGTAACTAAGACTTTTACCTTAACAATTAGTTAAGGATGAGTGTTAAAGATAGAAAAATAAAAATAATTAAAGCAATTCTATTTTTATGGAAAAGATTGATAGTATAAGATGGGGCTCGGAGGGTGAGGAGACAAATTCTTTTGGGGAATTAGTCTCTCCTATGGTCGGATGGTTGAGTTCCTTGTTATCTTTCTAGTTATTATATATATATATATATAGATTATTGGATTACTTGAGTGTTTGGAGGATTTCAGTTGCGGATCGTGGGAGGTTTGTAACACCTTGAACCAAAAAAATCCATAAAACACCAATAACATTTGAATTGCAAGTTCAATTTCACTATAATAATTACACCCTCAAGTAGCCCTTGCAAAACTCTATTTTGAAATGAAAAAAAAAAGATCAAATATACTAATATAATAAGCGTGCCCAAAATCCATTTTGTCCCCCATATAATGACACTGGGCTTTTAGGGGTTAAACAAGACAAATGATATTTTACTGTAAAATTATTGACAACACCTCTCTAGTGTTACATTAGGCACTTAAGCTGGAATTAAACTACAATTTTAAGAGTCTTTTGTAGAAATTTAAACAAAAATTGTGACCCTTTAGAACATGTCACATCCTATTGCCAAACCTGACCAAGTCTTAGCTAACATAGAGTCTTCAATGCACAAGCATTGTCTTTATAGAATGTTGGCCAAGTTTCTAATATTTTCGCTTGTCAATAGAACGCACTTCTACAAATGTATGAATCAACCAATATTTTGTTGTTATTTTTCTTTAAGAAAATAACCCATGTAAAGAAATATGTTTTGAGTATGTCTTAATACTCCACTTGAATCCTAGATCAAAGCTGAATGGTTGCCAACTAGTTACAATTTGGTAGGGCATGCAGTTGACATGGATTTTGGTATCATTTAGAACACTCAAAAAAATAATAGAATTGACTTGTGCCAAACTCATAAAAACATGGAAATTTGAAACAACCAAATATCTTCTCAAAGGTTGGACACATGGACAATCCTGTGAAAATTGAGTACGCCAAGGGGTTTTTATTAACTTAAAACTTATACACTTTGAGGGAGATAGAGCACCAATGAAGAATAGTAGTTGGAAGATTACAAAGCTACGCCATTGGTATATATGCGCTCAATACACTTAGTGGTCCTTGCATACTTTAGTATATAATTAAATGTCCATCTAGATAGTAAATAATGTAACTTAGTGGGTGAAATAATTGTAATTGAGTAATTCATTCTTTAGTATTTATCATTGGTAATTGGGTGGCTAGCTACCCTCTTTTATGTTTGGCTTTCTTCAATTCACACTTTTGGCCCATTAATTGTTGGCACCAATTGCTAGAGCTTGGAGACTTGAAGTCACAAGAGTCAAGCCTGGGAGGTTTGGACATTTGAACTTATAATTTTAGTTGGATTAATTAAATGGTTGATGACTAGCAAACCGAAAACATCAAAACGGTATAAGGATTCATTTTTGGATTGTGAAGTACTTGTTTTTACTCTTGATACAAAATATTGGAGGACTGCCTATAAATAGTATTTTTGAGTGAACAATAATCTTGCACCTCTTAGAACATCTATCTTTGCGATTTCATCAAATTTCTGTATCAATCTTTTCTACTTTGTTTCTCTAGTTGGTTTAGTATTTAGCTATAATTATTCAATCATCCATTTTTGAAACTTGATCACTCGTGTGTTGTTTCTAACCATTTTTGAATTGTTCACAAAATAAAACATAACAACACAAACATTGCATGGAATGGCTGACAAATTCCGAGTGACATTGTGAAAACTCTTCCAACGGATTGTTCTACTGAGAGAGAGTTTTCAACTTAACCCCTAAAGGACCAAAGGTGATTTTTGAGAAAAAATTCCAGAAACTGTCAACTTTTAAGGCATTGCCCAAAATTGAAAACAAAACCTCTTTTCTCAATTTCAACCATACAAAGTGTGTAAAACAGATAAATTAATGTGTGCAAAAGATTTCAGCCCATTTGACCGCGAGAATTATAAGATTATAACGTTTGAAGTGAGAAAAGCAATTTTTTTTTCATTCCTACTAAACAAGGTCAGCAGACTTTATATTTTTGCTCTACACAAATTTGAGCTTTTTGACCATTCACAAGTATATATGATAGGTTCACTCATGAAAATTTTCAGATGCAAAAATAGAATTTAGATTATTCTAAATCAGCCTGCAATGCAATGAGGTTTAGTGAATTGACAATACATTAGTCATTCTTTCATGATTTCTTGAGCAATGAGGAAGTTTTTTACTTGAAATATGAATGGTGAAAAGTTAGAGACAAACATTCAAAATATGTGAAAATAAGTTTCAAGAGCTTTGGATTTATAGATTGAAAGATAATAGGGCTTGAAGTTAGAGGTTTTTTTTTCTTGAAACTGCCCAAACATAGTTAACAAAGTTTGACTCCCTTCAAAATGTGATGTGAGAGCTTTTTTTTTTTTTTTTTTTTTTTGGCAATTGTACACCATGTTTTTTTGTTTACATACCTGCCAAATTTCAAAAGCTAATGAGAGTTTTAGCTTAAGATTCTCCAAAGGTGCCCAAACTGCCCAAGCAGCCCAATTTCTTTTGGGCAACCTAAACACAATATTCATTAAATTGGGAAAAAAAATTCCCAAACTATATTTCACCTAAAACCTCTCAAGTCAACTGAAACATTTAAAGAGGTCAACTCAAATGTTTAAGGAGGTCAACTTACACATAGTTAATGAACTTTGTGTCCAAAATTTCAGAAATATTGTTATTTTGTGGAACAAAAAGGTCTCATTCTTGACTTTTTGGTAATAAAGAGCGTACTTTTGGAAGATTTTTAGCTTTTTGGGTAACAAAGATTGTATTTTTGGAAGATATATATCTCATTTCATTTGAAAATAGTCAAGTGCACACTTGACAAAAAAGGGCCAAAATTCCCAAAATGTCTGTTTTTTCCCAATTTAATGAATATTGTGTTCCTAACTTTTGAACCAAACATCTAATTGGGAAAGAATTGCATTTTCACTTGAGGGATACATATTTGCTCCTTGAGCAACAATTTTGAGAACATCCAATAAAAATTAACTCCATATGACCATACTTGAGTTCTCAAGTGGTTGTCGAACATCCTCTTGGTCCTTTAGGGGTTAAAACGAGTTCAAATCATTCTATGTATAAGTCATATTAACACCATATTCATTAAATTGGGAATTTTGTAACATTTTGGGATTAAATTGACCAACTTAAATCAACCATTACGGTACAACTTGAGAATCTGGTTTTCCCAATTTAATGAATATGGTGTTTATTATACTAAAAGATATAATTAACTTTACTGAAAATCTGACCTGTTTTTATGAGGTAGTTTCAAATATTAACCAACTGACTTTGTATTCAAAGTTGGTTCTCATTGATCAATGGTGCTGCTATTGTGCTTAACCCCTGAACGTCCACAGCGAAATCAAGAAAATGAGGCCAAGAGGGACCATGCCCAAAAATATTGTACGCCCCAAGTTGGGTATTTAGATCCGGGAGGATTCACCACTGAAATAGCAAAAAGGGTGCTTGATGCACCCAATTAGAAATTTACAAAACTTTTGACCGCACCATTCTAGAAATTATAATAGTCAAAGTATAGTTGACTATGTGGCAACTGACCAATTTTGGGGGGGTCCTTGGCTATGAATGCAAAAATTCATGCCTTATAGGAGGCTCCTTTTGATGAAATTTAGGTAGGAGGTGCAACTTACAAGTATCTTGCTTGCTGCCAAATTTGGTGATGTTTTGATAATTGCAAGGTGCTTTTTTAGAAGCCCAAAGTTGCAAGGACCTCGTAGCATGGTGGACAATAGATGGGGTATTGGTACGGCTTTGACCTCCACAAGGGCACGGCTCCCGATGGTACAGATGCAAAACCCTTTTCTAGTATGAGTTATACGTGCCAAAACAACCCTAACGGTATGGAACCGACCATAGCCAGTGGTCTCTATCCTTGCACCTAAACCCTAAACCGCATGAAATGAAGTTCTTGCGTACTATTGTCATACTTGACTTGCACAATCCGTGCTTGTACAAGTGGTGAAACCCCATCACCCACTATGTGACGTGAGAGTAGTACCATATCCTAAACCAAGTACAATTTCTGAGAAGTACACTTTTGAGATGGACCTGATTTTGTGAAAAATCTGATTTCTAGCGACCATATTCTGGTCGCTGGGGCGCTCAGGGTTGCTTCCAAGCAGTTCAGTTGATTGTGGCGCCTGACGCCATAGTCAATGTATATTACTGACTGACACCACAAGTAAAGCTCTTTTTAATTTTGTACTTAGAAGCGTGCCAAAATGGCAAAAACAAACAGGGTGGTCAAGCCACAAAGTTGGGCATTCAGCTATATTTTTGATGGAAATCATGAATGTCAGTGTGCATAATTCGAATTCCGTCTAAACCTGGTGATTTCATGATAAGATTCTTGTATGTGTGTATTTCATTGGTGGAATATTCGCACACTAGAATTCAAACAAGAAAGGAAATACGTGATAAAATCACACTTGTGTGCACGCTCATCTATAAAGCTAGTTAATAATATGGGGAAAGTACAAGTAGGGGTACAATAACAAAAAAGAAAAATTACAGATAAGGGCCCAAATTCAAAATAATTACAAATGCGGGCACAATTTCAAATTTTATCCAATCTAATCAAGTCCTCAACACTCCAACCCTAAGCGTCTAGTATACTAAGCTTATAGTTTGTAAAAAGTCAAGAACTGGAATGCCCAAAAGCCTTGCCTATGTGCCCGTGTAGGCTTACCTATCCTACCTCTTTGCTTTGCAAGTCCCTCTATAACCGCGTTATCAGTTGAGAGATTCTACTTTCTACTTTCAAGATCAGGTACTCCAACATACAAACAAGGAGCCATAATTAGCAAATATGAGAAACACTTTATAACTTATATTGTTAGAGTGTCAAAATGACATTTTCAATAAGTTTTTGAGTTTTACATGAGTCATTTTCAAAGATAATTGACTGTATCAGGACACAAAAATAACCCAAATGGCACCAAAATCTGTCTCAAACTTCTGCCCTGGCCAGAATTTTGCTCCTCAACAAAAAAACCAGCCGCCTGGCTACGATCGAATACTTAGACAACATTGTTGCTCTGCTTAGTTGGCTGGTATAGCAATGAGGTCATTGGAAAAACCAAACTTGCAACCTCTTCGAACTTGGCTTTTTCCTACTCGCCCTCAATGCTTGGCCTTTGTATTTTACCAGTTTTACGTTGAGGGCTTGTAAAACCAACCTTAGAGCAACTTTTGTGAGAGGGCTTTTCGCATCGTTTGCTGGGTTCAGTATAAGCTTACAACCTCTTACAGCTTTCTACAACTTCCTACTACTCTTGAGACTATCAATCAGCGATAGTGTCGGTTAATTTAATGTAGACATAGAGATCTTATCTCAGTAATTTGTTATCGTGAGCCTGATTGGTCTTAGTGACCGCTAGTAATCAAGGGAAAAAATTATGGATGCCCCTAAAGTTTGCCATATTTGTATAGATACCCCTGGTTTTTCAGAAATTGCACAAATATTTTTGGATCATAATTTTCAGACATTCGTAATATTGTGCATGCCACTTCTTTCTCCATCGTGCACACATTACTTTTTTTTTGTTTTATTGCACTCCTTGCTTCAACATTGGTATTAAAGGAAGTAGCATGCATAACAAAACAAACACCTGAAAATTATGGTTCAATCTGAAAAACCAGGGTTATCTATACATATATGGCAAGCTTCAGGGGTGTCTATAAATTTTTCCCAATAATCAATACTAATCTACAAAATGAACAGCTGATACTTTCATTTGAGCTACTAAGATTATATTTTAGAAGCTGTGACCCAAGCAACCCTCATCACGTGCAATAGAGAGATAAAATGTTCCTAACAGTGCGAGACTGGGAGCATGTTATTGTGACACAAAGGTGCACAGTTGCATTTTGCAAAAGCCCTGTTAGAGTCTGTCAATGCGCATGGCTCATGAGGTTCAGTTATCTCAGAGTTTTTAGACGTTCTGTCGCTTCTCTAAATCCACCGTTGAAACAATATGTTAAGAGAAAAACTTGATAGGTACTTCTAAATTTTGCATTATTTTGATGGATGCTTTTGATATTTTGGATATTTTGGAAATTGCGGTGATTTTTTTGGAAGGCTTAGGAAAGGGAACCATTACCAATACTCTTATTTAGTGTAAAACAAGGCGTATGCGTGAGCACATGGCAACGCTGTGAAGCACGTTTAGTACAGTCGCAAGAGCTGCTCAAATGCCATATTTATTAATTTGGGAAGAAACGCCCATTTTGGGAATAAACTAGGTTTAAGGTGATCACCTTATATCAAACTTTAGGTTTCAATAGCATCTTTTTGGTACACATGCCTTCACTTGAGAGGAGGAATTTGCAAGGGACAAAATCTCAGTGGCTCAGACCAAATCTGATGCTTTTGAACCTGGTGTTTAAACGGTTTAAGGAGAAAAAATGTATAAGGTGAAGAATAACTTGAGAATCTAGTTTTCCCAATTTAATGAATATGGCGTTCTCAGGTTTTACTATTTGCCACATGATAGCATGTGAGTGTAAAAAACGCAACTTTAATGTTGTGATGCATGAATGGCAACGTTGTCTAACACCAAACGGAAAGATTTCAATGACAATATGGTAGCTAAGGATATGATTTCTAAAACCGCAAGCAAGGCATTCCTTGAACTCTCTCAGTCTTTAACCTTATATTCTCATAAGCATCCCCACAGTTTCCAAAAAACCAAGGGTATCCACCAAAATATTGCAAAAAACACGGATGTCTATCATATTTCTCCTGTCTTATAAGGGTACCGTTGAATTATCTCTAGTGTAATACTATTACTATCTTGTTGGCTCTTAGATTGGCCATCAGTAACTATGTATCGAAAAGACATCTTTGCACTCTTGTGAACTAGAGATTGATATGCATGGTGACAGGCATGAACTGCCTTTTTCCGAGGTAGCCGAAGAATAGTTCCTGCAGGAAACGGCGAATTACCGACATCTGAAAATGCCAGCATTGTCAATCCAAGCCAGCCTTCGGGAAAGTTGCTATTCAAATCTTTGCAGAGGTCGTGCTCTCAGACTGAATAAAGATTTAAACCCCATATTCATTAACTTGGGAAAACCAGATTCCCAAGTTGTACTTTACCTTAAACCCATTTTTTCTCCTTGAACCATTTAAATGCCAGATTCAAAGGTATCAAATTTGGTTGTCTGAGCCATTGAGATTTTGTCCCTTGTAAATTACTCCTCTCATGTGCGGGCACATGTATAAAAAAACACTGTTGAAACCTAGAGCTTGGTTTAAGGTGATCACCTTAAACCTAGTTTATTTCCAAAATGGGTGTCTCTCCAAATTAACGAACATGACATTTTTATGTCTTGGTCATGTGCACATGTAGAGATTGATCACAAAGATAGAGATAATTTCATATGGGTTGGAATGGTCGAGTCAACAAAAGCAAAGGGTGGAAAAATAGTGGCATGCTAGTAGGATGCGGCATGTGTGGCAACTTTGATGACCTTATTGGATGAGGTTTTTTTTGGGGGGGAAAATTTCATGGATACCCTTGAAGTTTGCAATGTTTTCATAGATACTCCTACTTTTTCAGAAATTTCACAAATATCCTTAGACCAAAATTTTATAGTATTTTTTTTGTTGTGCATGCTACTTTCTTACTTCCTTTGTATGCACGTATAACAAGAAAGAAGTAGTGTGCACACAAAAGGAGAAGGAAGTGACATGCACAACAAAACAAACGCCTAAATTTTTTGGTCCAAGGGTATTGTGATATTTTTGAAAAAAGAGGGGTATTTATGAAAATATTGCAAACATCAAGGGTATTTATGCAAATTTCCCTTTTTTTTGGGCCTTCTGGGGCCAGATTTGAAGTTGCCTTATGTAATTTTGACCAATGCACTTGCCTCATTAGAAAAACTCTCCATATCTAAGAGTGCATATAGGTTCTATTGTTCATTTATAGTACCAAAGAAATTACCTTGCCACATCATGAGAATTGTGGTGCTAACTCTTTTTCAAGTTCCCAAGGGTTTTGATGACATTTGCTCAGGTGTGTCTTGCTCTTGGGAATGCTAAATTCTGAATAGGGATCCATGAGTTGTAAGCCATGAGCCGTGAGCCTAGATTTTTTTATAAAAATATTAAATTTCATTTATAGATGTGCACACATGGCCTTCTAATTCTAATTGTGCAATATAAATGTCCATCCATAACATTCAATAGCACTTAGCAGGCTTGCCCTCCCTCCAAATTCTGAACTTCCGCTAAAGATAAAAGACAATAACATATTAAAAAAAATTTATTTTGTTTAGATTATCAAGACTTGCTAAGGTGATCACGGTAAGGTTATTGTCCTTGTGTCAAGTACCTCAACAGTGTAAGTAACCTCATAAAAATTTGAAAACAATTTAAGTAGCAAATGATTAGTTATTTTGTTCAACAAGAACAAATTTGCAAGATGGCGGACAACAACAATATATGTGTTTACGTACCATGTACATTTCTCATACTCATAGTTAGGTTGCAATCAAACTGCAACGTTGGTTTTATGTTGATTGATGTACACTTTGCGGTTTATTTGGCCAACTAAATAATTTTGTTGCAACTATGTCTTTTTATTTGTTGTATAAATAATTTGGAATAACAACTTGACGTCAAGAATTGTAACACATGATTCAGCGATGATGAAATTGAACATAAATTAATTTCATTGGTGCCCTTAGAGAATTATAATATAATATTCAATGCATTCATTTGTAAGAGTATGGATCTTTCATTTTGTTTGAATGTCTACATCTAGTAGAGTATTTGAAGAAAAATATGTTGTTAAGTCAATTATTTGCAATAAAACAACATCCTTGTTTTCTCAATTGTTTGATGTTTTTTTAAGCTAACGAACTTGCAAGAGTATTTTTTATTTACTGGAAATTACTTTTAATATTGCCTCTTTGCAATAGTTTCCCGAGTTTCACTTCATACTATAACTATAATTTTCTATAACTATGTGCATCTTGAACTCTTTGAAAGTTGCAATAGAGAAATTTGGATAGAATACAAATCAATTCATTCGACACTTGATGAATTATCACTTGATAAATTTTACAACAAAATTTAAAATAAGTTATATAATGACAAACAATCAACAAGCAGCTGAAATTGACATGCCACATGATAGATAATAAGTGACATAACCTCTAGGTTTCAAATATGGTTGTGAAAGCCTGTTTATTCCCAATAAAAATATCATTTACTCAAACAACCACACCACGTACGTACTTGTAAAAGTTGACTTGAACAAAATTCTTTGCATTTTGGTTGTACTTGTAAGAGTTGGTTTGAACAAAATTCTCTGCATTTTCGGTTGCCTTATACTTGTGAATGTAATCAGAAATTGCAAAATGATGTCACTCTATGTAACATCACCTGCCAACAAAAATGCCAACAAAAAGTACATGTGATAGTATTTCTTTCAAGCAATGTTTACGCTAGGTAAGGACCTCATACATGGGCAATTTCAAATTTGCACTAGGGTGAGGCCTAATGGCAAATGCCCTTGCACGAGGCCCTTACCCTACACAGAAACTCATTTCTCACAACTCTAACAAGTGACATTAATCCCTAAAATTCTTTTGTGTTTACATGGTCAAATGGCTCAAAATAGATTTCTCTCAATAAAATGATTAGGAAATCTAAATTGTGAATTTTTTTCAATAACTTAACCATAAGATCTATTTTTCACTTGCTTTTGTACATCCTTTCAAAAATTCAAACTTTGTGAGGGCATACTTCATTAGGTTAACCCTTTAGAGACCACCAAACCATATTTTGGTTTGGGAGAGTGGTTTTTGGCTTATAGAGTAAAATTGTTCAACAATTTGGAAACCGGTCTTGAAGAACGCTTGTGCTCACAAGAATTTTGCATCCAACCAAAATAAAAAACAATGAAATTGGGCATGTGAGTTGATATATAATGATGTTTATACGGCATGGCCTCAAAATACGTATCCATATTTGGTCATAGATGGATCAAAGCAACAACACATTACATCAAACATCCAAGAAGAATGTCAAATTTCAATTGTGTGGTCCTAAAAATTTTCAAATTCCTCAAGAAATATGCTTGTATTGTTTCTCTATACGATAGTAGTATAATTGTAATATTTGAATATCTATTGAAATGGTGCTATCAATTTGTATTAAAAAAAATTTGTCCTACATTTAAGGCCAATTCTTTATTGTTTTCACTGATTGGATTTTCCATAGCATTTATGAATTTTCTTGTAAAACTGTTTTTGGGTAGCAAATTAAGTGGGATTTTTGACCCTTTTTGTCCACTTAGCTAAACCTTGTGATTGCTATTTTTATCCATTTTGTGTGAAACTAGTCTCATTGGAAAATTGAGAAACCCTACTTTCTAGAAATGTAAGGCTCTTCTCAAACAAAACTTGTATGAAGTAGTAAGATCCAAAACCACACAAGCACAAAAGCTAGAGATTTTCCACCTACAACTCACTCAATCATTATAATATTTCATCTCCAACAGTAGATCTAGTTGAAATTTTGATACTTTATAGTAAACAAGGTGTAGTTCCCATTTGTACGGTTGGATTATTGCAATCAAGTCCATATTTGATTCAATTGCACATCCAAGTTTACTACCCGGGTTTCTAATGGATTTTGTGAAAATGAGTGTGGTCTTTAAAGGGTTAACACTCAATGTAGGGGCAAAACTTTTTTTTAAAGCTTCTCTAAGGTGTCAAAGTTTTTTTGGTCATTCAAAATCATATCTTCCACTTTATGAATTTCTTGTGCAATTTAACCTTCTTGTAGAGCATGAAGGTGGCTCTATGCCTCACAACTTTCAAGATCATCCAAAGCTCAAAACATAATGGAAAAAAATCAAAAGCGGGAATTGCTTTGTTCAAATTGTCATTACACTAAGAAAACTTCATGGGAAATATTCTTATAGAAAAAAATCTCAATTATAAGATCCGTATGGTGTAAACCTAGAACATCATGTGGAGTACTTGCCAAAGTAATTTTTTCTAAAAATAAAAAGTAGAATAGAAATTATTACATAGAGTCAAGGAGAGTTGATTGCAAATTTTGCCCATTGACCAAGCCATTGTCAAGTGCTTTTGAACACTATTTGGGCAACACCCTTCCTCAATCCCTTTGTTTCAAAATTTTTATGAGGATTGCCCATGTTGACATCTAAATCACCTATGGTACCATATCTCACTCAAAAGTTATTCAATTCCACTTTTTTTTGGAAGGTATGCAAGCTCTTCAATATGAGCACGTACACCCTTATTTTCACGATCTTATCTTATGTATTTACTTAGGAAATGGTTGCCCAAATATCCCAAAAGCCCAAACTAGACTCCTTGGTCCTTTAGGGGTTAAAACGGTCCGAACAACTAACAAATATTGTATAAATTCTTGGCAAATTTTTGCCTTAACCTAGAAAGTGAGATGGCAACCACTATGCTAAGACATTCCAATAAAAAATTGGATGAAATTGCCACATCCCTACTTGAGCGGAAACCCATTTCATCATATTTTGGATGAATGTAACTTATATTAGTAATTTTTTTAGATGAACTTCTGCTAATCATTCATTTGTTCCAACTTTAGCTAAATTTTCCTTAACTGCCTGCATTTTGGGGTGCGGGTCGCTCTACCCTGACCAAAACAAAAATTAAACCCTCCCAACAAGTATACAGCTCTATTTATACTAATTTCGTTTTCGTTACACGCGCCAGAATGGCCGTTCAAAAATTCGTGCTACCTTCACATATTCTAACGGCAATGATAAACAACGAGAGTGGTCTGATAATTGGACGGAATTGTTCAAAATTTGCCCTCCCCGACGAATAAATGAATTTCCCCCCATTTTCGAAGGTCGACTTCCGTCGTCTTCTCGCATTAACATCAAACCCTTCAGTTCAGATGAATGTTTTTTATCCACTACTCAAAGATTCAGTCGTCTGTTTCATTCCCCGTTCCCTCCTCCTTCTGCTTTTGAATTTTGAGGAGCTTGTTTGTCGAGATGTGTTTGTCTTTAGCGTTCGGGCGCGCAAATTCAATTGCACGATTTTTGAGACACGAAGAAGCATCGCCGCACTGTTTGTTTTTTCAATTTTCTCTGCTCCGTTACCGACCGTTGGAATGGCAGTAATCGCTGCCGATTGAACCTTTTTTTCTTTTGGTTTTGAGTTCATTCACGAGTATCGTAATTTCATTGTTTTTATGCATCGTGAGAGTGATCGGTGAGATGGTTTGAGTTTCATATTGAAACTCTAATTCAGAGCGCGTCGGATCTGTCTTTCTGAGCGGCGACACTGTTTGTGATTTTATTTTGAGCGATTGAGAGCAGGAGAAATTTGAATGTCACATTGCGTCGTGAGAGAGATGGATTGCAGCATTTGCAACATTCTTTGTCTAGTATGTGGTTTGGTTGTTTATAGATAGCCTCATTGTATAGTTCTATTTCGATTTTGGATAGCTTCTTTCTTTTCGATTCTTGAACTTGTTTTACTTGAGAATAGTGAGCTGGAGAGGTTGTCCGGTTTGGTTGTAGAATTTTGTGTAAGTGTTGTAGTAACTGAATGTAGACGTGCCGTCCAGGACAAGGGCGCTTATAGGCAATCAGCGAGTATTCTTGCTATCTGAGATGTTGTGTTAAGTGCGGTTGTACAGGAGGGAGTTCTTTTTGTTCAGGTGTGGGAGTATCGTTGTGAGGTGATTTAGGTTTGTCGTTGGCGCAATATTTTTAGTGCATGCAGTTACCGCTGTTGTTTTGCCAATTGCGAAACCGCGGAACGTTTTGATTTTCACAGATCTTCCTGTCAATTATGCCTGTGGAGTGAGCGTGTGTCTATTAAGATGCTTGTGAGGTGATTGAGGAGTGCGAAGAGATTTATGCTTGTTCGTTGTGTAGTAATTATGAAGTCAATGGCGAGGAGAAGGTAGGAGCACATCGACGCCGAACGAGGGAGAATTGTTAGCAGAGTCTGAAGGTTATTTACTGAGGGTTTAGTCAGCCGCGGCATGCCGTCTCTCAAGAGGTCTAGTGGAACTGAGATTGATATTGGTAGAAGGAAGGTAGTGTGATTGTAAGCAGGGTGAGATAGAGGAATTCAGAGGAGGTATGATGTCAAGGGCATCGTCCCCGCGACGCCTCCAATCACAGAATTCGATTAAGAAAGAAGAGATTGGCATGGATTCCCCGTTGCTCACTGGTAGGCAGCCTCTTCGTGTTGTTCCAGAGGCGTCCGCATCAAGATCCTCGTCCGCGTCTGAGCAGCAGACAGAACCTGGTTCTCCGTCCAGGCCTTCTACTCCAAGAGGCAAGAAACGAGCGGCTGCCGTTTACAGGCAATCTGAGAACGTGGATGGTAACCTTAGATCTGCCTCCAACTCGCCCGAGAAGCCTCGCGAGAAACGGACCACTCTGACAAGAGTTTCTAAGGCAGTAGCACCATTGTCTTCTAAACTGCCCGTTACAGCTTCTTTAGCGCGCTCGCTTCAGGAGAGCCTGCAACAGACGGATGCTGCAAACAAGAGTTGGTACAGTGATTCTATAGGCGGCACTCCTACCATGAGTATCCGAACGCCTTTGATTCCGACCACTGGAGCGAGCAAGTCATGCTCAACCGAACAAATATCTCGTGTATTTAAATTTTCAGGGAAGCCGCCACTCGATTCTGAGCTTTCCAGGACTTGCTTCGGCTCAAACAACTCGTCCTTCTTGCAATCCACTCCCAGCCGCAGTGTAAACCGTTCCCTTAGGTATGGCGCTACTCCTGGCAGCGCAGCCAGTATAGGGAGCGCACGGGCGCCTGGAAGTGGGACGAAATCGTCAGGGCCCTTCCGTTTTGGCACGGGTCAACAAATTTTGGCGCAGCAATTTGATTTTGAGGAGGATCCGGCCTTCTGGGAGGATCACAATGTCCAGGTAGGCTTACTGAGACCAGACCTACTTGTTGATTCTCGTTCCTCTAAATTATTGATTTGGTTTTGCATCTTTTGGTTGTGCGGTAAAAATTGTGAATCTAGTGCGTTTCGTAAACTTCTCTTGATAACCAATCAAGTCCCTTATACTGAATTCAGCGATGGTTCACCTTCGTGAATCATTTTTCATTCTAACAACACCGATGATTGTTCTAGGCAATGGCTAGATGCCTCGTCAGTTCGATTAATTCAAGCTCGGCTAGGTTTTGGTCTTGCTATTTCGTCGCGTAGTGTTTGGTCTGTTTATCATTATCAAGATCCGTCAACTGTGCTCATAATGAAAATGTCACAACAGGTTATACTTCGAACTCGACCCATTAGCACATCCGAGTCCGCTTTTAAGGGCTTCAGCAGATGTGTCCGGCAAGAAAACTCTCACAGCATCACTTGGATAGGCCAACCTGAGTCCAGGTTCACTTTCGATCATGTTGCAGGCGATCACATCACACAGGTTTGCACCAATGCATCTGCTGAATTTTTGTTGACGATTGTGCTACTACGTTTCTTTGTATTTTCCAGCAGCTGGTTGACTGAGAATTTGTTGCTTCCGAGGTTGTAGGAGCAACTTTTCAGAGTGGCTGGCGTGCCCATGGTCGAAAACTGCATGGCTGGATATAATAGCTGTATGTTCTGTTATGGCCAGGTATAATTTACTCTCTTCCTTTCTGAATTGACCTATTTCTTCCAGCAGCAATTGGTCACAGTATGTCTGATGATAATAATTTCAGGTTTAGATGGTCGCGAATGTCTTTTATTTTTACGAGTAAGTTTCCAGATCTGTGGTACTCTTGAAATGGATTTTTGAAAATGTGTACAGACAGGAAGCGGTAAAACCCACACAATGCTTGGGGATATCGTGGATCTTGAACAGCGGCCTAGCGATGACCGGGGAATATTACCACGTGTATTTGAATACCTGTTTTCCAAGATACAGAAGGTGAGGAGAGGAATCTCTGATAGCATCTCTGTACCGGCCTCCAGGTTATATCTGCTTGGTCTCCTAAGCAGTAGGGGAGCTTTGGTGTTTCTAAATGCTATGTGGTTGCAATTGCAGGAAGAAGAATCTCGGACCGATGAGCACCTGAAATATGTCTGTAAGTGCTCCTTTTTGGAGATTTTCAATGAGCAGATCACTGATCTTCTGGAGCCAAGTTCAACAAATTTGCAGGTATTTAGGCAGCTCTTTGAACGATGACCTTGGTGACTTTGATGTATGCAATCTTTTGAATGTTCTATTTCAATCATACTGTCATATTTTGTGTTCTTACTTCCGCACTGGATTTGCAGGTTCGAGAAGGTGGCAGAAAGGGAGTATATGTAGAAAATCTATCTGAGGTTGCGGTCGGAAGCGTCCAAGATGTGGTTCATCTTCTCCTCCTGGTATGGATTGCAAACGACGAGACAATAGACGAACGTATGCTGCATCGGGATTATCATGCTTCTGTCACAGAGAGCTACTGATGTTGACTTGTACTGTGCACCATCGTGATTGAATTTTTCAGGGTGCCGCTAACAGGAAAGTGGCTGCCACGAATATGAATCGTGAGAGCAGTCGTTCGCATAGTGTATTTACCTGTACCATTGAAAGCAAGGTATGTCATATAGCCAGTTATGTTGTGATATTGGGCTTTCAGAATGAGAACTTTCTTTAGTCACGTAAGTTTCCTGACGTTTATGAATACCTGTCTCATTTTATGCAGTGGGAATTCAATTCAGCCACCAATATTCGATTTGGGCGATTGAATCTGGTGGATCTTGCAGGATCGGAGAGGTAAAGGACATTCTTTCGACTTCATTTTAGTGCAGCTTTAGCAATTCAGTTGGTAGTAGTCGATTTACACTTATGTTTTTGCAGACAGAAGTCCTCGGGAGCTGAAGGAGAACGGTTGAAGGAGGCCGCAAATATTAATAAGTCGCTCTCCACTCTCGGGTATGGAAGATTTATCAGTGGTTTTGACATGCTTTCTCAAGTTGGCGTAATTTTTTTTTTGTGTGGTTGTTTCCGACTGATTGTGGGTTGTCATGACAGACTCGTCATTATGATACTTGTGGATGTTGCTAACGGAAAGCAGCGGCACGTACCCTACCGCGATTCAAAACTCACATATCTGTTACAGGTTTGGCAGATAACCAGCCTCACATCTTTGTTGAGTCAATATATTCCTCTAGGATACATGTAGGTCTGGCATGCGCTACTCAACTTATTAAGATGCATGCAACATTGTTGTATCGGGAAATGCGTGGATTTATTACAATGATTTACTCAATTGGGTGCAGGATTCTTTGGGTGGGAACTCAAAAACTACCATGATAGCAAATATAAGTCCTTCCAGCTGGTATAGGCTCTTAACTCTTGTTTTCCGCCCTAAATATGGGTAAAGTGTTGTTGCGTGCTGTTTGTGGCTATATTTCTGTTTTACGAATTTGACGGATATTGGATACAATTACCCTTTCAATGCACGTGAAAATCTGAAGGATTAGTGTGTCTGGCAGCTGCGCTTTGGAAACTCTGAGTACATTGAAGTTTGCTCAACGTGCAAAGTTCATCCGAAACAACGTACTGTTCTTTTAACCAAATTTCCATTTGAGGCTATAGTTTTTACTGGATTAATTTCAATTCCAGTTTCAAAGAGTTTGGTTACTAATCAGACTTGTACATTTATCCTTCCCTAGGCCGTCGTGAATGAAGATGCCTCCGGAGATGTGAATGGTCTCCGTCAAGAAATCCAAGAACTAAAGGTGGGCAGAGAAGAGCAGCAGCAATTTCAACACTCATCGAAGATGCTATGCTGTTCTGATCATTTTTGAAGAACAAAAATTCTGATCTTAAAACGAATGTCCTATATGTTCCTCTGTATTTTTCCAATTTTGCCTTCTTATAACCTGCAGTATATATTAAATTGTCCCGATGCTTTGGATTCTAGGAAGAATTGGACCGCATAAGGAGGCAAGAATTGCATAGGACCCCATCTATGCACTCCGTAGCATCAGCCCCCCAAGTTAGCGTGCAAAAAGGAGACGACGATGTGGGAATGGCAGTGGTTACAATTGATGAACAGGAGCAATCTCGTTGTTCAATAGATGCATGGGAATTTACTAAAGCATCTTCTGGACCACGATTTTCAAATAAAAAGGTTCAACGACTTTTTCAACTTGTACTCTTCTCTCGTGCGTTAAATTGTATCCCTGTGAAACTCCCGTACAATCATTAGTGCAGCAGCCTCATCAGTATATATTGTCTCAGAACAAAGGCATATGATCACCTTAGTCTTTAGATGTAATGTTCCGGTTATTTTCCCTAAAGTGAGGCAATAGAACTTGTGATTAATGCTGGAGGTTTGTTTCATGGAGGATAGATGGAAGCAATGGAGGCTGTCCTGGCTGGAGCACTCAGAAGAGAGCAGGAGGCTGAATTGTCTCAAAAGCGACAGGCAGCTGAGATTGAACAACTGACTCGCCTTGTAAGTTTCTACAGACATCACCTATAATCTGTTATGTATCTCAGGGGTCTCGTATGCAGTTCCTTGTGTAGGTTTCAAATTTCCCTCTGATCTTCAAGAGGAGTCATCTGCCCAGATCACCAGCTCAAAAGGAAAATTGAACAGATGGCAAAGGTTGAGTGTCGTAGAGGAATGTGAGACTCGCTGGGAAACCCATACAAGTTCCATACTGTGAATCCACTACGGTATCCTGGTGTTTAGATATGAAGAGACCATAATGAATGGAAAGCATCCAGATGTCGTAGTAGATCCTGTTCTTTGAATCTGAAAAAGAGATGTGTTCCACAGGTGAAACAACGGGAAGATGATAGCCAATGTGGCAAGATGTTGTTACGGTTTCGAGAGGATAAGATACGAAGGCTAGAAGCTATGGCAACCAATGTAATGTCAGCGGACTTGTACCTTAGGCAAGAAAATGATTTACTTATGCATGAGTTACGGCTTATACAAGAAAAGTCTGACCGTAACCCTGAGCTCACACGCTTCGCAATGGAGAACATACGATTGCTGGAGCAGCTTCGCAGGTTGTTTTCTTTTTCGGCTCTACAAAATATCTTTAATTTCCTTGATAATAGTGTTAAATGAAATAACAATTTCAAGAAAAATTGAATCCTCTCTTCTCGCAAAGGCTTTGGAGGCAGAATTTCACGAACTGGTATTCATGCCTTCAATCTTATGACTCGAATCTCCCAATGTAGGTTTCAAGACTTTTACACTGGCGGAGAGAGGGACGCAATGGCTGACGAAATCTCCAACTTAAGGGATCAGGTGCGGAGTTGTTTTCCTGAATCATTAAAATCAATTTGAGGCATCAACATCAGATGATGTTAGTGCTTCTTTGGATTTGTGAAATCCGAGGTGTAGCAGATATCTTAGCGACGAAGCTCATAGAACTGATTGGCTTGTGGGTTTGCGGTTTTTTGCAGCTTCTGGAAGTTCTCGATAGTAAACTATCGCTAACAGCTCTTTCTTCACCTCAGGTAACTCGCATCCTGGTTGATAAATGTCACACGTATAGCTCAAATGTGTATCTTTCGAGATTATGTATCGTAGATTTTTCTTGAGAATAGTGGAACAGAGAAGACCTTGACGGATATGAGATGGCCTCGACAAGATTCTAATGTATTTGCTGGATTTTGTAACAGAAAGAAGCGTTGGCACCGGAGCTTGCCGCTGCCCAGCGGGAAATCGAACTGCTGCGTATTGAGGTATGCTTCCATTTGAATAGAGAGCATGTTGTCTTCTTCCAAGATAACTACAAAAATAATCTCTAGTTGACAGTTTAAACCTCGATGTAGCGTCTCGGGCTTTGCAGTCAGAAACTTCCCATTGGATACCCTTGCTTGATTGCATCCATAACATGTGTTGGATCTTCTTTGTTGACGTCTTGGTTTTCAAAGCTACGGGGCCTCAAGTTCACCATTATGGAGTCATCTTCCTCAAAATGGAATACATAATATTTTGCATAATCTGTGGAATGTTGTTATAACAGACCGACAACTATCGAAGGGAGGTTGAGGACTGCCGGAAGAACCTTAGTTCAATTTTGGAAGCGAACTCAAGAATTACCAAGTATGAATGTCTTTTCCTCATATGATTTGAAGAACGAATTTGCAGTTTGCTCATGTAATTCAGGAATTACATATTATAGTAGAAGAGTTGGTTGTTTGATTCATGAATAAGCAGGAACGAAGAGCAACTATATGATTAGATACATTAGTCTTACTGATTGTTAGCTCAGTTTACCGTCGTTGGTGTTTGGCTTGTCATGGTTTAGTTCAAGATATTGGGCTGGAGATCTGACTTAACTTTTCTGGCAGGCAACTCGACGAATCAAATGCTGAACTTCAGACTGTCAAGTCGAAAAACCTAGTTCATCAGGAGGAGCTCCAAAAGCTCCGGGTAAACTCATTATTCTGAAATTTGGTAGATGGAGGTTTGGGTTAAGCTGCTAAGCATCACATGGGTCCATCTTATTAACAAAACTTTTGTCACATTGCTGTGCAGGAGCAGGCATTGGATGCTGAAGCTATAGAATGGGACCATGCTCACCATTTGGAACTCATATCACAACTGAAGACCAAACTCCAGCAGGTACATTCGTAGGAGAAATTGGTCACCTGGTGCTATCAGTAATTGGATTTCTGGAAGTTGCTTCGCATGAAACGAGGGGAGTATTAAGAAAAAAATTGGGCTTTGTGTACAGAGCGAGGATAGAGCAGATCTGGAAGCTAGCTTGCGTTTTGAACTCGATAGGCAGCTCAGCGTTTCTTTAGAAGAAGCAGCTGATCTGCACTCAGATCTCCAGGTACGAGTTGTGACGAAAAAGTTATTTCTTACTTAGATCTATTCCGTTTCTTGATTTTCTAATATCTTTGCGATTGTGCATAAGCTGAGCTTACCTTTCTCGAATTGCAGGTTCGGTGTGTAATAAACATGTTTAGAAACCGTGAAAATTTGGAACTTGACTTACTACAGAATTAGAGTATCCTAAGGAGTATTAACAGGTCAAACTTAAAACAAAAATAAAATTTCGACAGATGTGTATCACAATTTTGATAGCTATCGACGGCAGCCATGCATGTTCCTCAAAGCGTATCGTGTTGTGCTTCAGGAAACTAAGGGAGTATTGGATACAGCTGAGATGCTTGTGAGTTGTTTGCAATCTACGGAATCGAACCTTTCAGTTGCCCAGGTACGGGTTACGACAATAGGATTTTCAGCTGAAAAACATATGGCCGCAAGTTCTTCCTATCAATTTATACAACTGTGTGTATTAGCAGTGATTTCAAGTTTTACATACTATCGTGCAGGAGATGGCTACATTAGCACGGAGTGCTGTTAAGCAAATATATTTGGAGGCAAAGGAGATTGCAGATGATCAGCATCTGTCCTTGAAGCATTCTATGGACGCAGTGGTTGCAGCTTGCAGTAAGGTAATCAAAGTATGATCATCGTTGGAACTTTCGTGAATCTTAATAATTTCTCAAACCGCATACCTTTGAGTATTGTAGCGAGCTTTTTCTTAGGAATTATAATAGTGAAGATGGAGACCAAAGATAAACTGGGCTGTGCACATTTTGTATGCTTTTTCCGTTATAACGGGATGCAATGGTGATTGATGATTTGGGTTGCAGGAAACTGAATTGCGGGAGGAGCTTGAGGATGCTCGGTCTTTGATACAAAAGCTGGTTTCAGTAAAGGACGGAAAAGTATGTTCTGGTTGTTCTGTGGCATCGGTTACTGCAAATGAGCAAGTGCACGGAATTTTGGTTAGCAACAGAACTGTTGACGTCAGGCAGCTGGAGCAAGACTTGAAATCTCTGGACATTTTTGCTGAACATGGATGCCGAGATGTAATCACTAGTTCAACTGAATCTGCCATAGAAGAAATGGAGAATATTACCAAGGTATGTGATGAGACGCCGATGGCCCAGAAAAAGCAGTTCCGGTGTCTTGACCCAGGAACCGAGTGTATTTTGAAATTAAACTTCACCCAGGAGACTCAGACGGGTGATGATGGATCTCTGTTAGAGGTCGAGCCGGATACGACTAAAAGGGAGTTTCAAAGTGCGGAATCGACAATGTCAGCTCTTCAGGGGGATCAAGACCTTCAAGTCTTCCAGGGAAACAGTATAAACCATGTAGACCTGGACTTGGTGCAAGCTGTTCTTTCATTGCAGGATGAAATCATGAAATTGAAGCCACAGGTAGCAAGACATGAGCGAAGGGAGGCAGCCACGAAGTGGAGTACAATAGAGCTTGTTAAGGAGCTACAGAGTTTGGTTTTAGTAGTTCAAGCCGTCCTGGGGGAGAAGAAGAACTTGATCACACAGAATGAGGCTTTGTTGAAAGAGAAAGACACGGCTACCAAGGCGCACCAAGAGTGGGAAGCAGCTACCACCAGGCTCATGGAAAATCTTAACGAGGGTGAACACGCCCTCACTGATGCCGTCCATGAGATGGAAGGGATACTAGATGATTGTTTGTCGCAACCGACT
Source organism: Ulota crispa (assembly GCA_963920765.1). Taxonomy (NCBI): domain Eukaryota; kingdom Viridiplantae; phylum Streptophyta; class Bryopsida; order Orthotrichales; family Orthotrichaceae; genus Ulota; species Ulota crispa. The sequence goes on along the minus strand of OY987244.1, from coordinate 14,908,043 downwards.
GCCATTGACATCAGCAGAGTGCGAGAACGAGAGCATGTCGATGTGCGGCGATTGGACATGACAACAACACCTACGGCTGAAAGGAAGTATACAGATAAATCGAGAGAGGCAGTCGGCAATGACCACATCAACGGCGTCGAGAGGAATTTTGCCGTTTGCACAACCATGTTACAATGGTTTTCAGAAACCCTGACTGCAGAACGTGCTGCAAAGAGAATCTCCACGATGCAGAACGATCATGCTAAAGAGGAGCTATGCAATAAAGATGATTTAATCGCAAGTTTGCAGAAGCAACTGGAACGCGCTTTGGCTAGCTCTGATGAAAAGGAATCTTCAATATCTAAACTGCAAACTGAGTACGATGAGGATCGGGCACGCCTAATGAACGCAGATGCTCAGACTGCGGCTGCAATCAAAGTGGATGCTGAGTTGCGTGATGACATTGAGAATCGCTGCCTGGAACCGGCTACTGTTTTGACGAGGATGGATGACACTGAGCTTGAATTGGCTCTAATGCAGGACGAATTGACCAGGTTACGAACAGAATTGATTGGTAGCAACATGGAGAGAGATAAATTGGCTTTGGAAGAGGAGCAACTTGCGGCATTATTTTCCAACGACGGAAAAGTATTAGAAAAATCCTGTTTGGTGGCTGCAACCATGGTATGGTGGCTTCAAACTAAGATTGCCGGAGATGAAATAGCCCATAAGCTTAATTATGATGATATCTCTTCTCAAGTTAGAGATCTAGAAAGGACGGTTCTTAGCCTACGAGACGAGATCGCCGAAAAGACCATGTTGCTGAAAGAACAAATGGGGAACGAAGAGATCCATGCCCATCAGAGTCTAGAGCATATGCAAGAAATCGATAGTACAAGGAAAGAAATCTCAGAGAAAGATTCTTTGATAAATGTCATGCAAACAAGTGTGCTGAAACTGCAGGATGAATTATCAGCAAGTGAGGGTCAGAGTATGCAGCTAGTTATGGAAAAAGAGAAGCTTCATATAAAATTGCGTGAAGTTACGGAAAAAACTGAAGCTCTGCAGGGAGTTGTTTCGTCGGTCAAGAGGGAATTAGAGGAGGCAGAAACCAAGGTAGTTGAGCTAGCCGTTGTGCAAGCTGGCATGTTAATTGTACAAGAAGAATGGGGTCTTGAGAAAGATGAATTGGAGAGAGACTCATCAGAGGCGAAACAGAGGTGTACACAGATTGTACAGGAGCTGGAGCTTGCACGTAAGGAGGCCCTGAAATTTGAAAGTGAACTCGAAGAAGCCAAAACTCAAGAGACTGTACTACGCGTGGAGAAAGATAAACTGGTCACATCTTTACAGGAAGAGCTGAAGAGAACTCAAAATTCTACAGAAGTCTTCAAGGAACAGGTACCGAACTACCTTACTCTGCTGATTTTCGTTTACGAGTTAACTGAACTTCTGTATTAGACTGCACTCATATCAATTACTTCTCAGTTCTAAAGGCATTGGAAGTTCTGCGGGGTCTTTAGTTGCTGACGTACAATCTGGGTCCGATGTATGCAGCTTGAGTTGAACCAGACATCTATGATAGAACTCCATTCTCGGCTTCAGAAGCAACTTGACGAATGGGAAATAGAGAAAGAGACAATGTCTAGCGCCGCTGCGCTTGCGCATGATCAATGCTTAGAGAAGGATCAAGCACTCACTTCTATGCAGACATGCCTTGCCACGTCGCAGTCCCAACTATTTGACGCCTGCAGTCGTGAATCCAAGCTTTCTCACGAGCTGGAGGAACTCCTGGAGTCGAAGGAGAATACACAATGCGAGATCGAAATGTTGAGATCAAAAACAGAGGAGCTGGTGCTTGTTTTGAACCGACAGGACCAAGAGGTAAACAGTCTAAATCAAGTCTTGGAAATGAAGCTTCAAATAGTTGATGACAAGGCAGAAGACACCCACCGCCAGATAAAAGCAATACTTGTGGATTTGGACGCTCTTATTATCGTGAAAGGAAAGTTGGAAGCTGACGCTGAATCCCTCGAGCGACAGATCTTGAACCACTGCTCGAGCCTTGAAGAAAAGCTTGTAAATGCAAACGAGGATAAGAATCAGCTCAAGGAATTATGGTCTGTGAGGGAGACTGAGCTTATCGCGGGGCTGAATACCGTGCAGTCCGAAAATACGTCCTTTGTTGTACTCGTCCAGACACTGGAGGATGCTTTAGAGACTTCAAAGATCGAAATTAAGAAGAAGGAAGAGGAGATCACTGTTCTCCAGCGACACATGACCGAATCGGAAAGCAAAGCTGTGAAGACCCAAGAAAAATTGCGTTCGTCAAACTTGTTGATGAAAGATCTTGCACGTTCAGAAGAGCAATTGAAGCTTCAAACTGATGCTCTTGCAGCGGAGAATAAGAGGCTGACGAGGTGCATGGCTTGTCGGGAGATGGAATTTTCATCCTTGCAAGGCCAGATTGAGGGCCTTGAGAAAAGCTTGAAGGAGTCGCATGAGAAGGAGAGCATGACCAGTATGGCACTCTGCAACTTAAAAGAGAATCTCAAAGTTCTGGAAAAGCAATGGCGGATTGAGAAAGAACAGATGAAAGACCGTCTTGCCACAGCTAATAGAAAGCTCTTGGAGAGCCAAGAAATGAAACAAATTTTTTACAGTGCTTTGAAGGAGTTGGAGGGCGAAATACTGGCAACCGAAAAGAAGTGTAAGGTTACAATTGGTGAACTTGAAACCCAATGGAGTATTGCAAGAGGAGATATGTCAAACCACCTCATTCAAATTTCCCTGGATTTCGTAGAAGTAAGGAGCTGCGCAGAAGAGACGCATCTGGACCTTGCAAAGACTCAATCTTTATTATCTGCTGCTGACGCAGCTATCGAACAACTTCTTGACAGAAGTTCAGCATTGAAAGACAGCAATGATGAGTTACTTGTAAAGCAGGAGGCTCTTCAGTTGGAGCTATCTCGCTGGGAGCGATATGCGGTGGAGCTTCAGAGAAGCAGTTGCTATTTCCCCAGTGTTTGCAACGATAACAATGCAATTGCAGATTCAGCCGGTAGGTCAGACAAAAACTGTTTTGATATACTGATGACAGAGGTTGAAAACATAAGATGTTATTGCGAAAAACTACAAGCCCAAGTGGTCGACAAGGACAGCACTATCTTGTCAATACAAATGGAGCTGAGTGCTACTGTTGCAAGCAGTAGGCAGCTGGAAATCGAACTGACAGCCGTTGCTGACGAAAGGAGTGATCTTAAGCTCCAGCTCGACAGCATCAGTACAGAACTTGTGAATGCCCAAGACGAGGTAAAACGCAGAGATATGGAATTGAAAACCTTTGGAAGTGAGTTGCAGAAGGTCATAGAGGTCCTCGCTGAAACAGAGGAGAAGATGGATGAATCATCTCGTGAATGGCGGCAGCAGATCGAAGAAGTTAAGGCAGAGATGGAAGGTGCAAAACTTTGTGCCAGTGGGAAGAACCGTGAATTGATTATGTTGAGAAAACAGTTTGAGGATGGGCAGGCCACTTTGCAGGAGGCAGAAAGTCTTGTTAATGCTTTAGTTCGAGCCAATGAGACCGCTAAACGCGACATGCTCAGTTCAAAGTGGAGGGAGGAGAAACTAACTTTCCAGAGTACTGAGTTGCTCAGTATGATCAATGAAGAAGTGTCTGTGACCATCGATTACGTGGAGACACAATTGCAGGACTTAAGTATAGATATTCATGGAACAAAAGCACTGGTCACGGACTTTTGCTCGGAAACAGCAGCTGACTTCGCCCGTGAACTTAAGGAAGTTGCGAGCCTTCACATTTCTGAGATGCAAGGGGCTACAGAAGGAGCACATATTAAGCTTGCTAAGATAAATGCAAAGGTGATTGACTTGGAGCAGAGATTGAACACAAGTGTCGTGGAGAATGAGGCTCTGCAGAACCTCCTGAGTCAAAGTCAACTGCAGAACGCAGAGATGCTTCAATCCTCGCAAGAAGTTGTGAACCATTTTTCGCTCTTTCAATCGCAGCTTGACGTTTGCTTCCAGCAAAATAAGGAGCTTGAGAGGAATAAATTGGTGCTCACTGCTGAGGTCTATTCCCTATCTCAAGAACTAGTTGAGACGAAAAATCTGCGACAAGCTTCCGAGTGTTGTTTGGATGAATTGAGGACCGCGTTTGCTCAGCTGGAAAAGCAGAAGGATGAGGAAGTACGCGTGCTTTCAGATGAAGTTGAGAAGCTTAAGTCCCAGGAGGCAGCTATGGAGGTAGATTTATGGGATTGGGAACAACGCTGTCAAGACGCGGAGGTACAACTGGATGAGAAAGTCTCTGAATTTGAGCTTCTCCGGGGGAAGCTGCTTTCAACTCAGGAAGAATGCAAGGAGCAATTGGAGTTGGTGTATGATGAGCTGCGAGAATGTCAGCGCAGGGCAGCTGAGATGGATTCTGAAAGGCGAGATATGATCATTGAAATTGAAGAAGGGTCTTCCATATTAGCTGACCTTCAGACAAAGCTCCAAGCAAGGGAAAGTGAAATGGAAGAGCATTTCAGCAGACACTGTATCGAACAAGAAGTGCTGGACTCCCTGGAGAAAGAGAATAGAGAGTTACAATCTAGTGTGAAGCACCTTACTGCAGAAGTCGCAGCCAACCAGCAGCGGGCTTCAACTGCAGAAAATATGCAGGTTGAGACGAGACTCGAAATGGAGGCATTTGAGAGGGATCTCAAACAGAAAGATGACCTAATACAGACTCTAGAATCTGACCTCAATTTATTACAGGAGTCTGCTTTGCAGGAACTCCGTCTTAACCAAGAGCTCGATTCGTTGCGCGTTACAACCGATGTCTTGCAACAAGAACTGAATATGCAAAAGGAAAGACGGACAAGATTGGAGATTGAGGTTGCCCAAGTAACAGAAGAGATCGTCCAAACGAAGAACCAGGCCGCGACCTGGAAAGGCAAGGCTTACGAATTTGAGACTGAGCTGGACAAGAAGCGGCAAACCATCGAAAGCCTAGAAGATGAGTTGCGAATGGCGGAGCAGAACATGGCGAACACGCTTGAAGAGGCCACTATCGATCTGAAGGAGGTCGAAAACGAACGAGATCGGCTCCAGATCGAGGTCCTTGAATTAACAGAGCAGCTGGAATTGACGCAGATGATGGTACAGGAGCGTGATGCAGTCGTCTCTGAATTGCATCAGGTAGATGATACGGATCTTCTTGTTTTTTGTTGGATTCTTAAAAATGAATCTCGTTTTGCCTTTTCGGAAGCTGTTGAACAAGCACTGGTCAATAGTTTCTTCAACCTGTCTTATAGTTCAGTTCCATGTGGCGTAGGCTGGAGAACAAAGCAGAACTCACGTAAAGGAGAAAGAGGACGAAGCCAAGCTCCTTACACGATCTGTGCATGAGTTGGAGAGCACAGTCTATGCTCTTGAAAGCCAAGTGGGTTAACTATTCTCACTAAACTCAAGTGTCCGTAACATTGATCAAATTTTATATTGAAATTCTGTCGAATTTTTGAAAATACAGTAAGTCGTCGTTGTTCATATTTACGGTTGCAATGCGATTTTCATAACTCTTGTGACTGTAGAGTGTTGATTTCTATCGATGTTGGTTTGTAGTTGGGCTTGCTGAAGAGAGAAGCAGAACGGCAGCGACTGCTACGGGAAGATATAGAAATGGAGTCGCAGAAACTGAACAATCACATTTTTGTGACTCAATCTGCTCTTGAAGAATCAAATATACGCAATGCTGAGGAGTTGAAGGATGCTCTTTCTGCTCTCAGGGAAACAGAAAGGTGCCCACAATTTCCTTATCGTCTGAATTGTAGCGGTTGAAATACCTGCAGGAACTCTGCTCTTTCAAATGTGCCTTGATCAACTTTTATTTTCATGCTCTGCTTCAGGAAAGTGGAGGACAAAGAAGCCGATTTATCGCATCTGCGAAGAAAGTTGGAGAATCTCGAGATCACATCGAAAGACAAAGATGTTCAGGTGTGAGATGCACCCACGTACCATAGAAGTTGAGAACCTAGAATATGTTAGTTTAGTGTAATCCTGCATCAAATTGTAACCCATTAATGTCTTTTATCTCACTGTAGTATAACGTCCAGTGTCACAAAGCTGCCGTTGTTGGATCTCTGTATTGTAAAGTTCTTTGTCATCTCAGGCACATGGTCTGTGGATGTCGAAAGCTCTAATTATAATGCCTGACATGTGGATTGAATGCAGATGAAGGATGCCATGACACAGATATCGGACCTCTTGGTTGCTGCTGAGGTACAGAAGGCGGATTATCAGCAGAAGGTGAGTTCTGTTGCCTGATTCAGAGCATGAACATTAGTCATTGACATGTAGAGATTGATGAATGATATTCAAATTTTCTGACGTTGGTGATCTTGTTTTTTTTTTTGAACAGCTGAAATGGATGGAAAGTGAAGTGGAGCGAGTGGAAAGAGTTAACCGGGAAATCCAATCTGCTTGTGTCACATCAAACTCAAATGAAGTGGCGACCGAGGTTGTATCTTCTGAAGCCAGTCCAGCACAGGAGTCATATTCACAAAGAGACATGACGCATGTCTCATGCCTGAGTCGTATTAAAGAGCTCGAGGAACTTGCTCTATCTCGCCAGAAAGAGGTACTTTGAAGCCATCACTCTCAGGTTCCTTAGGATGCCAGGAAGTTAATGTTAATAATTGCTTGACCTGAGAGATTGATGCCGAGTGTAATGTAGTATAAATTGTGTCCTACTCTTTTGTCTCACGGAGTTCATTACCTCTTCACAAGATCTGGGCCTAGAATTGCCATACACATCAAACTCTTAATCCATGTACGGTTTGACGGTCTTTTTAGAAATTTCTCTTTTGCAAATATTAATCCATTTCTGCTTCACTTGTAGTTATTCACGCTGCATACAAGGCTAGCTGAGGCTGAGAGCATGACTCATGATGTACTGCGAGATCTACTTGGTGTTAAAGCGGACATGAACAACGTTGTGGTAAGTGCTCTGCTGCATGTAGTGTATGCTCAACCATGTTTTGGCGGCATATGTAACAAATGACGGGTTAATGGTTCTGAATATCAGTTCTAACTGAAAAAGTTTGACTTCGCAGTCAATGCTAGACCACCAACAGATCAAGCAGCTGGCAGAGACCGCTTGTCGCAAAAATGTAGAAGCAGAAGAAAAGGTAGGTCTCTTTACTTATGATGGACGTAATCATAAGACCTTCTGGAGTGCTATGTTGGACAGCGATAAAGGAAAGTCAGAGCTGTTGATGAATCCATCTGTATCCGTCGCTGCAGTAACATTACGTTCATTCTCAATTCGCCTTTCTCATGCAGGAAACAGAACTTTCTAGTTTGAGGTCACAACTAGATGCCTATATGGAGGAAAGACAGAGGTATGAAATTTAGCTTTTTCTTATTTTTATTACCTCCATAATGAATCCAATTGATCAACTGTTGTTGAAAATGGAGTTTTTGCTGAATCTCACTGTCTTTTGTTTCTTTTGTTCGCAGCTTGGTAGAGGAGGTCAACCTGAGGCAGTGTGAAGTGGTGGCTGCTCGTGTAGCTGCTGAAAGGTTCCGCCAGAAAGAGCAGGTGCTGACGGATGAGATTGAAAAGTTCAGGGTAAGAATCCAAGACATTAGTGACGATATTGTTTTTAGTTACCTAGACAGTGAGAGTATCTACTACACGTGATTTCATAGCTGCTATGCCATTAAATCAAAATGATCGGTGTGTTCCACGATGTTAAAAGATGCATAGAGGTACTCTATCGATTAAAATCTGGTGAATAATCATTACCAGTTTATTGCAAGCCTTCCGTTACTGATGCGGTACCTCGTATGGTCTCTCACCGACCCTCTTAATCTCGTGTTTTGCAGCTTGAGAACATTAATCATCAGGAAAACATTAGGGAGCTTGAAATGGAGATCAGGAAACTCCCTACCAGTCAGCAGTCTTTTACTCAACAGATCAACCATCATGCTAAAATTAAGGTATGCCGAGAAGACAGCGTTGTTGTTGTATTGTTGTTTGATAGTGAATTTAGCGTTACAGTGTGTCCGACAGTCATGTGGCAGGAGAGTGATCCGTGGTTTTCTCTAAGGAAAAACTGACATATATTAGGTAATATTGGTCATGATGGAGATATTCGTGAGTATTGTTGACAACTTGCCTCGTTAGCGAGCAATTTCTGTCATGTTATCATCCTCTGTCACTCCCCTCTCGTCCGCAAGATACGTGCTCAGTCACCTCGTGTGTCTGTAACTGGGTGAGTTAGAAGCCTGTCTCGATGTAGTTGCACTCATATTCTGTCCTTACCATTATGTCCGCAGGAAGAAAACCAGGCTCTGAGATTGGCCAGTGAGGAGTTGAGCAAGGAGCTGCGACGAACTGAGCTCTTGTATGCAGGAGTGCATGATGAATTGTCAAGATACCGCTCAGCTGAGAGCAGAAGTTCGTCTTCCAGCTTCGATGAAGAGCGATCGAACCTTCTCCATCGGCTGCAGGTATAGATTGTGAAATCTCAGTTGTTTATATCTTAGTTAGCATATGGAAATGTTAGATTCAATACCGTTATGTAAGCAGGTCGGCTAGATGTTGGTTGGGATATGAGCAGAAATCGTGCATTTACAGAGAAAACTCCCAAAGCTGTGTGTGCACAGAAACTTTTGATAACACCAACTTGGGTATGGATGACTGTGATCCAGGACGCAGAGAACAATCAGGCTCAATCAGCACAGAAGCTTACAAGCTTGTGCTCTGCCGTCATACAGGTAAACTTTCTTGATTTTAAGGATGTTCGGTAGTTTTTAACTTCTCAAAGGTTTTTTGTGCCTCTGGTGAGGTCGGAAATTGAGTTGCTATTTCTACCCTTCGGAAACTTTGTGGAATCTTATTCATTCGATTTCTGTATTCTACAGGCGGCTGGCTTGGCAGTACCCGAAACAGTGGATGCAGCTGGAGCCATGGACGCCCTTCAGCTACTTGAGAATCGCCTTCGATCTTCTGACGTAGAGCATTCAAACTCTAAATATAAGGTTATTCGATTTCTCTACACTTGAAATGATTCTCTTATGCCAAATTATGGTTCAAACTAAGGTAGGAGGCTCTAATTCGGTGCAGGCTCTAAAATGGTGCACCTCCTCAAATGTAATTATTTTGTACATGTCGTATTTCATAGCCCATTTACAGGTAATGTACATTTGAGGAGGTGCACCATTTTAGAGCCCTCTGGCATTTCCACTTCAAAATTTCAGAACTAATTCCACAAAGCTCCAAAAATTATGAAACAACTTGAGTTAGATGCCAATTCCTCTTGTCTGTCCAGGAATTTTCACTGAATAATATATCAAAAAAATTCACCTCCCCAAAATTCAGTTTCAGCCCTTAGATGCTCCATTCACGAGCCTCCTACCTTATGATGCTCCGAAAGTCTTTATTAGGACTTGAATCATGGTAGATGACTAACCCTTTGATGCGTAATTTGCAGAAAAAAGTCACCGGAGAGCGGAGAAGGCGTACTGATGTTAAGGCCAAAGATTCTCCATTGAGGTCTATCAGCAACTTCACCGAGCTGCTTCAGAGGCCATCGAGTGCCAGCCCTGCACCTCGTTAGGCTGTGCATTGCTACCGTAGGACCTTAGTAGATTGTATACTAGCTCGTAGTGGATATCAATTTTGTAGCTGTTGTGAATTGGATTAAATGGTGGAGAGAGTTGTATTATACAGCGTTAGAAACTTGTGCATAATCGTTACAATATCATATATTTTCAGTTTCATTCATTGGCTTCATTTTCCTAATCAACTTTGGTTTGATTTGTCTGCTTTGTTTTTCTGTTGTTTTAGAATATTTGCCTCGGGTTTTCTTAGTAGAATCGCACAAGCGATTTTTTTTAGGTTAGAATTTGAGGAGTTTTGACTCGCTGAATGGTTTGCTCTAGTTCAAACGTCGTAATACAACCAGCCAAGCATGGGGTTTGAGGCTATAAAACCTCGCACTCTATACATGTTAGTTAGAATGGTTATAACCAAATTATTTTCTTTGAGGTTAGAATTCAGAACACCAGAGAAATATAAGTTTAGCAACTAAGGCAGGAGGCTCGTGAATGGACCATCTAAGAAAAAGTGCGCTTCTGTGGAAAAATCAGGGCAACTTGGTAGAATGGAAATATTTTTGGTAGAATGCCAAAGAAGAGACAATTTTGTGGCCATTTAATTTGAAATTTTCTGAATTAGTTTGAATTAACTACAATTTATCAAAGTGAAAAGTGCATAGGTAGCAGTTCTTGATCATAGGTGGTAGCATTCATGATGCAAAGGCGGCTTCTAAATGGAGCACATGAGTTCTAAAAGCAACCACTACAAAGCCAAGAATGTTCCAATAAGGCTCTTGAAGTGTGCAAGCACCCATTCCATATTCTAATACTCAAATTGTGATTGAGAACGTTTTTCATTCATTTTAGTATGACATATACCTATTTTTTTTGAGAGACAAATCTAAACACAATTATGACCAATAAGCACACTCAATAGTGGCTCATGTCACTCTCTCAAGTTCCTAAAACAATGCATACACAAGTGCAATTTTTGAACATAGAAAATGTGACCCATTTAAGAGCCTTTGTGCACTGTTTTTGTAACCCCTCGCTACATGGTTAGTTCAAAATGCCCGCTCTAAATTTGAGCCTCCTACCGCTTATCATAGAATCAATTGATCAATGACACATGAAAACCCACAAATGAGATTTTGTACCAAGAAGCATTTTTATAAAAAAATTACATAAACACATGTTCATTGAAGATTGCTCAAAACACCTTGTAGAGTGTTCAACACTTGTGACCCTGGAATTAGGCAATTGACAAAATCTTCCAATTGATCTTGGCCCCTTAACCCCTAAACGCCCAAGGGGGTAAGGACAAAACATAAGTGCATTAAAAAAAAATACTCTTGTAACTTCAATGAAGTTTGTTTCAAAAGAGAAAACAAGAATCATGATGTTTAGCAATTATCCCTACAATCAAATATTCAAAAAAAGTTTTGTACTCTTGTTTAATGAATTTAGAAGCATTTACCATTTAATATTCACCAAAATTACAAATTTTACTCATAGATTTCAAAATTTGGTATAATTGGTTAAAGGTAGACATTCTATCCTACACTTCAAAAATGCTATCTTTTGAAAGGAGGGAACATCATTAGTTTCCCAAAATAGTAAATTCTACAACACTAGCAAATATTGAAGTGTTTGTCTTTGAAAAATTCTCCTTGGAGGAGTTTAACTTGGATTGACATGATTCAAGTTAAGTTGGAAAGTAGACTTGATTTTCTATTACAGATAGAAAATTTTTTATTGAAAAAGTTTTTTTTGTCTCGGGTAGCCCGAAAAAAATGGGTAGCGACTAGAAAATGGTCGATTGGGCGCTTAGGGGTTAAAAGTGCTATACTAATACTTAATTGATATTCTATTTCAAAAATTCTAGGAGAGAGTTTCTTTGTGAGTAAGAAAACCTAGACGTTATTGACACAAACATGTTTTATAAGGAACTTGCTTGATTATATTTCTAAATAGCTATAGTATATATCACCAAAAAAACAAAAACAATGAAAATAACTACTCTCTACCAAACTTAACAGTGCAGCTTAAGTGTGAGCGGGGAGCAATGAGCAGTGAGCAGTTAGATTTGAGCAGTGAGTAGTTAGATTTGAGCACTAAGTGTTTACATTCTACTAAAAAATATTCATTTTTGAATAATAATAAATGAAGTTAGCCCATAAAATAGTATTAGAACAACTCTTAAAAATGAAAAAACCATCAAATAACTTGGACGAAGAGAGCTCTTTTAAATTCACGCATTGTCCAAATAAGGGTAGTAAAAGCAAAAATGGTAGAAATTCTAGTTTATGCACATGAAAGGAAATTTGAAACAAATGAAGAATGAATATCATTCATCCATGATAAAAAACATTCATCCAATCATTCATCCATCATCCATCCAATTATCATCCAATGAATGAGATTATGATGTGAGTTTGGAATATTTAATGAATAGACGTGCATAAATAGGACATTAAAAAAAACCTCACATTTCAAAGAAGCTTCAAACTATGATATACTAACATTTACAAGTTCACTTGCACACTACAAACCCCCTTTTTGGACCAAATAGGGGGGGGGGGGGTGCTAAGGACCCTCCTTGGAATCAAGGAAGTCATCTTGGGCCCATTGTGGGTTTTGCAAAGTGCTCCTTGGAATCCAAGGAGCCCTCACACAAATTATTATTATTATTATTATTTTCACATTTATTTTTTCTCAATTTTTTTTTTTTTTTTGGTTTTGCAAGGGGCCCCTTTTTGCTCCTCAGAATCCAAGGTGCCCTCCTACAATTTCTTTTTTCTTTTTTCTTTTTTTCTAGATTTCTATATAAGCAGTAGTCACCAGACTACTTGGCTTATAGGAATTTGAATACAAAAAACCACTAAAGTAGCTTTCTATCTATAAAAGCTTTCTATAGCTTTTTGTGCATCATATGCAAATAGATAGATAAAAACACCTAGTATACTATACTCTATGCTAGACTCTATATTCCACACCTACTTGTTAGGATTTGATTCATTTTGACTATTATATACTCATATGTAATAATAGTAATGATTCATAGAATTTGCCACTATAGGGGATTAGACACTTGGTTTCTATACCATGACTATTCTTGACCCTAAAAAGTTTCACAAATAGGTGCTTTTACTTACTCAACTTTCCCAAAGGCTAAAATACTAAGAGCTTTACTAAAATAGTAAGATTTGTACTATTGTACCTATCTATCTTGAAAAAGTTGGGGACAAGCTTATATATAAATATATGTATTTTCAACCTCTTTATAAAAATAAGCTTAGAACTTTCCTTTATATGGAAGGTGGGGTATATATATAAAAAAGACAAAACCTCTCTCAATAAAGAGATACCTCGGTTTTTTTTTAAAAGAACCCTTAAGCTTCATTGCTTTTTTTCAATACTTGTTTTCTTAAAATGGAAAATAAGACCTGATCCAACCTCATAAGGCTTGGCTCTGTACAGAGATCAATGCAGCAGATTTCCCTCTCGAATCTTATTTCAAAAAAAGCAAACGTTACAAGCATTGGGATGAAAGCTGGTACTAACTTTTACACTTGGTTCAGTTGTTACCGATCTTTACCCTAGCTATTAGCTGCCTTATGGGTAAATATTCTTTAATGATGCTGGTTAGACGTTAAGATAGAGGGTTACCTTCCGATCTCCTCCTCCAATTTTCCTGGCACAGCTCTAAGTGGAGGTTAGCAACGTCTGAGTAAGCAAACTCTGAGCTTGACGACAGCAACTAAACCAAGTGCCTGAACGTGTGAGCAAAATTTTTACTTCGTCTGAGTAGTTTTATACTAGCATACGCTGGCTTACCAGTACACTGCTGTACACACGACTGGAGTGCTCTGGACGAAAGTATACGTGGTGGTTTACAGAGAGTGGAAGCAACATGACTTCTTCTCAACCTCTAGCTTCTCAGGTTTTTTTGTTGGAATTTCTTTTGCATGAGTTTTTGGTAGAAGTAACTATGTGGCTATGACTCCTCCTTTTATTTTCCTTGTGAAAGCAATAACACGCGTCTTTGGGCTATAGACACCTCATGCATCCTCACTAACACTACATTGATTTGTTTTATTCTTGGGATGGGCACAGATGAGGCCCAAAACCTCTTGGAGAAATTGCCGAATTCATGTTGCACTCTACCTACTCCTTTCTACATGTTTTTGCTGTCTTTCTTAGTATTTGTGACTTCTAAGACCTTATTTTAGATTTCACTTTGCTATGGTCCCTTAAAATAAGCTCTTTTAGCTATGCCGAATTTTTGATCCCTTGACGCACTCTGGCTTCACATTTTTTAGCTGCAAAATGCTGTTCATTGAAACAACACGAGTGCACTTTGCTTTTTTGGGAACTTTTTAAGATACCTCAGTATACTACAAGCTGTGGGAACCTTTTTCCATTTTATAAGAACTCGCAGCTGTACCCTGTGGTTGAGTACTATTGGGCTATATGTTGAGCTGAGGTTCCCTAAGTTAAGAGGGAAGCCCTGCCTTATAGTATACACAACCCTGCAAAAGTAAGACTTGTGGGTATTACACAAACTAGCATGGTATGAACTAGTATGAAGCTGATTTTTTTCAAAAAAATAATAGTTTCAATACTAGTAACACTCATTGTATGACTGAAGCTCAATGGGCTGATTGTTATAGAAGTTTTCACTCGATATGATATAATACAATACTTTATCTGATACTGAGTATAAGCTTGTAAAAACTAGTGACCTGACCTAATATAAGAATACTTCTCACGAATATTCTTGAAAAGAGCCTCCTGAACCTTGAAAAGAACTAGTAAGTGCCCAGTATTGACTGGGATGTACCAGAAAGGTGTTTTTTTTAAAAGTTTCTACAAGTTACTTGTTCTTGTCTTAGGGCCCTCCTCGGAACCAAGGAGGTCATCTTGGGTACATTGTGGGTTTTGCAAAGTGCTCCTCGGAATCCGAAAAGCCCTCCTACAATTTTATTTTTTATTTTTTATTTTTTATTTTTCAGATTTATAGGCAAATGTTAGTTTTTGATTCTTAGCCCATTGAATCTGAGATACAATCATCACTTATGTAGCTAATTCATTTACCTTCTCTATAAGGTCAATGAACATTTAAATATCTCCTTGATTTCTACCCATCTTGCTTAATCTCGATAATGCTAGACCATAAATCCTAGAAACTAGACACCCTAAACTCCAATACTTTTATGACATCATACTACTTGTTACACTATTAGGGCCATGCCCCCAATAGATACCCTGAAGTTGTGAGCTATAAGTTACAACACTCACACTTGACTAGATAAAGTATTCTTAGATACTTTACTATAAACAAAACATGGCTCATGGTTGACACAAATCCCAAACTAGCAACTTTGCTTCTTTACCGGACACTCCTTTCTAAGAATTAGATGCTTATTAGCTTGAGAGAATTTGTGATGCTTTTTAGAAAGGGCATACCCTTCCTAAAGATACTACTATAAGCTATAACTTTCTAATAATTAGCTCTCTAATGAGTAGCTTTTTAAAAAAAAGGATTATAATATATTTTTTTAATAATAAAAAAATAGAAAAAGATTGATGGAAAGACATAGAGTACAATACTTATACTTTCAGTTAAAGACTACTCATATTTCCATACAATTGTACAAATCCAACCCTGGATACAGCTCTCGATTAATACACTACAAGTCACGAAAAAGTATCAACCTTAGAGCTGGCAGTGTATCTAACCCTGATCAACAAGATCACGTATACTCAAAGATCAAAATTTGGTTGCCAATTAAGGAGCCTCTTTTTGAAAAATTAGCGGGACCATGAGCTCAAGCCACCAATCAGCCTTCATCCTCCTCTCCTGAGTTTCTTTTCTCTTCCACACTGCACATGACCCTCTAGCATCTGCAGTATTCTAGATTTGTCAAATGAAGCTACTATTATACTATTAGTAACTTGCTACGTTTACTGCCAAACTAACCCTCTGAGGCAATTGGTGTGAGTACCGTATACACTATTGCGCCTGCAATTGTGACGTGCTGCAACTAGAGTTGGGTGCTTCTTGCTTACACAAATTGTGGAGTCTTCATAGAACGCTGTCTTGATGGAGATATCTCCATCATGTAGATACTCATTATATATTTATATTTGTGTTGATTTCAATAAATCAACAGTTGAGGCAAAAAAGGTGGTCGTGGTGAGGACCACGGTTTGGTGACAGCGCAGCGGCTATAGATTCCAGTGCGCTGCGCCGTTTTGTCACATGCACAGCTCAGGAGGGGTAGGTAGCGGGTTGGCTGGGCCAATTTTCTGCCTTACTAGCTGCCAAGCCATGAGCCGCCATCATCGCTCGACGAGTCCGATGGAATTCGAACCCGGACCGGCGGGCGACCAGAGACGACCGCTTCTCCAGCCAACCAAGTCCACGACTTGGCGACTGAAGACAAGCGTTTGACGCTATTATATGCTCGCAAGGGCACGTGGCCACTTTACGATGGCATTTATTTTGTAATTTAATCATTTTCATATGTTTATCTAGATGTTTTGGAAGGCTCATATATTTTGCTTTTGTTTAAATAAAAATACTAAGAGTTTAGAAGTCAATAAGAAAGGTATGAAAGGAAAAAGGGTTTGGCATCTATGGTGGGGTTAGGATAGGGAGGGCATGGGCTGATGTGCCCCACCTCCCTACCTTAGATAGGGTCGAAATTATGGAAGAAAGATCCCTTAGTTGTTGGAAGTTAGTGTATGAGTGTTGGTGGGAAAAAGGGGAAAAATCCCGAAACTTTGATGTGAGATTTTTTTCTGTGTATACGTGATTTTGAATTGAAATTTGAGGAGGTTGTTCCTTGTGTGATTACCTTTTTAAAATGAGTTTGCAAGTTTGATTTGGAGTTGTGATGCAAAAGTTATGAGTGTTTGAATTTTGGAGTCAAAAAGCCAAACTATGAAGAAAGGCTGAGACTTCGACAAGCCATAACTTATGATCTGTACATCATTTTTCAACAAGAATTGGAGAGAGAGTTTATCTTAGTATCGGCTTTCTAGAAAGTCTTTAAATTTGAGGTTTGAAGCTTGGACGAGAAAGTTATGGAAGTGTGAAGGTTTGGAGGTGGTTGCCTTTTTGTTAGGAGAAAGCCGAGACTTTGAAGAGCTACAACTTTTGGACAGTATGAGATTTTCTTTTCAAATTTTTAGGAGTGATAGTTTGTTGTTGCAGCTTTTCAAATTGTCTTTAGTCATTTCATTTGGAGTTTTATTGAAGAAGTTATAGTGGGTAGAAGTTGCGGGTTTGGGTGCTCTCTAAAAAATTGAGACCCACACTTTGATTGACTAGAGCTTTCGGACAAAGTTTTGTTTTGAAGTGCAAATTTTATGAGTTGTAGCCAGTGATATCATCTTTTTAAATTGATATTACGTTTTTATGGGTGATGTATAGAACAAAAGTTATAGAGGTTTATAGAGGCAGTGTTTAGTTTGTAAGGAGGAAGAAGAGCCTCTACTTTGAATCCACATAACTTTTGGACAGTATCTTAGATTGAGTTGAAATTTGGAGGAATGTTAAAAGGTTAGAAGAGCTTTCCAAATTGCTATTATACTTAGCATTTGAATCTTTGAGCCATCTGTGGCACTAGATAGAAGGTCGCTGCTTTTCTATGATTTGTTATTTGTGATTTTTCCCATTGTTTTTATTAAAACATGAAGACTTGAAAACTTGAAGACATGAAGACTTGAAGATCTGAAGATATAAAGATTTCAAGAGGAATGTTTTGGGTTTATTTTTTATGTATGTGTGGGATGTGGCTTTGTTATTCCTAGCCGGTTTTGGAGGCTCGTTTGTTAATTCATTTCCATTCTGTTTTGTAAACCTTGTTGCGGGCAGTTTGGGTTAAATCAAACTTAATCCCATTTATTGTCGTGGTAACGAAGTGGGATTGATCACCCACATGGTCGAGACTTGCTCTATTCTCACGATTTGGAATTTTGGCCAACAGATCGTGAATTTGATTTTAGGATCTCGTCATACGGACGGCAGCTCGTGTCTGCTGTCCCGATCTGCCCGTCCCGTATCCAATGGGCTCTTATCCCTACCTTGACCCTTATACCATTAGAGCCAGCCACAGGATAGACCAACGGAAGACTGAAGACTGAAGATTTGAAGAGAAGATCAAGATTGAAAACGATTTAGTCGACAACGCACAATCGCAGCAAGACACCTTGCGTGTTCCCAAGGCGCGCTCCTCTCAACCCGACATTTGGTGCTTCCACTGAGAGAGCTTTGGGCCGATTATTGCGTTCGTTGATATGGGAGACAGTAACGAGGCTTTCGGCGCCAATACCGGTGGTGCCGGTGGAACTGATTTGCCTCAAGAGGTTCCAAGCGCCACTACCAGAGGTGTTGGTGGACCTCAGATGCCAATGGAGGATCTCCTAGGAGCATTGGCCATATTCATGGAGCAACATCGAGCCAACCAGGGTGGTCAAGTAGCCACCGAGGCGTTAAAAGCTGTTGTTGTGAAGACTGGTAGGTTTGACGGCAAGAACATAACGAAGTTTTTGCAAGCCTATGTTTGCGAGATGGAGGTGCATCAAGTTGATGAAAATCGAATGATGGCTACCTTTGACATGGCAGTTGTGCCTGACATTCGTGACTGTGTGCGAGAGATCCGTAAAGGAGTTCACACTTGGATCGCTTTTGCTGAGCGTTTATGTGATGAGTACTTTGACGAGGACACGGAAAGGATGATCAGAAGATCTTTTCAAGAATGGGTGGAGCAGCGACCAGGAGACAACATGGGTGCTCATGAGCTGCTGAAGGCCTTTGAGAAGAAGTTTTCTCAGTTACCAATGATTGAGAGACGCCTCCTCAACACCAGGAAGGCAGAGCTTTTCCTTCAAGCAGCTGATGCTGCATTGGAGGATAGACTTCTTCTACTTCTTGGAGATCGTACCACAGAAGGTGGTTTTACCACCGATTGGAGAAGGATGGAAGAGACCGTGATCTTGTTGGCCAAACAACAACGTGTGAGGTCAAGAGGATTTGGAGCAGGAGTAGACATTAATCCAATTTCAGCTTCAAAAAGTCCCAAAGTATCTTTTGCACCATCATCATCAATAATTCCAGGGTCTATCTTGAAGACCACCAAAATCAACGAAGGTAATGCACTTGAAGAACTCATCAAAAGTTTCAAAGAGTTGAAGGTGGAGTTTATTGAGTTGAGGAAATCTCAGGCATCTGGCTCTTCTTCATCGTCACAGCCATCTGATGGAGGGAGGACACTCCCTTAGAGATGTATATGGTGTGACAAAAGCGAGCAAGATGGCAAGCATCGCCTTCGAGACTGTACAAAGTGCGACGAGCCCTTGAAAGATGGCATCGTTGAATTCATTGACAGCAAGCTTCATGATTCATCCATAAAGATACCATTGAAGACCAACTTTGGCAGAGGAGGGATGAAGAAACTTATGGAGGGAAAGATGGGACGATCTAGTTCCATACATGTACGTGAGGCTGATTCATACCACATTGAAGTGGAGCAGCACTTAATTGGAGCTTCACCCACTCAGAGAGCCACACTAATGAAACGAGGAGCCCAAACCATCAGAAATATAACTGGATGGGAAGACCCGGTTGATGCAAGCAGCATCAAAGCATTTTTGGAGAGAGATCAAGCCAATGTTGATCACTATGAGGCCTCAGTTGAAGAGAAGCGTGGGAGAGTTGAAGCCGAAGATGGTGAAGAGCCTTCATCAAAGAAGAGGGCTCAAGCGCAGAAAAATTCTGCAAATGAGTCGAGGCGCAGAGTACAAACGCGCTCAAAGACACAAAGTCCAAGCTTTGTGCACCCTGTGGATGATTTGCTTCCTGATAGAGACTGGGGGCAGTCTAGCGGTAGCGGAAGAGGCTATGAAAAAGAGGATTCTGGCAAACTAAAGGGAAAAGCCCTGCTTACAAGCTCTAGTCCGATATTGAGACTTCCATTGATATGAAAGGAGTATTGGAGGAGAGGATCTTGGATGCCAAGATCGAGTTCACATTGAGGGAAGCACTTGGCATAGCCAAAAAAGACTTCCATGAGCTGATCATCAACATTATCAAGCGAAAGAGATAGATGACAGCAGAGACTGTAATGGTGAGTGCTTTGGACACTCACATGACCATCAATGAAGAGATTAAGATTGGCGAAGTTTTTGCCATGATGGGAGACCATGAGGCTCACTGCAGTGAAGTTACACTTACGGAGGTGACAAGAAAAGAGCCAGAGAGGGTGCTTTGCTCAAATAGAAAGGCTAATGAGACAAAGGTTCAGATATCTGATGATAGAGTATCAAAAGTTGAAGCTAAGATCTTTGAGTTCAGTTGTGATCATTCCACTTATAGACCTCATGATGTCGAGACTGAGTTTCAGCAACCGTATTGGGCTAGAGCCACCACTGAGACGAGAGTGAAGCTTGGTGGGATGGATGAGTTTGTTTTGGCCCTTGTAGATCATGGTTCAGAGATCAACATCATATCTCGCAAGACCTATGAGAAGGGCAAATGGCCAATTGACACAGACCATGGCTGGGTGATGAGAGCAGCTAACACTGGGCGCAGTTCATTGTATGGAGCTTGCCCTTCAGTGCCAGCAAAGATTGGAGATGTGGAGGTTGAGCAGAATTTCTTTGTTCAGAACACTGGGGCATATCCAGTGCTTCTGGGCCAACCTTTCATCACTGCCTCACGCATGGAGACCAAAGTATTGAATGATGGATCTCACTATGCTCGAATTCGAAGTATAGATGGGAAGAAGTCAGTGCAGTTCTTAACTGTAAGAGCTGACAATGAGAGGCACCGAATGCAACTCAGAGAAGTATCTTTGCCGACTTCTCTGAACTTTTCGGATTTCTAGAAGGCACACGTGAGATGTGGGGATCTACGAGTGCCAAGGATATTAATACTAGAAAATTCCCCAATATATATACTGCTTTCAAGTGTGGATTTTTGAGCGTGACAAAGTGTGGATTTGCGAGTTTCATGGATGCCAAAGACTTGGACCATGTACATAGAAGATTTATCAAAAAGAAAAAGAAAAACCTAAAAAAAATGAAGGTTCTTGAAGAAGATGAGAGCATTACTGGTATGTATGAAGAAAGTGGCATGCCAGATGATATCTTGCATACTTTGCAAGATTTGAAGACAAATGAGGGTGCAGAGCCGACTACTCATTGTCTTATTGATGTCCATACAGCTGCGATGCATCATAAAATTTCCACAGCAATGGCAAAGATGTGTTCTTCCAACATCGATGGATATAGACCTGAAGCTGCAGTACATACCAAGTACAAGACTGTGAACAAGAAGGTGAAGCCAGTGGCTACTCAGCTACCATTTGACATTGATGATTACATCAAACAAGCTGAGAAAAAGCCAAGTTTGAGAGAGTCAAGGAGAATTGGACACAAATTCATTAAAAAGACTCTAGCTAACCTCAAGATTGGAGGAGATGATTTCCTGACTGAGCCAGAGAGAAAGAAATTTCAAGACATGTTTTTGATGCATGAAAAGGCTTTTGCTTCTTCTTCAGATGAGATTGGGTGTGTGCAACCAAGTGTTGTAGCACCAATGGTCATATTCACAGTACCACATATACCATGGGATTTGAAGCTTATTCCAGTGCCTAGAGCTCTATTGCCAAAATTAGTGGAGTTGCTCAAAGAAAAGACGCGCATGGACATACTAGAGCCTTCAATGGTTCCATATTCAAACCGTTGGTTTACTGTGCCAAAGAAGTCAGGAGCATTGAGATTCATTCAAGATATGCAGCCTACAAACAAAATTACAATCAGAAACAAAGGATCAGGTCCTGTTGGGAACGAAGTGGCGGAGACATTTGCTGGACATGCAATCTATTCCATTGGAGATCTATACTCTGGTTATGATCAATTCCAACTTGCTGCTCAAAGCAGGGATTTGACGACCATAAAGACTCCTCTTGGATTGGTGCGTGTGTGCACATTGCCTCAAGACGCTACTAATTCAGTGGCACACATGCAAAGCGCTATGAATCAAATTCTAAGAGACTTTGTGCCAGAGAAAACCATACCTTTTGTGGATGATATCCCAATAAAAGGATGCGAGGAGAATCAAAGAGACTTGACGGTTCAGAGTGATGGTTGCCGAGCCTTTGTGAGCAACCATATCCATGACGTGGCTCAAATCTTGGGCAGACTTGAAGAGGTGAATTTGACTCTATCCATTGATAAGTCAAAATTTAGGGTGAATGAAATTCTGGTGGTTGGGCACTTGTGTGGCTCTTTTGGAAGGAAACCTAACCCTGAAAAAGTTGATGCTATTGGAAGAATGAAAACCTGTAGCAATATCACCGAAGTAAGGAGGTTTCTTGGAGCTTGTGTCTTCTACCACATATGGATTCCCCATTTTGCTCATATAACAGAGCCTCTCTACAAATTATTGCGTAAGAGGACCAAATTCATTTGGGAAAATGAGCAAAACTTGGCTATGGAAGAGTTGAAGAGGATTTTGAAGTCTCCACCAGTTCTCAAGCAAGTGAACTATGATTGCAAGAGGCCGGTGATCGTGACTGTTGACACAAGTCCAATTGCCATAGGTTGGGCTATTGGACAAGATGATGAGGAAGGCAAAAGATTTGTTATTCGATTTGAAGCAAGGATCTTGACAGAGCGTCAGAGAGCATATCCACAGGTGAAAAGAGAACTATGGGGTGCTCTTATAGCTCTGAAGGCAGATAGAAACTACCTTATTGGAGCGAAGGTGGTACTGGAGACTAATTGCTTACCTTTGCTGGGGATGATAGCAAATTGTTCTTCACCAGATATTGCAATACTTTGATGAATTGCCTACATCAAATCTATGAATCCGGTTCTAATACATATTGAAGGCAAAAAGAATTCTGTTGCCGATATGTTGTCTAGAGCAAGATATTCTAATGAAGATGAGATGATGGGCCACGAAGATGTCGAAGATTTATTGCATGGAGGCTATGTGATGACTATTGATGCTGAGAACTCATCCATCGATGCTTTGCCATTCAAAGCTGAGCTCTATGAAGGAAAATTGAGAGACATTGGGCTATATTTGAGCACAATGAAGCTGCAAGAAGGTTGGACAGACAAAACATTCAAAGACATCATGCATCAATCCTATGGAGGTCTTTTGAGAGAAGGATTTCTATGGAAGAGGGCAAAAAGAGGTGATGAAGTACCATTGAGAGTGGTGGAGGACTCTAAGACCAAAGCTGAAGTTCTCAAGGAGTTCCATGATACACTTTGGGCAGGTCACAGAGGTGTATGGGCCACTTACACAAAAATCAAGGAGAGGTACTGGTGGAAAGGACTTTACAAAGACGTTGAAGAGTTTGTGGTTTCTTGTGTGGTGTGCCAACTGCAATCTAAAGTGCGCCACAGAGATGAGTTACATCCTACTTATCCTCTAGCGATCCATTTTCAGTGAATGATAGATTTGGTAGCCATGCCAAATGCTATGTGGGGAATGAAGTACCTTGTTTTGGCACGAGAGGAGCTCTCAAACTTTGTTGAGGGCAGAGCCTTAAGGACTAAAGCTACCGAAAATGTATGCCGATTTATACTCGAAGACATCTTCAGCTGTTATGGCAGCATTATCCGAATGAGAGCTGACAGAGGGAAACTAAATGTCACTGAGGCCAAAGAGTTCTTCAAACGTTATGGTGTGCAGTTGAAGCTGACGACGGCTTACAATCCTGAAGCTAATGGCAAGATTGAGAGAGGGCATCTTCCAATCATTCATGCTTTGGTTAAAGCTTGTAAAGGCAAACCAAATATGTGGCCAAAACTATTACCATTTGTTTTGTGGGCCGACAGAACTACGCACAGTACAGTTACTGGTTACATGCCTGTGGAACTTGTGTATGGGCAAAAACCGATTATGCCAACGGAGGATGATATTCCTACATGGGTGTTTCTCTCATGAGAGGACGGTATAAGCAGAAAAAGACTGTTGGAACTTCGCATTCAGCAGCTTGGAAGATTGTCAAGCGACCTTGATATTGCATTGGAGAAGATGAAGACAGCGAGGCTCAGCAACAAAGAAAGATTTGACAAGACACACAGATTAAGGACCAAGCAGATCAAAGAGGGTGATTGAGTCCTAGTATTTGACAGTACATTAGAGCATCAGCATAGTACAGTGCGCAAATTTGCTAAGAGATGGTTTGGACCCTATGTTGTGATGAAAGTACACACCAACAGCACTTATTCACTTAGGGAATTGGATGGGACTTCTCTGCGCGTACCTGTTGCTGGTAAACAAATCAAAGCTTTTCGAAGGAGTGGAAGATTTCATCATAAAGACCTTGAGGAGATTTTTGATCCTCAAGAGGTGGGAAGCCACGAAAAAGCTGAAAATAGAGATGAAAATTCAGAAGATGCAAAAGACAACCAAGATATAGAGGACGAGCAAACTTGGCACATACCAGAGGATGTGCAGATTTAGAGAGGGAGCATGTCCTGATGGAGATATCTCCATCATGTAGATACTCATTATATATTTATGTTTGTGTTGATTTCAATAAATCAACAGTTGAGGCAAAAAGGGTGGTCGTGGTGAGGACCACGGTTTGGTGACAGCGCAGCGGCTATAGATTCCAGTGCGCTGCGCCGTTTTGTCACATGCACAGCTCAGGAGGGGTAGGTAGCGGGTTGGCTGGGCCAATTTTCTGCCTTACTAGCTGCCAAGCCATGAGCCGCCATCATCGCTCGACGAGTCCGATGGAATTCGAACCCGGACCGGCGGGCGACCAGAGACGACCGCTTCTCCAGCCAACCAAGTCCACGACTTGGCGACTGAAGACAAGCGTTTGACGCTATTATATGCTCGCAAGGGCACGTGGCCACTTTACGATGGCATTTATTTTGTAATTTAATCATTTTCATATGTTTATCTAGATGTTTTGGAAGGCTCATATATTTTGCTTTTGTTTAAATAAAAATACTAAGAGTTTAGAAGTCAATAAGAAAGGTATGAAAGGAAAAAGGGTTTGGCATCTATGGTGGGGTTAGGATAGGGAGGGCATGGGCTGATGTGCCCCACCTCCCTACCTTAGATAGGGTCGAAATTATGGAAGAAAGATCCCTTAGTTGTTGGAAGTTAGTGTATGAGTGTTGGTGGGAAAAAGGGGAAAAATCCCGAAACTTTGATGTGAGATTTTTTTCTGTGTATACGTGATTTTGAATTGAAATTTGAGGAGGTTGTTCCTTGTGTGATTACCTTTTTAAAATGAGTTTGCAAGTTTGATTTGGAGTTGTGATGCAAAAGTTATGAGTGTTTGAATTTTGGAGTCAAAAAGCCAAACTATGAAGAAAGGCTGAGACTTCGACAAGCCATAACTTATGATCTGTACATCATTTTTCAACAAGAATTGGAGAGAGAGTTTATCTTAGTATCGGCTTTCTAGAAAGTCTTTAAATTTGAGGTTTGAAGCTTGGACGAGAAAGTTATGGAAGTGTGAAGGTTTGGAGGTGGTTGCCTTTTTGTTAGGAGAAAGCCGAGACTTTGAAGAGCTACAACTTTTGGACAGTATGAGATTTTCTTTTCAAATTTTTAGGAGTGATAGTTTGTTGTTGCAGCTTTTCAAATTGTCTTTAGTCATTTCATTTGGAGTTTTATTGAAGAAGTTATAGTGGGTAGAAGTTGCGGGTTTGGGTGCTCTCTAAAAAATTGAGACCCACACTTTGATTGACTAGAGCTTTCGGACAAAGTTTTGTTTTGAAGTGCAAATTTTATGAGTTGTAGCCAGTGATATCATCTTTTTAAATTGATATTACGTTTTTATGGGTGATGTATAGAACAAAAGTTATAGAGGTTTATAGAGGCAGTGTTTAGTTTGTAAGGAGGAAGAAGAGCCTCTACTTTGAATCCACATAACTTTTGGACAGTATCTTAGATTGAGTTGAAATTTGGAGGAATGTTAAAAGGTTAGAAGAGCTTTCCAAATTGCTATTATACTTAGCATTTGAATCTTTGAGCCATCTGTGGCACTAGATAGAAGGTCGCTGCTTTTCTATGATTTGTTATTTGTGATTTTTCCCATTGTTTTTATTAAAACATGAAGACTTGAAAACTTGAAGACATGAAGACTTGAAGATCTGAAGATATAAAGATTTCAAGAGGAATGTTTTGGGTTTATTTTTTATGTATGTGTGGGATGTGGCTTTGTTATTCCTAGCCGGTTTTGGAGGCTCGTTTGTTAATTCATTTCCATTCTGTTTTGTAAACCTTGTTGCGGGCAGTTTGGGTTAAATCAAACTTAATCCCATTTATTGTCGTGGTAACGAAGTGGGATTGATCACCCACATGGTCGAGACTTGCTCTATTCTCACGATTTGGAATTTTGGCCAACAGATCGTGAATTTGATTTTAGGATCTCGTCATACGGACGGCAGCTCGTGTCTGCTGTCCCGATCTGCCCGTCCCGTATCCAATGGGCTCTTATCCCTACCTTGACCCTTATACCATTAGAGCCAGCCACAGGATAGACCAACGGAAGACTGAAGACTGAAGATTTGAAGAGAAGATCAAGATTGAAAACGATTTAGTCGACAACGCACAATCGTAGCAAGACACCTTGCGTGTTCTCAAGGCGCGCTCCTCTCAACCCGACAACTTACTAAATCACATAAATTGTTAATTGTTGTCAAATATATTACTACATTGTATATTACTTAGCAACTTGTATTTTGGTATGTAATGCCAATTATTTTTATGCATGATTTTCAAATGTAAAAAAATTGGAATTTTTTTGTTTTTGTCCATGTTAAATTTTATTGCAATATTCAATAACAATAACATTGTCAATGAAAGTAAAACTGAAATGACATTGTTATTATCATTTTTCAATGAAAGATAATAACTAAAAATGTTCAAAAATATCCATTAGTAAAAAAATTTATACTAATCTTTTTTCAGCGTATGTATTTGATAAATTTTGCATAATATGTATAAAATTATTAGTAAATAAATATACATGTAGTAAAAGGAGTTCAATTTTATAACTTCATATTGTACATGCACTTTAATAATATGTAACACCTAAATCTATTTTTTTAGCAATATTATAGAGCTTTATTTTTTTTAAGTCAGATTAAAATTTTAAGAAAAAAAATCTTCTAAAACTTTTATTCTAAATCTAGTAGCACTTTTATAAATTTTAAGAAACATATATAATGGTCCAACAACATAATTCAATATTTTTTTTTGCATTTATCTACTTTTTGAAACATAATAATAAAAATACATGGCTACAAAACTTTAAAAATAAATAAAATTTAGAAAACATATTACATTTGAATTCTATTAATTTAAAGTAGATGATATGGCTTTTTATTTTAAAAGTACAATTTATCAAAAAAATAATTTACAAAGCATCAAATCTGTTTAAGTTTTTTCTATTTATAAATAAATTGCATAATTAAAAATAGCATTGTGATTACATAAATAAATAGAAAACAAAACAAAAATAAAAATTTGTACTTTTCATATCTTACAAAAATCTAATTT
The DNA here is from genome assembly GCA_963920765.1 of Ulota crispa. Classification (NCBI taxonomy): domain Eukaryota; kingdom Viridiplantae; phylum Streptophyta; class Bryopsida; order Orthotrichales; family Orthotrichaceae; genus Ulota; species Ulota crispa. Next base: position 14,880,898 of record OY987244.1, on the reverse strand, counting down.
GTGAAATTTGTAAAATAGTAACTTTGAAAGTCTTTCAATTTCTTTGCAACTTTAAAATATTTTAGTTAAATATAAATATTCAAAACCGACAAATATTGAAACACTAAAAATGATTTAAAACACTTAATTTGAAAATTTTGAATTTAAGAAATAACCTCACGTTGTTGTAAGTGCAAACTCTTTTCATTTGAACATTCCATTTCTTATGTGTAAAATATAAAAAAAGCAAATTAGAGGTGAATTCTATAAAATTAATGCAATTGATATTTTTATGAAAACCGTTTAAAGACTTCTCACTATTTGATTAAAGCGAGAATATGCGTTGTTTGTGAAAATATGATTTTTTGACAAATTTATTACATGTTTGGTAGATAATTTAAAAAATCAAATTAGTGGAATTGTATGAAGGAAAATGACCATTTTTTTAAATCCAAACGTATTCATTGATCTAATGAAATTTGACTTTTAGATTTCAAGAAGTGACCAAGCATTTAAAAGTCAAGTTGTAATTTACTATTAAAAAACAAATACTTAAAATTACATTATATTAAAAAAACTCGTTGTTAGATAATACTAATGCAAAAAACAATATATTTTACACAAAATATATAATTCAATTTTATATGTTTTAGTTGTTATTATTATTGTTATGTTCAACAAAATTTTCTCATTTTCAATGTGTTTATTAACATCATGTTCATCTTCAAAATATGACGCTAGTAATTTTTTATTGTTGTACTTAATATCTTCAATCTCAATTACCGATATAATAACTATCAACTTCAACCTATCCAATTCATCAATATAAATGATCATTTAAAATGATAAAATTTCAAATTCTATAATAAATAGATTTTTAATAACAACATAGGGTTAAACAATAAATAAATATTGTTTAAGTATAATAAAACACATAAGGATATTAAGTTACTTTTTGTATAAATTAATAAAATTTTCATAAATCAATAGTTGCTGTGTAATACTTTAATGATGCTAATTTTACATTATTTGAAAAAGTTTTGTTAAATAAGTGATTACTAAAATTTGTTGTAGATTGCAAAAAAACACATTTGATTTACTATTTTCATAATTAAATAATTTTTTTGAATTTTCAGAAACCAATGTCATTTAAAAAATTTAATGTTATATTTTTATATACATGTTTTTATTCTCTAACAAAGACAAATCCTATTATTTAACATTTTCAAAATAATTTTGTAAATTTTATTTTTAACAAACTAGTTTTTGCATTCTTTTATTCATTATTTCTCCAATGTTTGCAATATGGAGCATTAAACTACCTTTGCAAACATACTAAAACTTGTGATATTTCTATAATGTAACAAATAAAATCAAATATTGGTGTTTATATATACACATTTAAATTGAACAAATCTCAAACAAATCATAAATAAAATAACTATAGTTAAATTGTCAATTAACCATAATTGACAGTTTTTTATTAATTGCTACAAACTTTATACAATCAAAATCAACGTATTGTAATTTTTTTATATACTTACATAAAAACCAAGTATAAAAAACTTATAACTAAAGATGTTAAAGTAACAAGCGTATCATGTATCTTTGACAACATTTTTGTTTTTTTCATATTGTAAACTTTTTAAATAACTTTTGTGAATTCTATTTTTAAAAGCTTGAAAGCTTTTAGATAAATTAGGAATTCCAAATAAAATTTAAAACAGTGAAACAATTTTAATTATATTTCAATTATATTTTTTCAAAAATTAAAATGCATGCAAAAAACATCATATCTTCTATTTATTTAATTATTCACCATTTTAAAATCATATATTCTTTACTTTTATCCTCTTCATACACCTAAGTAATAAGGCAATTCACGTAATTCTTCAAACGCATTCTTTTTAGGCATTTTTGATTCATATTATTACATACTTAATAAAAAATAATAATGTTTTTCATAATTGACAAACGCTTCCACTTCTTTTTACCTCTTTTGCAATTAAAACTTTACTCTTTATGATATGTATTTTCTGTTATGACATTCTTCAACTCTTGATTATTTTAGATGCACCGTAGAGTTATAGCAAGCAAGGTTTATAACAATATCATGCAAAATTTATATTTAATACAATTGTACATAAAAAAATAAACCAAACGTAGTGTATAATTTACATCTAAATATTTGTGTATAAGACAAAAAAATCAAGTATTGCACGCATAACAAAAAAGAATAGAAGAATACAAATTGTGATTTTAAAAATAAAATCTCAAAATACAACAATAGAAAAAAAATTGTATAGGTGATTTTTGTACAATTTTTTTAATAAATTAAACAAAACATTACAATTTTTTATGTTAAAAAAATCACAAGTTCAAATAAAATATAGAAATGAATGCTTTTTCTTTAATTCAATACCACAAGATTCAGTTTACAACATTCACAAGACCCATTCTTGTGCTAATACAAATCAAAATCACATTATTTATAATAAAATTTTATACTTTGTGATTTTATAAATAGTTATACAAAACCTTTTTTTTTTTTTGATTCTTAGTAAAATTTAATTTCAATATTTCATATAATCTAATGAATAAAATTATTGTAAATGTGTTTAGTTTAGTTTTTTTAAATAAAGAAAGCATTGTGGGATTAATAATTATTTACACCTGAAATTTTGATTTTGAGTTATAAATAGTTATAAACATGTTAAGCCTTGTTTTCAATAAAATGGATATAATATAAAACAACATGTTGTTGCTTGTATTTATGATTAAAAAAGTTAGTGTTATTTAATTGAATTTTAAGCATGGTATAGGATCGTATAGGTGGACATTTTTTTGAGGGAAAATTTCATGGATACCCCTAAAATTTCCAATAATTTCATAGATATCCCTGCTTTTTCAAAAATTTCACAAGTACCCCTAGACCAAAAAATTTCAAGTGTTTTTTTTGTTGTGCATGCCACTTCCCTTCATCCTTTGTTTGTACACTGCTTCTTTTTTTGTTACACATGCACACAAACGGAGAGGAGAAGTGGCATGCACAACAAAAAAAACACTTGAAAATTTCGGACGTGGAGTTTCCGTGAAATTTCTAGAAAAGCAAAGGTATCTATGAAATTATTGCAAACCTCAAGGGTATCCATGAAATTTTCCCTTTTTTTTCTACTTATTTCAAGTTTTGAACATGAAAAACAATTTAAAACTCAAAAGATGATAGATTTTGTTTATTTTCCAAATTAATCAAACATCTGATTTAATTTTGAAGTGCTTGAAAGTGGGTTTTAGATGTTATACTTTTTAGATTATAGTTTGAGTAAAGCAGTATTCTTTAGTGAAAGTCACTATTAACTGCCACTTTGGAGGGAATGAGTAGAAAAGTAAAAAATAAAGTTTGTTTTGCAAATCCAACCATAGGATCTTGCCTTAAACTTGAAGAGGTACTTGTGGAAAAAAATCAAGTCATTCTAGACGGAGAGGAGGGAGATATTTACATCTAAAGTGAAACAAAGGCTTCTTCTTGTGCTGTCCAAAAAATTTCAGAAGCCTTTGACCACACTTACATGAAAAAAATTACTCTACACAAAGTTGAGGTTTATTTTTTCCATGTAGCAGACCAAATTAGGTATGTGTGGGAGAATTTTCAAATCAATTGGAACTATACAATACATGGGGGAAAATAGTAAGTGAACAGAAGTAGAGAATGAGTCAAATCACTAAATTGTTAAGAATTTAATTATTAAAATGAAAAAATGAAAATCCCAATGGTGATAATGTTGTGACAAACAATCTACTTCCTTAGGTTTAGTTATCTTTTCCAAAATATTAAAAATTGTGAAAAAAAAGGACTTCAATGTTTGCATAAAGGAAGAGAATCCATAAGTGCCCACAAACTAAAACATCTCATACCTTTCATCTCATCAATTGAAGTTGAATGATTCAAAGATTCCCACATATAAAAAAAATCTAAAGAACCAATTTCATATTTCTATTTTGAAAAAATACAAATTTTTAAGAAGTTTTTGGACTACCCGGATTGCCCTCCCTCCCTGGGCTACAAAAATTCTTGCATAACTTCTTTGTCAAATGTCAGAATTGATGACAAAAAAATTAGATTCTTAGATAGGTCTTGGAATTCCCCACCTTCAATAAAAGTTTTAAAAAATCACAAAATCTAAATTAGCTATAGGTTCATTCCTAATCTCAACTATCCTCGGGGACAGTTGAGCCTTTAAGGGTTAATTAATAAAATGTAACAAAATCATCTTTGTTCCTTACTTATTCTAATAGTTTTTTTTTTAAATGAAGTTTTGTACTTATGAATCAATTTTAGATTATTTTGAAATGGGCAAATCAAAACGTCATCTTAAGTAAATAATCATTTTTTTTTTCGTACAAGTTAATTATTAGAAGTATCAAACTTCATCCTACTCTAATCTGTTCATTTTTATTCAAATTGAGCTTATCATTTAGTCCAAAATCTTTTAGGAATTACCGGAAATATTCAAATTTATAGGTTTATTTATTTCATACAATGCTTTAAATTTTACAGTTCTAAACATATAAAAAATGTGAATATTAAGCATTTTTCATAAACAAAGCGATTGGTAATGCTTAGAGTACAAAAATCTAGTAGACCCATTATACAATTAATCTAGAATTCAATTGATTTGATAAAGAATCATGTAACCGAGTTGAAGATCAAAAATGATAAATAAGATTCAAAGTTCAAACCTATATACAAACACCACCATAAATATGGTTTTAATTAATCTATTGATTTTTGAATTAAAGAAAGCTAATATAAGAATTTCAAATTGTTGTTAACATTGTGTTCAAAATATCATTAGGAAAAATACAAGGTCCCAATAAGGCCTTGGGTTTGGGGGTCCCTAGCTATGGGAACCCAATTCTCAATAAAATCATGCGCAGGTTGAGGTGGCGTCATTGATGCCACCTCAGCTTATTCTAAAAATTTATTTTAAAAAATTAAAAAGGTTGCTTATTTTTTTCTAAGATTTTTTTTTTAAAATTTTTGTTTGGATTTTTTTAATTTATTTTTTTGGCCTTTTGCAGGAGCTGGTTCCCCACATTGGGAACAAAACATATGGAGGGCCAGATTTGTTTATAAAGGCCTTATGGATCCCTCATGTTTTTCCTAATGTCATGTTTGAGATAATTTAATAAAATATATCTATGTTAAAAAGACTGGTGTGTCTCATGTTAAAAGTGTCTCATGATATGATGACGTGTCATGTCATGAATTCTATATTAACACCCCAAGTTCTAATAGAGAGGAGAGAAAGGAGAGGAAAAGGCACTCAAAAGGTGAAACATCACAAAGAGAAAGGAAAGAGCACCTAAATGTGAGGGTGAGAAGTCATTTGAAAATGTGAAAAGTCATTGAAATTTTTAGAAGTCATTTGGAATTGTGAAGAGTTATTAAACTTTCTCAAATTTGAACTTACATTTCAATTTTGCAAATCTCAAATGGACGCTGTACAAAGCACGAGCAAGGCATAGTCGTATTAAAAAGAGTAGCAATAGACATAGGGAATTGATATGTGCACACCGGGGGGTTAATATTTGCACACCCCCTAGGGGTAAATTATAGATTTCTACTATCAAAAAGCTAAATTTGTGAATTTTGAATTTAGATTTGGACTTAGAGACCATGATTTAGTCTAGAACCATAAAAAAAGTTGCAATTGAACAACACCTAATGAAAAAGGTTATTTTTTTTACAAACAAAAGTAAAGGTAACACTTTTTCCCCTAGCTAAGCTTTTTCATTGAGTGTTGTTCAATTGCAAACTTTTTTTGTAGTTCTAGACTAAATCATGGTCTCTAAGTCCAAATTTGAATTCAAAATTCACAAATTCAGCTTTTTGATAGTAGAAATTTATAATTTACTCCCCAAGGGGTGTGCAAATATCAACCCCCCGGTGTGCACATATCAATTCCCTAGACATACTATGCAATAAAATGTAGCATAATTTAGTTAAATATTTTTCCATGTAAAAAATAATAAAAAGATAAAGCTCTTGGAAAGTGAAAGTTAATATCAACTAGTAACATCAATATCCTAAAACACATTAGATTAAAAGTCTAAGAGCACCTCCACTAGAGGGTTCCCTATCCTTATTCCAATTTGGATGCAAGAGGAGCAAATATGGGAATAGGGAAAGGCAAGCCCCACCAGTTTTTCTTTGTAAGGGAGTTTTTTCCTCCACACTTACTAAAATGGGTTGGGAGAGCCGTAGAGGTGGGCCAAGAGAGGAACTAGGAGTGAAAGGTGGTAATAAATTGCATTTTTTGGGAAAAGTGAGGATACAATTTACCACATTAGAGTTCCCTATATAACCTCTTGTATAGGGATTGGAACTCCCTCTCATCCAGATTCTCTAAATCTATCAAGATACATGCTTCTAGTGGGGAAAGATTCTTCCTCATCCGATGAATTACATCCGGATACAAATAAGGAAGCCCTCTAGTGGAGATGCTTTGACTAGATTATGCTCAAGAATTTTAAACTACTTTTCAAAACTCTAAAATAATTGTTAAAAGATAAATCAATGGGGGTAGAACTTAGAAAATGAAAAGTTTGTTTAACCTTTAAACGCCCACAGGAATGAAAATCGTCCCTGGCAAATACATTAGGCCATGTATTCGCAGGTATACCCCGGCGCTCAAGGGTTAAAGATATAATTTATTTTCCAAAGTACGCAGGACTGGCTAGCTCCTTAAAATCTTGAAACTAGATTTATAGAGTATATTTTGAAGTTTTGAAAAGGTTGAAATTTATTGGCATTTGACAAATACTTTAAAGAATATAAATCATTGAAGTTTGACACTTTCAAAGGCCAAATAAATGATAGTTCATAAAACTAGGATAATTGTAGATGTTATAGCAACACAATTAATAATCTCAAGACCTATTTTTATTTAGAAAACAAAAACTCAATTTAGTTAATAGCTTTAAGATTTATTCATGAATGAGGTTGTCACCATCTTTTTAAAACTAAAACTTTGAACACCAACAACATTCGCAAAAAAATTCCGAACTGAATTAGCTTAATCTTTTTGGAAAGGGAAAAGAGAGCTCTTCAGATCTAGTAAGTTAGATTTTGCAATTTATCATTAAAGTTCAGGATCAGACCTTTTATTTTGTATTTGTACTTAAAATTTTAAACTGTTAAACTTAATTTGTATTGAAACTAGTACCAAGTCTCCAATTGCTTGGAAGGTCTATTTGACATATATGCTTTAAACTCTATTTGAAAAGCAGATCTAATCTTAAACAAACCTAGTTGTGACATGCCTAATCTTAACCCCTAAAGGACCAAGGGGTTTTTTCATGAATCATTGTCAAAAACTGCATTTTTGGGTATGTTGATCAAAAATGAAAATCACAGGGTTTTTTGGAAATTTCAGCTGTACAAAACTATATTAAAATATTTATCCAACGTGTGGTAAAAAATTCAGCCCATTTGACTATACGGGTTGAAAGATTATAATGTTCAAAGTGCAAAAAACAACTTTTCTTCATGGTTCTTTCAAACAAGGTTAGCAAACTTCAAACCCTCTTGGAGTAGAATTTTTGCTCTACACAAAAATGAACTCTTTGACCCTTCATAAGTACATGATGTTAGATTTGCTCATGAAAAGTTTCAGAAGCAAATATAGAGCCTAGCTTATTCTTAATCACTATGCAATGCAAGGAGGTTAAGTGAATTGGCAATACATTAGTCATTTTTTCATGATTTTTTGTGCAATGAGGAAGTCCTTCATTTGAAATCTGAATGGTGAAAAGTTAGAGACAAACATTGGAAATATGTGAAAAAGGTTTCAAGAAATTTGAGTTTAGGGACTGCAAAATAAGAGGGCTTGAAGTTAGAAGAAAACATTTTTTCTTGAAACTGCCCAAACAAAGTTAATAAAATTTGACTCCTCTTAGAATGTGATTTGAGAGCTTTTTTGTTTTTGTTTTAACAATTGTATACCATATTTTATTGGTTATATACATGCCAAATTTCAAAAGTCAAGAGAGTTTTAGCATAAGATTCTCCAAAGATGTCCAAACTGCTCGAGCTGCCCAAATTCTTTTGGACAACCTAACTTTTGAATTGGGCATCTGATGAAGCAAAAAAATGCATTTCCACTTGGGGGATAGTGGGATACATATGTACACCTTGTGTAACAATTTTGAGAACATCCAATAAAAAATGGACTTTGTATGACCCAACTTTCAAGAGTTCTCCAGTGTCAAATTGAAAAGACATTTGGTCCTTTAGGGGTTAAACAAACCTCGTTGTGACATTTGGGCTTGAGGGAGGAGATTAGAGCAAAGGTTCAGGGAGAAATTTTTGTTTCACCGGTTGAAATCTGGCAGTGTCCAGTTTCAACCGGATTTTCACTAACATGGATTGGTTATTTTTTTGTAAAACTTCTAAGTTTCTATTGTAAAAGTACTATATTTAGATTTTTGAAAAATGAACTAGTTTTTTAGCCGATGATTTCAAGTTTCAACCGGATTTTTTGCAATTTCAACCGACTGCCACTACACTAACCACTGGTTCTCCCCGAACCTTGGATTAGAATGCTCACATACGTATTTAACACAATGCATGTATAGTTTGCAGATTGAAAAGAATTTTTTTAGAAATTCAGTGGAAGATCAGAATTTCAAACTTGGATTTTGAAAATGAAAGAATTACGTACTACACATTGTGACGTTCTTGTAAAGAGCCTCATGATTTTGTAATGCGACTGTGGGTATGAAACTGCGCTGGCTTTGAAAACTAAATCCACTGTGATAAATTACCTATGACATGCTCTGTCTCAACAATCTATCAAAACTATCTGTCCATTCTAAAGTATCTCCTAATGAAATAAGTTCTTGACTTCTCCCGAAGCAGTGCAATTAGGGGGCTCAGTTTACTGCACGTACGTAGATGTGGGGCTAGGGCAAAAATGCACTGTTTTTTCACCAGCCAGAAAATGTCCAAAAACTGTGAGAGTTTTAGATATGTACCATTGAGAGATTGAATTTGAGAATTTTGAATTTGTATTTAGGTTCAAAGATCATGTATTAGTCTGAGATCTAGAATGAAGATATAATTGAACAAAAAAAAGGGGACAAATTATTACTATTATCCTTGTTTGAAAAAAAACTTGAGCTTTTCCATCATGTTTCCATATCAATGTATGTGCAGTATATTGAGCTGGGCTGATAGTAAGGTAGACACACCCATACCTGACTGGTTTAAGGGTTTGGGGTACCTTAAGATTTCGAAAAAATCAGAAAAAATCAGTAGGGTTAGCCTTTCAACAAGCTATCATGGAATGTAATTTTTGTGGAAAAAAGTATTGTAGATTGTTTCATATTAAAGGGAAAAGTTGCAGCTCATAGGATCCCTATTAGCAACTCTAGACTAACCTTGAAACCGCTTGGATGTGTTCATATAATGGCACTTGATGGTCCCAATCCCAACCATCTCAAAGCAGCTCAAAACCTAACGTGTGGCAAGATTTGCTTGTGCAAGGATTGTTCAATACTCCAATATGGGTTCAAGAGTGTGTGGTGAAAGCATGCAAAATTGGGGAGTGATCAGGAATGGGTGTGTCTCCAGGCTTTTTAAGTGTGAAAATGGCAATTTAAAATGTTATAATGGTGCTCCAAAGTTCAACATTCATCCACATATTGGATAGAAAATATCACATTAGTACATATTATATGTCTTTAATTTGGTTTTCATCCACAATTTGGCAATTTCATCTATGTTTTTTTTCTAAATTTGGAACCTTGTGATGAATTCATCAAACTTTTGACATTTTTTTTTGACATTTTTTAGCTAGAATTTTTTGGGTGCAATCCAACACCAGAAGCCAAAAAAAAAAACCCTGGTGTATCTACCTTAACCCTTGACCCCTAAACGTCTGGGCGTGCTGCTCAAACCAATACAATACGGATATTTTCCTTATATTTGGAATGGATCCACACCTTTACTACATTTGAGACCAACAAAAAAGTTGGAGAATAGATCAATGCGGTTCTAGTGAGCTACTTGAGATCCCAAATTAAAATTTCTTATAGATAGCAAATGACAATTATACGTCAGCGTGCCCTATGGATGTTTAAGGGTTAACGGAAACAAGCCCTTCATCCAACAGGCCTCCGTCATCTCAAGAAAGATAGTTCATCTTAGAAATTAACGAAAAGCGCCTGTGTCGCGGCAGAACATCTACACCACGTGGCGAAATAATACAACACTGACGTGTCCACTTTTGTCAGTGTGAAAGAAGACAATCGCGAGCCTGAATGTCGGGCAAGAGCTCCCGCGCTAAATGGGCTTGTCTTCTTCCGCTCTTCCCCGTCTTTCGTGTTCGTCCAATTTTCTCATGCTGTTTGCAGCCAGGATCGTGGCCACGGCGTTCGTTGATCCGACTGTATGATCCTCTCCCTCCCTCTCCCTCTCACTCTCTCACTCTCAGCAGCCACTGTACTTTTCCAAAGTTTCAAAAACATCGCGATCTTCTAAGCTTAGCACACGCTCAACCTTGGAACTCCGGAGGTTCGTGAAAACGACGATTCTTGTAGATCGAAAACACAGTGGCAATGAGTCCGCACAATCGATACTGGAACTAGTGTTTTTCATTGCATCAGGATTGCAGCTCCGATCGAAAAATGAAGTGGTAAGTGTAGTTGCTTACTAAGAGGTCAGTTTAAGGTTTTCGATGTCATGGTTTTCTTTGCCTTGGAGAAACGTTTTAGGTTTTCTTCGGGTGGAGCAATGTGCGATGAGGTTTTGTGCTGTTCAATCAAAGTTTCTGACAACTTTTGTGATTGTGAAGCTGACCTCTTCACTTTTGAATTAGATTAGGTCACGACTGAGTCCATTGTAAGTTGCGATCTCTAGCTTTTGAAGTTGTGTGTTTTGTTCTGACATTGTTTGGTTTATCTTACCAAATAGTTCGTCCATGCAGGTGTTTGGAAGTGTTACATCAATAAGGAGAGAGCTAGAATCACGCAGCTGATAGTTTTTGTGAGTTGTAGTTAGTGTCGAGCAATCGCTTCGTAATCACGATGTTGTCCAGATTGGGATTCGGGACTCCGCACAAAGCACCAGCACCGGATGAATCACCGGAACCGGAGCTGGAGAAGCCAGTGGTCATTCAAACCAAGCGACCCGAGTTTGCGTTCAAGGCCACGAGTGTCGCAGGGGGTCCAGCTCGTCCTCTGCGACTGGTGTACTGCGACGAGCGAGGGAAGTTCAAGATGGATCCCGAAGCGGTGGCAGCCTTGCACATGGTGAAAGGCCCTCTTGGCGTGGTGGCTGTTTGCGGGCGTGCGCGGCAGGGCAAGAGTTTCATTCTGAATCAGGTTCGTTTTTGTCGTACCTTGTTTTGCGAAGTATTAGGGTTCTGGAGGTTGTGGCAGGCTCCGGTAGAAGGGTTTGTCGTTGAGGAAATGCTGATATGGTTCCGTTCTGTATAGCTGCTCGGACGGAGTAGTGGCTTTACTGTTGCACCGACGCACAGACCTTGCACGAAAGGTTTGTGGATGTGGAGTTCTCCCCTGAAGAGGACGGCTCCTGATGGCAGCGAGTACAGCTTGGTGCTTCTGGACAGCGAAGGGATCGATGCCTACGATCAAACTGTGAGTTCTCTTCGGATGACATTTTGGTGCTCGCTTTTCGTTGTTGGAGGTGCATCTGTACATGCCATTGGAGAACTCTATTGCTCGATCCTTGTGTGTTTGTGTGCATGCGAGGGTTGCTTTGTGTTGTTGGAGTTGTACTTACTGTCGAATGTGTGGACTTGGGGCAGGGGACGTACAGCACGCAGATCTTCTCCTTGGCAGTGTTGCTGTCGAGCATGTTCGTTTACAACCAGGTGATCTCTCTTTGGCATGATGATGCTCAATGTTTTCCCGTCGGCATTTCCGGTCATTTATGTCCGTGCCATTGGCTCGAGCTGGAAGGTTCGGGAGTGTGGAATGAGGCTCGGCATAGGAAGGTTGAAAAGAAGTTTTGAGAGTCATTGTTTCGTTCAGCAGTGTGGTGACCCGGATGGACTGCTGTTGGCATTGAACAGATGGGTGGCATCGATGAGGCAGCATTGGACAAGTTGTCTCTGGTGACGGAGATGACTAAGCACATCCAGGTGCGGGCATCATCGTCGTCATCATCATCCCGAGGAGCTTCAGCGTCTGAGATCGGGCAGTACTCGCCACTTTTCTTGTGGTTGCTCCGGGTGAGATTGTCGCGTTTGTGATTCCAACAGCCTCTGTTTGTGCTTGCTGTGGACGTTGATTTGCGAGCGCATCCCAGGTCGGGCAGTTGCAGTGAACGCAAGCGTGCATCGGAGATGTCGAAGTTGGCATGCTTCCTTGAATTCGTACTTTCCTGATTGCTGGTGGCTCAAGTTGTCGCATTTTGAGAGCTTTAGATGAGATTTGTTCTGTTTCGTGGATGAGGTAGTGATGGCAGCCATCCGTGGGATACCGTGCAGGATTTTTACTTGGACCTGACCGAAGATGGTCGCCGAATCACTCCAAGAGAGTATTTGGAGTCAGCCGTGCAGCCCATTCCGGGCACCGGGAAAGCCATTGCATCGAAGAACGAGGTGAGTCCCTGATGTGTAGCAATTCATTGAGCTTAGCAGGGTCGCACGTTGCGCGATGCTTGGAAACGCAGATGGGGTCAGTGTTGGTGAAACCTAACGAAGTGACCTGTTGGTGAATATCTCCAGATACGGAACTCAATCCGAGCGTTGTTTCCCGAGCGTGATTGTTTCACACTCGTGCGGCCGCTGAACGAGGAGAAGGAGCTGCAGAAACTCGATCAGATAAGCGTGAGTCGGGCCATACCTTGAGAACTTTTCAGTGCGACTCGATTTTGTACGTGGAGCAATGCGTGCATCTCCAGTTCTGTTGTGGATGTGCGTTCTGGATTTTCATGGTACAGTGCGGCCTCTCGGTGCGGTGGGGGTCGTGGTTTTGCAGATGGAGAGAATGCGGCCCGAGTTCAGATCAGGACTGGACGCGTTGACGAAGTATATATTCGAAAGGACAAGACCGAAGCGGCTGGGTTCCCTCGTGATGACTGGCCCCATGTTTGCAGGATTGACGCAGTCCTTTTTGGATGCCATCAACGCCGGTGCCGTTCCCACCATAGCAACGTCCTGGCAGGTTAGTCGCGTCACGAATCTAGAACGCCGTGCTTGTTGAGTGTGCTTGATGTGGCAATTGGATGTGGCCAGGATCACGAAGAGGGACGCGAAATCTAGGATCGGCACTTGGAATCGTTTTTTTGGAGTACTGACTGTGAAGTGTTGGAGCAGAGTGTGGAAGAGAACGAGTGCCGGCGCGCTCACGACCTGGCAGCTGAGAAGTACACAGAAGTGTTCAAGAAGGACGTCTCTCCTGACCCGGTGAGATGTCAACCTCTTGTCGGAAAGAGGTAGAGGTATTTCTTGCACTGACGTATTGATTTTTGGGGAGTTTTACGCCGGACGTCTGAACAGAGAACTTGGCGAGAGTGGAGTTGTTGTGAACGCCAGAGTCTGAAATGCTGAGTAGCCGGTGGTATTACCTGAGTGCAGGCCGCTCTGCAAGAAGCCCAAGACGAAGCCGTGGACGCAGCATTTTCGGTATACAACTCGGAGGCTGTTGGAAACGGTCCGGTTCGTAAGAATTACGAGAAGCAGCTGCTTGCGACTCTGAGGCGGCAGTTTGAGGTGCGGACGACCATTGGAGAGTCTGCACTGGCGTGCTTGCTGTGGTGTTCGAGGGGATTTGAGTTCTTTGAAGAGGGTCTTCCTGTGGTTGTCCAAGTGGGGATCGATATTTGCCGAGCCGTCTGTTCTGATCGTGGGGCATGTTTCGCAGGAGTTCAAGCGGAAGTCGTCCATGGAAGCAGAGTTGAGATGTTTAAGAGCTGTAGGCACAATGGAAGAGAGGTTGAGAAATGCGTGTAATGCCCCCGAGGCAACGTTCGGTTCCGTCATCAAGGTAGGCAACTGATGGTAACCTCGCTGCCTTCGTGTCCATTCGATCTTCGTCGTTCACAAGGGGCTGAACGGTCTGCAGCAGCGTTGCATGCTTTTGTTCTGCAGTCTTTTGACGCAAGGCTGTGTATCCGCAGATTCTGGATGGGATGGTGACGGATTACGAAGTCCAAGCCTCGGGTCCCTTCAAGTATCAGAAGCTCGTCCAATTCTTGCAGAAGAGGTATTCTTCTGTGTACGAGAAACAGAACCCTCATATGCCTGGCGGCAGCGTGCTGCGTGGTGATGACGACGAGTAGTATTTGTTATTGGAATGCCTTGCAATGTGACAATTGGTGTGGATGTGCAGTTTGGCCGGCCCCATACACGATCTCGTGAAACGAGGAAGCGATAAAGCAGCGGCAGAGCATTCGAACCTGGTTTCGAAAGGGCGTTCTATGGGGGAGCGGCTGGCGTTCTCGGCCAAGCAGACGGAGGCCGCTCAACGCGATGCACAAGACTGGAAGAAGCGGTACGAAAACATTATGAACGACTACAACAGAGCGTCGGAGAATGCAGCCGGTCAATACGCGAACGTACAGAAGAAAGTGGCCTCTTTGGAAGAGAAGAACGTGGCTCTTTCTACGCAAGTGGAAGGTGCCAGAAAGGAGGCGTCGGAGTGGAAGAGCAAGTACGATCTGTATCTTTCATCGCAGCGAGCCGAGGTGGAAAGATACAACTCCGAGGTTGCATCACTTCATGTACGAAGCAGCAACCCGGTCGTGGTCTGGGCGCCGTTGTAATTGACCCTCTGTGCTTGATCATGTCTCGGCAAGTGGAATGACAGGTCGTTTTCGTTGTGTATGCGTGCAGAATCGGTCTAGCACGGCGGAGGCAAGGCTGACGGCAGTGAAAGAGCAGTCGGAGTCAGCGAAAGCAGAGGCTGCAGAGTGGCAGAGAAAATACGAGGCGGTGACTACGGAGACCAAGGTGGCTGTCGGGAAGGCGAACTCGCAGAAGGAGCGAGCACTGGCCCAGGCTCGGGCACGTGAGGATTCTCTGCGAGCCGAGTATGCTGGAAAGATCTCCGAAAAGGTGCACTTCTGGGCTCGTGGCATCCTCCTGGCTGATGCATGGGGTATTGAAACACGTCCGAGTAGATGGCAGTGTCGTGATCGACGTCCTTGATGTACGTTGGGTAATCGTGTGGGACATTCTAGGTCCTCGAGTGCATTAATGATCACGACATGTCCATGTTCGGCAAAATTGGGTAATGAGAGCGGAGGAGGTTGTTTTCCATTCAGGATTCTGCCGTGTGGACCATCTAGAATGTACTAAGAGTGTCTAGACTAGCGAGTGAGGATGAGATGATTATTGCTTGATGAGTATCTTTGGCTGGTTCTGTATACCGTATGTATGGAAGGCTTTCGAGCGTGTGTTGTTACCCATGCTCGTGCATTTCTCATCGATGAATAGTATAGATTTTTGTGGTTTTTATTGTTCGCATGATTTTTTGAGGTTGTTTTGTTGAGGTTGGGTCATGAAATTGTGATGCAGGAGGAAGACACAAAGGAGTTGCAGGCGAAGTTGGAGCAAGGGGAGCGTCGCATTGTTGGCCTGACCACTCGCCTGAATGTAACGTACCCTGGTCTTCTGTTGGGTTGCGGGGTAGTTCAGGAAGGAAAGCTCTTGGGATGTGAGGTTTTGGCAACGGTGTGTATCGTGTAGGGTGAGTTTTGTTTGAGACGGCTCATTCGTTCACAAATTGGGTTGCCTTTTTGTACAGGAGCTTGAGTTCAAAACATCAGACCAATCCGAAGAGACAGCGAGCCTACGAACAGAGCTGCAGCTTGTACAACAGGAGCTGGAAACGCGAAAATCTCATTCTATCATGCTGAGAGGAGACCTGGAGAAGACCGAAGCGGACAGGGCACTTGCAGAACAACGCATGAACGAATGCATCACGAGGATGGAGGAGGCAGAGCGCAAGAGGAAAGTAGCAGAACGGGAATCAAAGCGTGCAGTCGAGGCTGCAGAGAAATCTCTTGCTGAAGCAACCGCCGAGGAGAGAGAGAAGCTGGAGTCTCAGAAGTTGGCGGCAGAGAGAATGACAGCAGTGGAGCGCACACAACGGCGGTGCGAGCTGTTGGAACAGGAAAGGGACGAGTTGATCCAGGTTCGTGTGTCTTCCGAGTTATGCTACGCTGAAGATGTGGTCACCTCCTCCCACACCAACCTAGGGAGCCGCCAACTAGCTAAGTGGAACGAGGAACAACATGCCTGCTTAGTTCTAGTTGTGTCAGTCGGCAAAGTGGTGCCTGATGCCATGAAAGAATGTACGAGGAATTCACATTTGTTTCCACTGGTCAAGTTCTCGATCTTGCACAAGCGGAGTAACTGTGCCTAAGCATGTGATTGAAGTACTCAATCCGCCTGCACCAATCAAGTAGCGGCAGCTGGCAAAACGGAAAGCTTAACTCCCTAGAAGTTACCTTGCCAAGTGCGGGCACACAGTAGGTTGTTGAGCTTTCAACCAGCCAATGGAAATGAGCTGTGAATTTAGCTTATTGGTGGTACTTGCTTGGTGCGGGGGGCATAAGGGTATGTTCACACTTGGTGTTAGGAGGAGTATTAGCAATATGAATACAGTCTAAAGCTGTGTCCAAATGCATCTAATTTCTTTGTTACTACCACTCTTAACACCAAGTGTGAACATACCTTTAGCAACCCATATTATCCCTTCAACAGAGTGCATTTTCTATGTCCTTCAGACCAGGCATTGTGCATATAATTTGTCCTTGCTAAGTCATTTAGGCACCTACGTATACCGGTAGTCCGTGTTTGACTATATCGATGAACTAACTTTGTGCAATGTGTGCTGCGTTGGAACATTTCAGAGCCTGGAACAGACCAGGGAGATGCAGCGAGATGCATTCTCAAGAGTCACCTTGCTGGAGAGACAACACGAGGACAGAGAGAAGGAAATGGAAAAGCTGCTAGCTTCGTCCCGAGATCAGCGCGCACAGACGGTGGAGGCATTTGAGAAGTTATTGGCCAGTGAAAGAGCTGCAAAAGCGGACGCCAGCCAGAGAGCCGAGTCTTTGTCATTGCAGATTCAAAACATGCAGGGACAAATCGACAACCTTCAGGGGCAGTTCACAGCAGTCCGCAACCACGAAACAGCTTTGGAAACCCGAGTCCGAGGTTTCACGGGCACGCCACCTGGCATATCACCAATGGGCGCCACTCTTGGCAAGAGAGGTTTCCAAGATGAAGGTCTGGCATTTCTCTCTGACTTCTCAAAGCTGATGACGTTCGATGGAGTAGGTTTTGTGTGCGTGACTAGTTTTGGGTAATGATGAGGTCCCTGTTTGCGCACTGGTTACTTGGCTAGTTCTTGAGTGTTTTTACCAGATTTTCCTCGACAAAGAAAGAGTGTTTTCATAGAGATTCTAGACAGAGAATCTCCTTGGTGATTCAGGATGTCGTAGATCCCTCTTGAATCATGGAGAAGATTCTCTTCATGTACCTGGAATACTTCATTTGATTGATAACCCTGTTATCTGTATCTCGAATGTGTCCAATGACTGACGATGTTGTGTGTTGTGATGACCAGAATTTGAGACTTCCGCACAGGATATGGAATATGAGACAACTGCATATAAGAAGACCAAGGTGGATCCTTTGGACAATGGTAGCAACTTTTATGAAGGTGAGGAAGGGGGCAGCGGAGCCACGTCGAGTGAAGTGGAGACCACAAATTACAGGAAGTTGACTATTGCGAAGCTGAAGCAGAAGATGACAGAAGCTGGGTTTGGGGCGGACGTGTTGGCAATACGGAATCCAAACAAGCGAGATCTTCTGGAGATGTACGAGAGATTGGTGCTCAACAAGCCTCCTGCTCACTAGCAAGATGTCTTTCACTCCGTGACAATCCTTGCACGATGCGGAGTCAGGTTTTCTTTACAGTTTCTGTTTTTGTTATGCATTTTGGGTTTATGAGCCCCTTGACATCATTTGTCCCTTGTAGAACGGACGTTGTTGGACACAGTTGTAGTTATTTAGGAGCTAGTTTTTAGGTGCTTTATGGGCTCTGCGTATTTGAATTGGCCCGATAGAATCGAGTATCCTTCTTAATCTTTTGAAGTAGGGTCTCGTTCATCAATGGACCTCACACTGCATTATAAGATTCATGCATGAATGCCTTTCATTTTTTGTGATTTCACTCTTCACCCACACAGATGAGATGTCTTTTGGTGAACTTAGTATCTGGTTCAGTTATAGCTTGTTGTGTGTACTTAACTTTGAAACGCTTGCGGAAGCAGAAAGTGGCTGGCCAAAACAGGGTATTTTTGCACCGAGAATGGATGCTTTTCATCCAGTTTCCGTTTGGAAAAAGTTCCTTGAGTGTGTACCTTTGTGCAGCTATTGGTGATGAAAAGTCCCTTAACCCAGCCCACCTTAAAAGTGGTAAATCCACTTTTAGTCACATTTACCTTAAAAGTGGTATCTGGTAAAAGCTAAAAGTGCTTATAACCACTTTTAATCATTTTATCACTTTCGTACTTTCCTACGTGCATGTTTGAGTCAAAAACGCAAATTTCTTGGACTGCAAAACACCTTCTAACGACAAATTGGTGATAACTCACGGTATTCGTCTTTCTCCCATCCAAGGATAGAGAAATCAGATTCCATAAATGCAGTAAGATGCAGTATTTGGGAACAACGTGGCAACACCTCTTGCCCAATCACACAAGGATTCAAATCGTTGACCAACAAGCTTCCAACCATCTTCAAATGTAGTCTTGTGGTTGTAATTGTCTAACACAGCAGCAAAATCGCAACCCTTCAAGTATGCTATGCGCATGGCTTTCTGATCTAGCAACACGTTCTGTCAACCAGAGACAGTCCAAGCATTGAATAAATTTTTGAACAATCGGACCAAACTTGCGACCATGCAATTTGACCAGTTGATGAGGAAGGATTTGGAGAGCACCTTTGATGCTTGCCATGTTGTCACTCTGACACAATGTCTTGATTTGCAAAAGGCCATTGATCATCCCTACAATCAGTTGCCCAATATTCTGCTTGATCAACATGACAATGGCGTCGCCCATATTTCCAAGAGCTTCTAAGACGTAGGATCCTTGATCACACAAGAATCCATTGACAGCCATGTGCGTGATTGACCATAGCCCAAAGACTTCGTGCGTCACCTCTCCTTCATCAAAGTTTGCGTCATGCTCAACGTCACACTTAGTTGCTAGACACAATAACAAGCGCTGAATCTCCTCATCTTGCTGTGACATCAAAAGGTTTCTTGCATGCATGATTTTGATCGTCTTGTTAACATATTGGAACACGGCAAAAATGGCAGCAACAATAGGCCAATACCACAAAGGCAGAGTCAACTGGTCAGGCCTTTGCCCACCAAAAAAAGCAACAAGTTCAAGATGCTTCTTGATCTGCCAAAGGGTCCAGTCTCCCATAGCCATCCACCACGTTGTCATTTTAGGACACTTTGCTCCCATTTGAGTTATGAGAATATCTTGTTTCCTCAAACATGAGGCAATCTTGTTGACCACATTCATGAACTAGCCGTCAAACATGTTATTCAACTATGCCTTGCACAGAAGATTAACCTGATGAATGAGGCACCATGAGCGATAAATGTTGTGGGTGGCTTTTTTCCCTAACAATGTCACGACACCACCTAATCGACCGGTCATCACATTGGCACCATCTAATCCAACCCCGAGCAATTTAGAGCTCCACTGTGTGCACAAAACATCCATCATCTTGATGACCATGCTGGACAAAATAGTTGCTAGATGAAGATTGTGAATCAGGAGTGCTAAGACATGCAAGTTATACAAGATGCCATTGCGGTGCATACGAATTTGTACATCAAAATACAAATGCCCTAGATGAGTTGATGCATCCATTGCCAACAAAATTGCCCAAGTGCTTTCCAATGCCAGTAGATTACGTAGCACCTGCAAGTTGCAGGCGACAAGCACTCGAGCATAGTTAGATACGTCCGTGTCTGATAAGCAACCAAGCCTGCTATTCCCAAGGCGGCTCTTGGTGTGATCCATGACGGTAATTATTTGTTGAAATGACAAGCCACTAGCCAAATGATCAGCTACAAGGTCAAATTGCAACTTGTTCTTCACAACCACTTTGTATACTGCATCACAACTTGAATTGTGTCCACAAAAACATAAGACTAGAATCAGAAAAATGCATTGCCAGAACTTGATCTCAAACTCGTCAAAGCCACTAGCATTATCTAATTTCTATTCGAATGAACATCGAATCCCTTCTGAGCAATCTGACATGCCTCAGTTGAAGTGCTTTTTGTTGCTCATTTGTCAGCAAGCCTTCAAGAATGCACAGAGGTACAATACAAGTGAGGTCATTAAAAAAGCTGTGCAATCGTACCACACAAAATGAAACTTAGATTCATGTAACCAGTCAAAAATTCCCTTAGTATGCTTCCATGCATTCACCGGATTCGTATACATGTCTAGTAAGAATATGGCCGTTGAGTCTGAGACCAGGGAAAACAGTAGCAAGTTACTCGATGCACCCATAGTCAAAAGCAGACTCTTATAAGTTATAACAGAAATATGGAAGTAAGAAACAAGCATACGGTGCTTGTGTCACGATTCTTTGACTAATACATTGCATGAGAATGGCATTTCAAAGATTGAACATTTGTTTTTTCAATATCTGAAACACAAAAACTCCAAGTTGATACTGAAACAAAAACTCACATGTACCCTCGAGCTAGCTAGATATCAATTTCTTTCCTCGTTCTTTTTTCATGTCGTTACTATTTGAAACTAGCCTCAATTCTACCTCAAAAAAACAGCTCGATTAAGAAAAAAGCACATTCTACAATCAGTAAGACGAGTACTCAATGCCAAACTCAAAGTGAGCTCTTGGATAGAAAGGGAATAGAATTAGAATAGATTCACACTCACCTTGCTCGACCTCATTTGATGGCTTCCCAAACAAGGACAAGGCTCGCTGCTGTGTGATCCCTCCGTGATCTTTTGGGTTGAAGAACATGTCTGCGATGATGGTGTCGACAATCGCAGCGTTGATCAGAAAAGTTGCTTTCTCTGCTGCCTTACCAAAGTGGCTGAAGATGGTGTTCACAAACGGAATAACATTGCTAAAGAATCTCTTCTTCTCAACGTGTGTTGCCGCCTGGTACTCAACCCATTTGGTGGGATGTCCAATTTTGTGATGCTTCACGTACAAATCAACGCGGAAGTGAGGTCCAGTCCATCATTTCACCTTCTCCGTTTTTTGCCTTTGACATTGGTCGCCACCAATTGCAATATCTCCAACCTCGCCATTCTCCATGCCGAAGGTGATGCAGAGCTGGCAAGCCACACTAAAGACAGCATTTGTATGAGCATCACATTCTGTGATTTTCAACGCAATACTTGAGAGCATGACTAGGTAGGAATGCAGCACAAGATCGTTTAGCAAAGGCCATCATAGACTGAAAATAATCCAAAAAGAAGTGAGCAATGGTGGAGTAGAGAATGGTTCACAAAGAAGAGGATGGTGTGAGGAATGGTAGAGTGGGAAATTGTTTGCAATTAAGTAAGGAACCTCAGTCACGAGTGGCACCTCCCTCCCAACTGTTCTCCCAAGTGGCACATCCATGCACAACTTTTAAACTTTTCAACGGCTAGGCTTGAAAATGGTAGAAGTTGTACATATTTATAGACTTCCAATTTTGAAGGTGGTGCTTAAAAGTGATATATGGCTAGGTGTAAATGTGGTAAAAGTGGCATGTATTTTTAGATTCCCACTTTTAAGGTGGCTTGCCTTAACCCCTAAATGCTCAAGGCACCCAATTTGGGTGTCCAAAAAATTTCAAGGGCATAGATTTTATTGTTGTAAGGGTTTTTTTTTCTAGAGAAGTTGTGCGTTGAAGTTAGCTTCACGGTTCAGTTTTAATTTCTTCCGTACCTTATTCCAATTATTTTTGGTGGAAGTTAGTGTAAGTGTATCTTTTGTGTCATGAATAGTGTTGTGAATAGTGTCACAAAGCCTATGACAAGTTGCCATATTGAAAAACATACGTTAAGTTGAGAATAAAGTAAAGATTTCCCTTGGGCACTCCCTCGGTTAGTAAAGGCCCTTTTAGAGAAATTTTATCATCTAACAAAAAAATAAAAGTGCTTTTGGACTAATTTCAATTGGAATGTCTTTGTTTTAGAAATTAGAACTCATTCATTGTTGAATTTTCTTTCATTTAGAATGATCTTTGGTTAATAATTGAAGCTAAAAAATCTTTGTATTAGGCGGTTGCGCTTTTACAGTTGTATTGTAGGCTTATTTGTGAAAACATGGTCATGGATTTGGAAGGGGAGACATTAGTTTTCAAGTAATAACAAGAAACACTAAAGTATCCTAAGTGGTTTTCTAATTTTGTATCCAAAAGTTACCAATTTGCATTAGGAATTTTGGGCAGCTCCAAAACTCATCCACATTCAATCACAAATATCTTAAAATCCGCATGGCCATTTTGGATTTTTGGTTGAGTTGTGTCATCTAGAAATTTTGAACAAAATTCTATGGTTACAATTTTGTATTGATGTTTAATAATGATCTTATAAGAACAATTCAAAAACTTCTAAACTACCTTCCAAAAACAAGAAAAGCACCCTTGGCATTTAGGGGTTAATGACAAGGTCACTAATTGCCAAATAAGTTCCCTATTTATGTTTGTATATTTGTAATTCAAGTTTTGTGAAAACCTTCTATATTTTTATTAGTGCAACTAAATGTCTGTGTATTTCTCCTTATGATATCATTCAAATTATATTTTATGATAAATATTCTACTTCTTTATATTTAGTTTTGATCTCTATCATTTTATGGTCTTGTAATCTACCTAGCAACAACTTTTGGACATGCCATGATTCTTTTTTCATTTACAAGTATTTGTAGACTGGTTTACTTTAGCTGATAACTTGGTATGATGGCTTGTGCTTGTTGTCCATATAGACTTGCAAGATAGGTGTAATGGGTGCAACGGACATCCATGAAGTAGGAAATGCTTGAACTCCCATTGAGAGCTTCAATGACCTTTAGTTTCCACTGTTTTTTCTTCAAAATTTATGGCGGATTTGGAAACCATGTGATTTTGATTCTCCAGCATAATGTAGATGTTTATAATGTAATGATGTTACTATTAGGTACAATGACCTATCAAAGAATTATTACATGAAGTTGTTTTAAGACAAGGTATGAGACAATGAAGGAGGCAACATGTGGTTGAGTTTGAATTAAGATTTAACTATTGTAGCCATGCAATTGGAGCCTTTGGCTTTCAAAAATGGGGTAGTTAATAATCTTCTAGATATTATAATTGTCAATGAAATCCATGACTATATTCAAAGATTGTCAAGCAACCAAGTGGAAAATGTGGCCTATCTAATTCCCTTGAACTCACTTTGTGTCCCTAATTGACAAGGATGTGGACAACTTTTCTATTTCATGATTCACACTTTTCATAAACCTAGCCACATCTTTTTTTGTTTTTTATTTTCAATTATGTTTTTACAATTTTGTTGGTATGAACGCCCTTTCACAATCCACCATTGGGACTGTTCAAATATTCTTTCCTTGAATTTTATAAAAAGATTTCACAACATTGGCCATTATAATGCCTTACAAAAGATAACCTTAATGCAAATTCCAAATTACAAGGAAATTTCTAAATTTTGGTACTTCTTGTAAACCCATATACATTAATGCAAAATAAACAAACCACCTGCCACTTCCTCTAATTTTCATTGAATTTTGATATAGAAAGACAGACTTGGGCATGCAAAGGAGAAATTAAACAAAACTACTTTGAACACATGAATCTAGAAAATGCTGAGAAGTTTGAATTTCAATATTTTTTGTAGAAGTTTTGCATGAAGATAAGAATGTGACAATTCCATTTTTGTCTTTACATTTGCAACTTTATTCACAGTTAGCAACTCCAATCTTACCACTTGCTTCAAAAAAAAATTCGTAAAGCAAAGGAAGTTTAGAGATAGAGATCCCAATACTCTTTTGCGTTGAAATAACTTCCTCATCCCTTTTCTAAATCCAGTCGCTATATCATTCTGTACATCTGCAATGCTATTGCAATGCTTCATTTGACTGAAGGTTTAAGTAGAGATCAATGCAACTGGTTTAAAGACAGTGTAAGTGTTACTCATTCTATCAACCTTTCAGACATGCATTTTTTTTGAAGCGAAAGTAGGAAAATAAGGTGAAATCTAGGATCAACAATTTTCTCATTTTTCAACATTTTAAATATGAGCGTTGTTTTCAATTAAGGTATCGTTACTTGACATCAATATGTGAAATGCTCGTCAAAAAAGATTATCAATATTACCCTTCGTTTTATTGTCATATGTACGTTGGGATTAGGTGTACTACAAGAAGAAAAACAAGCATATCATTTAGTGTTTCATTCTAAGATAAGGTAGGATAACCCAAATACAAGGCTTAAATTATAATGATACGAACATTCTCATTAGAGAATGTTCAAATATGAATGAAAACATACTGCAATATATATTCAACACAAAGACGTTGAAACTGAGACAAAAATTTGAAGACCTATCAATTGCCTTGCGTCTTCTTATACTTGCGTCGTCTTCTTATACTTTAGCATACACGGACTCCCAAGTTGTATACGGATGGGGTATTTGGATAGCACATGAACTCCATTGGAGTTGTAAGTTTCAAGCCAAGTCATAGACATACTACTTGTCAACTAGGATTTTTTGGGGAATTTTTAATATTTGTCATATGGTCATTTCTTTAAGTTCTAAATGGTTCTTGTACAAATACAAACAACACTTTTGGTAGGCAATATCCTTTAGGGGTCTATGCAATTACAAGTTAAGCCAGATAAACTTACAAGCAATAAATAGCACGAACAAAATCAGAGATCAACTTGTGTAATCAGTCTGGTCAAATGAGGAAGATCCTCTTTCTCTTTCACGAATACGTTCCAATGAGGCACCTAAAAATTTTCAGCCTAGCAAAATACAAACTTAGCATCAAGACTCACCCGTACTCAGGAACTACTGTGCCAAAATTGTGCGAGTCGTTGGCTAGACCAACATAATACTCGTGTTAAGTAGAGCTCGGTGTGAACACACGGTGAGTCCTGCATGAACCTGCATGTCCACTCTTCCAACTGTGAACCATCAGCCTTTCCACGCTTAAACCTGCAAAATCTTTCATCATCAAGGATGGGATTCGCCTCCCTACAGCCTTCATCATCCCTCATCCAGGTGGTTTTTGCACAGTCCACCTTCGAGATGTTGATCATGGAATTTCAAATGAATTCACTGCTCAGCGCCAGGATTCCAACGACGTGATTCATACCTGAAAAACAGTCTGATGGTCGAAGTTTGTACGACAAGTGATGCTCGAATTCTTCGTCTGTGCAGCTGAACCAATATCAATACATACATCCCATGAAAGGTGACGAATTTGCCACGATGGTAGGCACCACTGTCTTCATTTGCAGTTGACGACCAGATCAAAGGATGTAGACTGTCCGGTTAAATGCAAACGTTGCCGTGCATTCATACTGCTGAACATCTCATCAGAATGGCAACCCTAGCGCTAAGTTTTGGTCTCTTTAACAACGTCACTTCCCTCCTTCTCCATCTCCGGTACCTTCGCCTGCTCCTTTACCACTACCATCTCCTGCCGCTCCTCCACCAAAATTCGTTTGCAAGCCTCGTAGCACATAAATGATATACCCGCCGCTGGGATAATCTTAATGCAGCTTGCTCCAAGCCCTCGGTAAAGACCACCAGGACCTTGCTCTTTTACTATGCTAGACATCGCTTGGAATACATTACTATACACCTGTCGCCCACCGATGTTGCCGACCTGTAAAATCCGGTACGCGGGTTTAACGTCCATAACCAGACAAAGCAACTCAAGACGGAAAATGATGTCACCACTAAATAGTTCAGAGTACTTCAACAGTCAAGCACATGAAGCTAAACATTCACACAAAACAAAATTATCCGTTGTCACTCACAGCATTTAACAGAAACCTTTAAATTCTAGTATCTAACATCCTCCAATTGAGATTGAGAAACAATCTTCATACCTGCATCTGTTTCCGTGCAACTTCTAATGGGAAAGATGCGGAACTAGCAACAGCCCCGGCGATAGAGCCCATCAAAAGAGTCTCTAGGTTTCCAATATCTTCCCGCTTGGCAACCCGCCTGTAAGTCTTTCGCAAAGTGTCATAAGTGCAATAATTCATGGCTGCATAAGGTATCACTCCAATCAGGCTCGGAAGTAAGCCTCTGTAAAGCTCCATGGGACCCTCTTCCTTACAGATCTTGACAAACGCGTGCAACAAGTTGTCATACATACCATGCTGCAAGAGAAAAATTAGAACTTTGTAAGCATTTGACTGCAACCTAAAGTTCAGAAAATTCAGAAGTTTACAGAACATGTCCTATGCTTCAGGAAAAAAGTAAATATCAATTAGAGTCTTATATACAGTAGGTAGGTGCTGGTTTAACCTCGACGGTCAATCTCGTCTTCAGCAACTCCAGTGGATACATGGTTAATGTTGAGCATACACCCGCCGTTGCCCCTGCTATTGTGGAAGATGGAACTGGAAGCCGCGACCGTTCGCCATTCTTAGGTGTCAGAAAGGTCTTTACAGTGTCATACGCCAATAGCTGCAAACGCAACGTAATTAGTCGTCCAAATTCGAAAACCAATTCAACCTGAAAACGAAGAAACTGGCCTGATATAATATAAAAGAGTTGCTAACCCTGTATCAGTAACAGGGAGCGGGCAAAAAGAAGAAAATCACTGGTTTCAGACTGCTGTGATTTAAAGAATACCTCTACTCATTCTCACACACCATCAGATATTCACCAGTAATGGATTTAATGCAAGATTTTCCGTGATACTCACCTCGATGGCCTTACTTGGAGCTACTCGAAGCACATTGACTCCGTTTCCTCTGAACAGACCTTGCCAGCCATCCCTTTCCATGATCGTATTAAACATGGCCGTGACCGACGTTTTCCCGCCCGTCCCGACCATGAGATGCGTCCGAATCGTCTCTAAAGGAGCCACCGCAGTTCGCGACACAGCGCCGGCAAAAGCGCCGCTAATCAGCCTCCGCAACGACGCATTCCCTATCTTGAGCTTGAAACCCTTGATTTCAATCCTCCTCGACTTCTTACTCTGATTTACGACGTCGTCCGAATTCTCCTCCGTTACTAACCCTAGCACCTCCCTGCACAGAAAATTTCTCTTTCAGGAATTCAACTCTTAACACAAAAGGATATATATTTATATTATCCGGGGGAACAATTGCTTAGTTTCCGATAATGATGCATGTGCTCTGACCGGAATTCGGCCTCCGTGGGGAGCAATGTCTTGAACCCGAACTCCGACACGGGCGCGGAGGTCATGGCGGCTGCTTTGGCGACGCTCGCCGTGCCGGGGATTCGCCCGCGACGCTGCTGCTGCACGAGCTCCACCGTGCGCTCCGAGGTGGAACATACCAAAGCCGGCATGTGCGTCGGCAAGCTCTCTGCGAAGAGCTTCTGGCGCGCCGGCCCCCGCGACTGCAACCCGGGCGTACCAACAGCGCGAGGGGCCGTGCACGAAGACGCCAGCGACTCCGTGCCGTGACCCCCCATACACGACGACGACGACCCTTCCTCCCTTCCTCCGCTCTCCAACTTCATACGCCACAAAAGCAAAGAAAAAACACCTGAAAAAGCTACCGACCGAGAATCTCTCTCTCTCTCTGTGCTTCTCTGTCTCTCGTAGTCTGGTAGTGTCGTTGTGCCCCTGCGAGGATTGCTGTGAGCATGCGCACGGCGGATTCCGTCGCGAGGAGCGCACACTCTGCGCTCGCCGTGTCCGCTCTCTCGCTCTGTGTGTCTCTCTCCTTCCACATGGTCGTTTAGAGCCTACCCTCCTTGATAAGGGTTTCCAAATATCTGGTTCTTTTTGCCCCGTGTGAATACCGTCTTGTCGAATTCGTGTGGGTCCTCGGGCCATTCGAGCGTCTCGGCCAGTGCCAGTGTTTTTTTAGGGAATGACTAAGGTAGAAGCACCCAAATGCGACACTTAC
The DNA here is from genome assembly GCA_963920765.1 of Ulota crispa. Classification (NCBI taxonomy): domain Eukaryota; kingdom Viridiplantae; phylum Streptophyta; class Bryopsida; order Orthotrichales; family Orthotrichaceae; genus Ulota; species Ulota crispa. The sequence goes on along the minus strand of OY987244.1, from coordinate 14,852,752 downwards.
CTCAGATGTGGTAATTGGGAGGGTCTTCTCAGAATCTGATGGCTTGGGCTTATTAGGAAATGTATACAAATGCAAGGAAAATTGTTTTTGGAATTTTCTGAGATCATATGAATATATTATGAATTGTTGAAGACAACTCCCTAGACTTACTTATTGTAAACACTAAACTCCCGAAAAAACGACAACAGCAAGACCATGTCATGCGCATGTCACATTCAATCAAAAACTGCCACCTATACAATTTTTTTTCCCTTTTGTCAACTTGTGTGTCTAATTTGGGTGCATTTGTGTCTTGTTTGGGTGCATATCTGTCTACTTTAGGTTTAATTTTAGATGTCAAAGAACAGCTGGTGTTGCAATTGGGTGCTCTTACCTTAGGTGGACACCCCCCAATTGCTATGCTGACACCCCATAGCTAAATTTTTTAAATTTGAGATTATTATTACATTGAAATATGAAATAAAACCAAAACAATAGTTTAGCATACATATGTGTTTACAAGCGCTCCAAACATACAACAAATTTGCCTCATTTGTAACACGGTCAAGAGTCAAACCAATAAATGAAGGGAGCAATTGGTTTAACTCCCAACTATGTCACAAATGAGGCAAATTTGTTGTGCGTTTGCAACGCTTGTAGACACAAATGTACGCTAAAGTGTTGCTTTGATTTATTTCATATTTCAACATAATAATAATCTCAAATTTAATAGATTTGGCTATGGGGGGTGTTGGTGTAGCAATTGGGGGGTGTCCACCTAGTCGGTCCCTTTTTTTAACCCCTAAATGTTGAGGAGGACAAAAAACATCCTCCAACTCTAAAAAAATATTTTGTGATTCAGAAATAAGTTGTTTTTCATCTAATTATTTTTTAGAAGTGACCATAAACACATGGTCCGTCATGGAATACAAAAAATTACTTCTTGAGATGCATTCATTTTTTTATAACTCAAATTGTGATAAGATTTGAAAACATGGTGTTAGCTCCTAAGCTGCCCTTCTTGCAATTTTCATGAGGGCACCATGCATTGTTGATTTTTCCAGCTTTTTGAAGCAATATTACTGGTGCCCATGTGCAAAACATTATAGACTGCTACAGGCAAGGCAAGCCATGGTAATCCATTTGTCCTTTAAGGGTTAAGGTGATTTGTATAAGGTAGGAACACCCATAAGCATCACTCTCCCCATAATTGTCACCTCCAAAATCTTGGAAAATTTGTGGAAATGAATAGATGTAATTACAAAAATATACAACATGTGAACATGAAATCTTAAAAGTGGTTATGGGTGCAATGGCAATTTGCTCTTTAAAAATTCACAACTTATTCTCATAATATCCAAATAATACATTTGAAAGTGCAAACTCAATATTTTTCTAGTTCCTAATAGGATCTTACAATTCGCTAGTTGTTTATTGATACTCATCATGTTGAAAACCCTTAGTTTGGAGCTTATGGGTGCTCCAACCTTAGGGCAATGCCCAAGGAGGAGGGGATTGCGGGAAAAAAAGTCCTAACAAGGAGGGCGAAGCCCGATGAGGAGGCGCTTCTTTTCCCGCAATCCCCGACGACAAAGGTGTTGCCCAATGTAAAATCATGAGTAGAAAGGATGAGAAATCAAGGATGAGAGTTGAAGCCAGAGGAGAAAACTGCAATGCCCGATTATGCAAGACAACTTGCAGAATTGGGCATTACACTTCGAAACCACCCCACAAATGAATTGCAAGAATTTTGGGAGTGGTTTACAGTGCTCAAATGCACCCAAAAAGAATCTTGCTAAAAAGTGTAAAAAAAACTTGGATGAAATTGTCAAAAAAGTTTCAAATTTCAAAAAAGTATTGGATGAAATTGCCAAAGTGTGGATGAAAACCAAATTATAGACATGTAATATGTGCTAATGTGATATTTTCTATCCAATATGTGGATGAATGTTGAAATTTGGAGCACCATTGGGTAGTTGCAAGAATGACCTGCCAGTTTTGTCTCAAACACCCTTAGGACTAGTAGTACTATGTAGTACTATGAGCTTTTGAAATAATTTTTTTTAAATAAATAAAATATGAATAATGTGTAAAGCACTTAAAATAGCATACTCGTGAAAATTCAGATCTAGCAAAATTTTATTCTAAAAGTTAAGCACAAAAATAGAGGGACAGAAATTACCAACAAAAAGCCAATTTCTTTCTTGCTTTTTAGAAAATAGTAAAATAAGTCAAAAAAATAAAATAAAAAATAGCCATTTGAGAACCCATTAAACACATTCACATGGTACAATTGTTTTGTTAAGGAATTTCTTTCTATTTTGCTAATGAAGGGAGATATGATGCCCATTTTGAGACAATGTAGATGCCATGGAATTTATAATTTTGCAAAACCCTTCTACATATGCATGTAAGCATGCTTCATAAACAACATCCCTGATTTATAGCCCTAGAAAAGCTTTTTTGGACCCAAAATAGTACTAAAAATCCCAAAATGGCCAAGGTAGACACCTATTTTGGGGTTGCTTAAAAATAGCAAAATAATTTTAAAAAACACCAAAAAATCATTGAACTTCAATAACTTGCATGTTCATGTTACCCTAAAAGGACAAGTCAATATGACTTCTTTTGCAAAAGGTACAAGCAAAAAACAAGCCACAACAGGTGAGGGGGACACAATGTAGTACAAGTCATTCTTGCAATCACCCCACTATAATATTTTAAATTGTCACTTTGACATTTCTTCAATATTGAAAGAAAAAAAAAAAAAAAAAAACCTAGCCAGTGCGTTTGTCCATGACCTTGCATAAAATAGCATTAGGTGGAAGCACCCATAACCAAAAACTTAAGCAATTCTGCAAAAAACTACAAAGAGTTTGAGGCAAAAAAAAAATTCCGTGTAGGAAGATAAGAAATATTGGGATTGCAAATTTTTCATAATTTTATTTGCAAAACTGAAATTACTGTGAATTTTGGGAGTCAAAAAGTGTTCCACACCCATTGCCAATGTTTAGATGTATATGCAATTTTGATATTAGTCAAACTAATTTCAGCTCATTATTTCTTACCTCACTTTGGGACATGTGGCATGACTTAAGTGGCCCCAACCTTGAAAAAGTCAGAAAAACACATTCCAAAGCACCCATCCTTGCTCATGGGTGGAAATAGCACCCCCTACTACTTGGGAATGGGGTGTTATCACCTATGGGTGCTTCCACCTTACTAGGTAAATTGGGAAAAACAGAGGGACCATTTTGTATTCCAGCTTAATCTTATATACGATAAATGTATGCATAGCTATAGCTCAAAGTTGTAATTATTTGAAATTCTTGGAGGTAATCATTGAGTCTTCACTATTGTACAAGAAAGTGCATACTTGCTTTTTTGTAATATGCTAAATTGTACATAATGACAAAAATAGCAAAAGTCCCAAAATGTACCATTTTTCCCAATCTACCTAATATGGTGTTATTTAAGCTTAAAGTAGAAGTATTATTAGGAAAAAGTTCAGCCTTCAATAAGGCATTTATAAATTTTTTTCCTGATGTGGGAACTAGCCCCAAACCAACCTTGCTAGTCGCTTGAAAATTTTAATTTATATAAAAAAAAAATCTTAGAAAAAAATTAGAAACTTGTTTGATTTTTTTTTAAATAAAATGATAGGGCACCAATGGTGCCATGTCAGACTGCGCATGTGTAGAGTTTGGTGTAATGTGCCCAAGGTTCCCATGCTTGGTAACTCAAGGCCTTGTTGAGGGCCCAAATTTTTTCTAATGCTAAAAGTGACACTTACTTTAGATGTGGTAATTTGGAGGGTCTTTTGAAAATCTAATGGCATGGGCTTGTTAGGAAATGGGTAAAGACGCAAGCAACATTGTTTTTGGAATTTTTTGATATAGTGTGAATCAATTACAAATTGTTGAAGGTAACTCCCTAGATTGATCTATTGTGAACACTAGACCCCTAAAAAAGCAACAACAAAAAAGACCATGTCACATCCAATCATAAACCACCACCTACACAATTTTTGTTCCCTTATGTTTACTTGCATGTTTAGTTTGGATGCTTGCGTGTCTTATTTGGGTGCAGGAGCACTTAGCTTTAGGTTTATTTATAGATGTCACAAAATGGCTACTGTCACTTTTGGGTGCTTCTAGCCTTCTACCTTTGTATGTAACAACTGGGAGTCCCCCCACATGAGAATCCCAAGAGGGGGAATGTTTGGTTGTTCACAAGGAAGAAGGAACTGACATTCAAAAGAGAATACTATAATAAAAAATATCTAAGAGAAGACCAACATCAGGTTTGGAAAATAGTTTTGGATGGTGGTTTAGGGCATCCCTCCATGCAAGGGGGTGGCTAGTCAATTTATAAATACCCCGCCAATAATTGGTTGGATGGGATTCCGGTTTTTCTCATTACAAGAAAAATTGTCCAAATTGACACATCCAAACTGACTAATTGTATCCAAAAGGACAAAAATAATGTCCACAATGACAAAAAAATGTCCAAATTGACATTGTTTCCTTATAGTGTTTGGAACCTATCCGACCAATTATTGGTGGGGCATTTTTAGATTGACCAATTACTTGTTTGCATGGAAGGATGCTCTGAGGAGAGTAGGGTTAGTCCGGTTACTATTCATTGTGGCTTGGTTGTAGTAACCAGCAAGATCTTTTTAGGCTTTATGAAAGCCAAAAAGCCACAAAAAAAAGAAGTTACAAGCCTATACAAAAATATGAAGAAAGTATAGCATTGTGGTGTTAAATGTTGCTCAGTGTTCCCAATCTAGATGCATGTTGTGCATTAGAAAAAATAATATAATTTTGTTTGTAATTAGTCAGCTAGGAAGTTAGGCAAAACAACATGATCTTCATGCCATGTGGGGCCATTATATTTGAAAATCAAGTTGCCCTTAAATTTCTTTGAGATAATGCTTGTTTTGATATAGTTTTTTGGATTTTGTAATCCATGTTTCAATAGAAGTCATTGTTACAATATCAGTTTTTGATTTTAGGAAAAATTTAGTCACAATTAACAAGCTCAAAGTAAAAATATTTGTAGCCTAATTTTTCACTTTAAAAAAATCTTGTGTGGCCATATTTGCACTTTTAAAATATACAATATGACCCTAGAAGATGCCGGTCCAAAACCAAAAAAAAAAAACCCTGGTAACCAGTGGTATGTGTTGAATAAAATAATAATAAATAATAAATAAAATTTGGATCACCCAAGCATATTGGATGACAGACAAAATTGTAGATAGTCTTTCTTTGCATGTATTGATTCAAGTTAAGGTAGGCGCACCCATCCCCATCATGTCCCCATGGGCATTACCTAACATTGTCAAGGACTAACAAATATAAATCAAATGGTTATGGGTAAATAAGTGATAGTTATGGGTGACAAAGTGATGGTTGTGGGTGAGTTGCATGACAATTTTGAGTACCTATCTCACTATTTAGCGTCTCTTACACATGGTTCCTACAATTTTAGTGATTTTGAGCGTTGAAAAATCTTTGTGAACAAATGTTTGCAATTGGAACCTTGAAATTGATGCCAATATTTTTGGTTAACACTTCCTAACTTACAGTATTTTTTTCAAAGTTAGTCAACTATTTTACCTACTCCAAAACCCTTATTTCCATGCTTATGGGTGCGCCTACCTTATATTGTCAACTTTGTTTCTTATTAACGCTTGGTTTAGTGTTATTTTATACTAAAACAACACAATGGAACAAGATTAGCATCAACACTCCTCTTGGATTCTGTATAATGGTTGGTTTTTTATTCAGTACACTAAATAGTGCATTTAGTTTGCCCCCCATTAATTTCTTGACATTCTACACTATATAAATACTTAATAGTGCTACAGTAAATTTTATCAAATATTACTGCTATATTTTTTTAAAGGGTTTGACAACAACAATAAAGCTGTAGAAAAGTAAATTAGCAATGTTTAGGTAGTAAATCATGTGCTATTCTAACATTTAGAGAGTTGTATGTGCCTCCAAGTGGCTAAGCAATGATTTATGAGGTAATTGTCCAAGGTAAGGCAACCTAAATGCATTATTTAGTGTATACCAAATAGTGCATTTAGGTTGCCTTAACAATTAGATTGTCTTACCTTGGCCAAGGTACCTCATGACTCACCTTGGTCACCTGGAGGGGCATGCAACTCTCTATATGCTACAATGATTCTTGATTTTGTGTAAAGTTCTAGCTTCCCTACTATGTGACTTTAACAATTGTTGTTGTGCCCAACCTCTACTTGCTTTCTCCCATTGTTTATTACAATAATTACTGACCAAAGTGACTGTAGTCTTGATACAATGTGAAATGTCAAAAAATTACTATGGAATAACCTAAATGCACTATTTGGTCTAGGTATTATTGAATAATTGAATATACTGAATTGCTTTCCTTGGAAACCTCCTAGATGTTGGCCTCGAGGCTCCGAATCTAGGTTTTGAGGGCGGTGATTGACAAAGAGGCACTTAGGGAAGTCCCCAGCTCCCCACTAAAGTTGGGGGGAGTTGAGGCAGGGAGGGAATAGATTTTTTTAGTTGCTTCTGATGGGATTGGCAGGGCGGTTGGTATTAGTTGGGTTTTAGGTTGGGGCTTGGTGTCAATTTAAGGTAGACATACTTATACCCAACCGTTTAGCCCCTAAAGGATTAAGTCTTTTTTTCTACCAAAATTATAAAAAACAGTCATTTTTAGGAGGTTTAGTAAAAAAGGGATTTTATGTTTTGTTTTTGGGAGTCCAACCATAGGATCTTGCCCTAAACTAGAAGACGTACTTGTGGGAAAAAAATCAGCTCATTCTAAATGGAGGGGAGTGAGATATTTATGTCTAAAGTGAAAAAAAAAGTTTTTTTCCATGCAACCCAAAAATTTCAGAAGCCTTTGACCACTCTTATAACAAAAAAATTGCTCTACCCAAAGTTGCACTTTATTTTTTCTACGTAGGAGATCAAGCTAGGTATGTGTGGGAGAATTTTCAAATCAATTGGAACTATACAACACATGAGAAAAAATAGTAAGTAAAAAGAAGTAGAGAATGAGTCAAAACACTATATTGTTAGTAATTTAATTATTGAAATGAAAAATGCAAATCCCAACGGTTGTAATGTTGTGACAAACAATCTACTTCCTTTGATTTAGTTTCTTTTCCAAAATATTGAAAATTGAGTAAAATAAAGGATTTCAAAGTTTATTTTAGAGTAGAGAATCCATAACTGCTCGCAAACAAAAACCCTTCATAACTTTCATGTCATTGATTGAAGCTGAATGATTCAAAGCTTCCTACATTCACATAAATCTCCTACACCAATTTAAAATTTTTGATTTTGAAAAAAGTGATATTTAAAAATCTGCCCAGGTTGCCCAACAAATGTAAAAAACAACATATTAGGCCATAACTTTTTACTTGTAATTCCAAATGTCATGAAATTTAGTGCACATGAAAGATAAACCTTGTCCCCACATTCTATTAAAATTTCAGCCTAAAATATGAAAAGCTCCAGTCACAGGTACCTGCCCAAAATCGCTATGTTTCTTAAAAAAACAGGTTGGTCCCTTAGGAGTTAACCACCGGTTAACCACCAGTAACCCCAGCACCCCCATCCGTGTTATTTCTTGTAGCACCTGCAGTCTGACTTTGCTTTGAATTCGTGCTGGCCAGTACTCCATTTGCTTCGAATATCTCCACAATTCCCATTGGAACTTGTGCCAGTACCTTGGGTAGATTACGGTAAGTCACAAATTCTTGCTGAACAAGCATACAAGGAGAAAATTGAACATATTCCAAAAGGAAGTGATGAAGATTTAAACCATAAGGACAATTGCAGTGATGCTTTTGCATGCTCATTGACCTTGGATGGGTTTTTGTGGCTGAGACTACTACTATCGACTGCATTTGTTGGTGGAGCAGCAGCATCCCCCGTGTCTGCATCCATTCGACTCTTGGCGTTGCCTCCACTGCTTCCATCCCCTGTTACAAGAGAATTTCGCTTGCTTCCTGAAAAATTAAGCCACACAATGGTACGAAAGGGTGGAGCAAATTCACAGGAAATACTAGGTCCGCTGTAGCCACTTCTCCCCTCTTCATTTGACGGAAGGGAAATTTTCTAAACACATGAGAACTTGTTGTATTGTCATCTCCCGACTTCTTCATGCCGTAGGAAGAGCTCCCCTCCTCACCCCGAAACCCTAAATTGTAGCCAAGAAATTTGGTCTTTCTTTGTCGTTCTTGTTATTATGATCGGTGTCGTCGCCTCTCTCTTCGAGATGTTGTTGCCGTCGTTGCCGAGGTTGACCTGCTTGTATGCAACAACTCCAGGAATCCTCTCGCCCCCACTTCAGACCCCAAATTCCCACGACATGTGTGAACTATGAACCGTTTCAAAGACGCGCGAAACTGCTTTCCTGCCAATTCTCAAACGTACGTGAGCACAATTGGCAGCAAACGTGGCCAAACCTAAATCGTAAACTCTCTCTTCTTCCGGGTGACCCGCCTCTCCGTATGCAAATCAGTGCATTGGCTATTTTTTTGCAACCCTACGGTGGATTCTTTACGGAAAATTTGCAAACGCAGCGCAAGGACAAGGACCACCCATCGACACGGTTGAATTGACAATCTAAACCTTGAAAACGCCGTTCCATCGCTCGAAGCCACTGTAGAAGTACTCTACGGCGGGGAGCATACGGAGCCGTGTGGTTGTTTAGGGGTTAAGTTTGTACTTGTCTTGCAAATTGCAATGAACCATGTTTATGGAAAATAGACATTGTGTTATTCACAAATTGGTGTTATTCCATTATAGTTACGTGACATGTGCAAACAACATTTAAATCTCAACCTTGCCCTAGCCAAATTAGTTGCAAAGGCTCCTTACATATTCATATGAATTGAAGATTTTGAAGGTGATTCCGTCGTTGTTATTACTTTAAAAAATATATAGTTGGATAATTCTATTTTGGAAGATTTTATTATAGACAGTGTTATGAACTATATTCATTTAATGCAACTTCAAGCATTGTAGAATTTTGCATTGCAGCATCCTACAATACTTGAATCTGCATAGAATACAATTCTCCATGAACACTAGGTTGAGCATAGTAAGATGTAGGGCCACTGCATACATAATCAGAAAAACATCAATGAGGTATGGACATCAGTGGCAAAACACTAAAAGTGGAGGCAAAAATAAATCACATTTGTTTTTATATCAAAGAATTGGTGAAGTCTATTGTTATTGCAAATCAGAATTGTGGTGAAAGTCTTTGGAATTTATTCTTGAAAACAAAAAATGAAGGAATTTCTACTTAGCTACAACTAGTCTCCTCCACATACAACGGCAGAGTTTAACCCCTAAAGGACCATTGTCCCTACAGGGGACAAATGGGATTTTGGGTAGGTACCTATGACCTCAATTTTTGTCCTAATTTTTTGAAACTTTTTTTGAAGATAGAAAAACACTTTAGTTTGTGGAAAATATAACTTTTATTCCAATTGATGCTAGGGAGCAAAAGTTATGCCCAAATAATCAAAAATTTGGGGACTAGGGGCAGCAAAAAAAATCTTATAAAAACTTGAAAAAAAAAATTATTTAGTTTTTCTTATAGATTTTATCTTTATCTACATCTAAAGCTTTGAGTTCATCCATTTGGACTAGTTATGAGAAAGTTATGGACAATCTTGTTTTTCAGGCAACTCAAGCATCTTCTTGAAGAAATAACTTATAAACTTCATTTTTGAATGTAGGTTTAACATTTGTTCAAAAAAGATTGTTGGAGAGGGTGAAGTTTGCTTTCTAGAACAATGTCTCCATTGGGATATTGCGTTTCAATTCCATTGCAGGGTTATCAGCAATTTAAGTTTTTGTTCATTTACACTTTAAATGCAAATATCTTCCAATCTGTGTGGTCAAAGTTCTTGAGTTTTGTATGACACATTCTTATAGTAGTTTAACACAAGTTCCTACGGTCAGATATGCAAAATGCCTAATTTTCAAACTTTTTTACTCTTTGCCATGAAAGTGGCAGTTTTGAGTGTCTTTTGACAAAATAAAGGCCATGGTCCTTTAGGGATTAAATAAAGATGTCCTTTTCTTTGTTAGTGGCTTTTACTCAACTTTATAAATGCTTAGTTAAAAAAAAAATCATTCCGAATATCAATATGGATGTACAAAAACATTTCATTCTCTTCAATAATGTGAGCATGTGTAGTCATGCATTAAAGTTCAAACCAAATAGTTACCCTAGCTTCTTTAATTACTTTTGTTTTTAAATATGAAATATCTCTTATACTAAATAGCTTAGTCACGGTTACCAATATGGCCCTTTTGAACCTAAGAAGCACCTATTTGGAACACGCATCATTTCATCAACAATAATATTTAGTGTCCTCTCATTGTGAATTTGTGTCTGGACCTTCAATTCAACAAAATACATCAAATATGGCTAAAAATTACTTTCCTATAAATGCAGTTTGCTCCCCATCAAAAGGTACAATTGCTAGAGTTAAAGAAAATCAACGTGTTTACTATTTACGGCCTCAATGATTGTTGGGAGTTTCAAATGTGCCTTCCACCACCAAGATTGTGCCACAAGGTTTAAAGGGCAAAATATCGCCTTCAGAGGTTTCTGGAGATACGGAAATCAATCATTTCATACATCGTAAATTCTATTTATATCATTTAAAAGTTACAGTATCACTAGAAGAAACCTGTGTTTTTATAACGGATTGTTTTGAACGTTCACTTGTTTTCACGTTAATAGTGACATCAAACACAACATCAAGATGTTAATTTTAACATCATTGTAACATAAAAATAAGTGGACATTCAAAAATCCATTATAAAAAACATAGGTTTCTTCTAATGTATTCAAAGTCTAAATTTCCTTTTTAAGTGTTTAATTGCAAGAGAGGTAGTGGAAGAGAAGATGCTGGAATTGTAAATTTTTAAGGGATATGTGGTATGCTCTTTGAGTTCAAATTTCAAAGTTGGAAGGTTTTCAAAAAATACATCAATAGTTGAGTCAAAATCTTGTTGATCTCCTTTCACAGCAATACTACCAAAAGCTCCCTCTTTGAGCCTATGGTAAGCTATATATTGCAACATTGATTTTGAAGGTTCCACTTGACTATGCTTGAAGCAGTAGTGCATTGGAATCACTAAAATATTGGGGTTCGCAATTTCTTCTTCCATCCCAAAATTAAAGTTTTTGCCTAGCGTATATAGAAATTTTAATTCCTTATATTGCACACATGCGTTGATTTTTGTTTTTATTAACAAAAATTTCAATGTTGCACAGTTGGATAGCCTTCACAAAGACAACTTATACAAAAAAATTGCAAGACACTTGAGTTATATTTGGACCCAATAACATCACCTTGCTTTGCCTTCTGTTATGGAAGTGAGGGAAATGAAAGTATAGTAGCAAAAAGGCATTTACAAGTGTAGATTTTTTGTGCTTCTAAACATTCAATTGTATTGCAAATGTTTTGAGGCCAACAAGACCATGTGGTTTAGCAACTTTACAAATGCATTGTTTTTTATAGAGGTTTGAACTCCTTACAATGTTATATTGTTTTAATGCAACATAATCAAGGACATTATTAATGAACTTTGTGGCAAGAATATGGTTTACTTAGAAGAAGCTCCACATTCTGATAACGTAGGGAAGCAAATAAGGGGCCAAAATTCTCCAATTTTGATGAAACATAGGAATGAAGTATTGGTGTTCATGAATGTAACACTATAGAAATTTTGTAGGTTAAAAGCACTTAGTGTATTGATTGGTTTCAAGTAGAATGCTTCCATTTTTAAAATGCTACTATTGCAATTTTGAATTTCAAAACTTTAAATGATTTATATTTGACTTTTACGTTATTTCATATCTATGTGATGTAAGTGGTAACCATGTTTTGGTATTTTCTTATTTGAAATTTTGATCATGAAAATGCTTGATAGTATTCGTTTAATCCAACTTTATATGTTAAATTTTCTTACAATTTATTGCAATATATAGTTTATTGGGGCATAATGTATTGTTACATACAAAAAGTGAAACTTGAAAATTGTTAGTAATATGTAATAAGGGGGTATGTACACTAAGAGCAATGATCATCATTTTAAAGTTTTTTTTTCTCAATGTACTTGGATGGTTATTTGTGGTATATATTGTTCTACTAAAATTTGGTAAATTGTAAAGGTCAAATTTTTGAACAACAATGAAATTGTGCTTTTATAAAGAATGCATACATAAGTATCAAGGAAGCTTTACAACTTATTGCAAAGTTAATTGTTATTTGATGTCAATAGGAACAAGAAAGAAGGCTAGAAGAAGCATTATTAGGCAACAAATTTTTAGCATGACAAACAATTACATTCAATGACAATTGTGAAAACTATTTCAACATAACCACCTTAAATTTTCATCTCAATTCTTAATTTATTCCTTATTTTTTGATTAAAAAAACAAACAATTACCATGTATAAACCCTTCATAAATAAACAAAATAACAAAAATACCAAAAAATGGAGAGTTTTTTAAATCACATTTATAAATTTATAAAAAAAACAATTTGCAAATATGCAAAATCTTAATAGCATTACTAAAGTGCCTAAGCCGTCACATACTTTCAACTTCAAATTAAAACATATCTTTGTAAATTCCAAATTGCAAATACGCAATGGCTTCATGTCAAAGTACTTGGCCCAAATACGCCATGTATTCAGCCTTCCCAATGATTTTTTCACACTTAGTACTTTGCCTGCCCTACGCAATATAGGTGGCATTCCCCAAATGCCCAAGCCATCACATATTTTCAATCTTGAATTAAGGAATATTTTCAAAATGTAAACCACTATACAAAAGTTAAATAGGTTTTTTGGAAAAATGTACATCATCTCCTTTGCTCTAATGAATAAGCATTGGCAGCAAATAGTGCGTCATTTATCTTCAGTTAGAAACTTCGCACTTTAGCCCTCATCTGGCAATCTGATCTCACCAATTCACACATTTCCTGCACAACCAAAGAGTACTTGAAGAGAATACTTTACCGAGCATTACCATCTCTGAAATATCCATAACTTACGTCTAGCACTTAGCACTTCGCTTCTGACAAGAGGTGAGCTGACATACTGGATTTAGACCTTGGGCAAGAACAATATTAGTTCATTTCGCAATTGTTGGATTGCCATCGAACTCTTTTGTTCTCAATATCAAAAATAAATAGATGTTCTCTCATAATATCAGCTACAAACATGAACAAACAAAAACCACGTCTTCATCAGTGTCGGAGTCTAGTAATGATGATAGAAGTTGCAGATGATATTGAAACAAGCCACAACACTTGTAGAAACCATGACTTGCAAATACAAATGCAAAGAATCTCTAAAATTCATGGTCTCTATATACACTATTAGCATAGAATTAGTGATTGTTAAAAAAAATGCTGGTTCTCACCTCCAAGATTGTTTGTTGAATACTTGGCGTCTTGGAGGACGTTCACGCACAACTTCTTCTGGTTTTCCTGCATACAGAGACAACAAAACAAGATCAATTTGAGATATTATAAGTGAGCTATTAAAAGTCCAATGATACTGAACAGATCAACCAAAACATTCAAAAAACACTAGTAGAAAACTGTGTTGAAGTAAACATAAACTATACAATGTTTTCATGCTTCTAACATAAATTTCTGCGTTAGAAGCATGGAAACATCATGTAGTTTATGTTGACTTCAACACAGTTTTCTACTAGTGAAAAACTTAATGGAATGGCTTTGACGAAGCAGTTAGTAGTCCCACTAATTCACTGAACTGTGTCACAAGCTCTAACCAAAAAGCCGATAATTGCAAGTACATATCTATTCCAAATAGCAGTGGATAACTTTCATATCTCTTTCCAAATAATCCTCAATATAGTCTTTGGTGTATCCCTCCCTAACTGATGGATTCAAGCACTAAAGCGCGCGTAAGTTTCTCGTTTGCATTTAGTCCATATCATATTTTGTACACTACAAAAATCAAAAGAAAAATCAAAATCATGTACTGAAACGCAGCTGAGTATCTTTCAGAATTGCAAAAGTACTTACATCCCAAACCAAGTAGTTTACAGGTTGCACGATCAAATACTGGAAGGCGATTCGCTGTGAGGCAATAGGAATTCCCTCAAATATAAATATAAGAGGTGGAAAATCGTGATATGGTGATGCTTTATTCTGCAAGTTTTTTTCACGTTTTGATATCAGTGAAATGCTTGACCTATGTGTTCATCAGAAAACTCGGGGTTTGACAATGATCAAGGGATAAACACACTCTAAGGAGCAACTCAGTGCATCCATACAGGGCACTGTTTTATTCCAATTAATACATACATTTAGGAAGACTAGATATCACACAACTAGAAACAAAACATCTGGAGAGATCGGGAATTTTTATCTTTCAATAAGATCAGTTGAAAAAGTAGCACACCACAATTTGTGTAGGGGGGTCCCAGCATACTCTTTGCTCTTCGGCTACATACAGAATGTTGTCTACTACTCTAAGGTACCCCCTCGCCGTTGCATAGTCGTCAAGCTGCTACCTATCCATTCAACCAACACTTGAGCTTAGAATGTTCCATGACACAAAATCCAGTTGCCCATTCGCACGTTAGTATATTCTATCCACCGTCCATTATGTCACTTCACCACCTTCACTTAGGAAACAGCTTCAATGATGTACGTGGCCAAGAATAACTCACCGTCTTCAAAAGTGGGCCATATACGCTTGTGGCCAAGTATGTCACATCACTCCCGGTGTCAAAAATCATTGGCAACCGGAAGGCCAGGTTTTTACCGTCAAATGATATGTACAAAAGCTTTGCAGCATACGCACATAATATCCTGTTGAAGATAGAAACTAAAGTGCACAGTTATAGAGACTTGTTATGGTGTTTCAAGGTGCCAATACTACGGAAAGTACACTCTAGAAGACAATTTATATGCGCAACTAGACTAAAACGCACTTGTTCCCTGTGTCTGTTAGCTTTGACCAAACCGAAGTGCTTTGGTCAAACTTCTCCTTGAAATCCGAACCCATGGAGATGTAGCCCACAGGTGCTATTGGATTAGATGGCGTGGTCCATTCCACTCCCTTTGCCAAACAAATACCAAGTATGTTCTGTCTGACAGCTTTGCTTGTCACCCATTGGTCAAGGAGAGTCCCCTTACAGTTTCCAAGACCAATCATGCCATCGGTCGGCAATGGGAGAAGCACTTGCAGAGGTTGCATTTTATAAACCGCACAACTGAAAAATAGTACAAAAATATGACACAAGTTATGAAACAACACAATACATTGTATTTTCAGGTGGAGAAAGGATTATTAATGGATTCAATCTCCATCCACTTGCTAGATCACCCTAATTAGTGTTACTATCAACATCTTCTTTGCACACTTGTTTTAGAAAAAATTCTGCCTGAACAAAACACTTTGCCATCTGCACTGTCATGCTATTATCAATAAATATGTCATATGAAAGATGATCGAGTGAGTACCCGAACGCGCCAAAAAATTTCCTTCTGCTTTTGTCTTCCATCACCACCGTGAAGCTTCCATTCACAACAAAACCTATGTAGGTTGAATCATCTGCATAATGAGCAAGAAATATGCATTCATAATTGTCACTTTGCTTGCATGGTCTTATTCCGCTGCTTGAAACTTGGAGCTGTTGACATAAATTTGGAGGAGCCCCTGCGCAGCTCACATTAGGATTACCCTTAGGATCAAACAATCCGTGGGGCCCCTGCATTCAGATGGTTGTTGAATAGAGCTTACCATCAATTTTGTTACCTTCATGACTCAAATTTCAAGCATTGAAATCACAAGATTCAGTAATTTGAGACTAGGCCGTAGCCTTAAGGTCTGTATCTAAGACCAATTTCAAGGAGCTTCACTTCATTGACCATGACCACGACCAACAGCACGATCTAAGATAGAGGATACTATACGGACCAAGTCTTATCTCATACATTGACCTGGATTATCAACAGCAACACATCTATTCATACACTTGGTTGGAAGCATGACTGAGCTAAATGTTCATAGCCATTAGTCACTAAAAGGAGATGGGGTGGTGCATAGTTGCTTATAATAATCTACAATGTCCCAATTTGAAGTTGTTCAAGCAAATCGTTCATTGTAATAGAAATTTAATCTAAAGAGATCTCTCCACAACTCTGTAACGCCTAAATTTACACCCCCAAATATGTTAAAATGCTTAAATGAAAAACAAATAATACCCTTGATAAAATGGAAAGAGGACTTGTTAGGAACCACCAAGGAAGCCAATTGTATGTAAAAACTATATAGAACCAGTTAATGCTCATTCCAAGCTTGAATTTTGCATTGTTTCCAAATAGGAGTAAGGTAGGAGCACCCATAAACGTCAAACTAAGGGTTTTGAACATAATGACTATTAATAAGCAACTAGCAAATTATAGGATCCTATTAGGAACAGAAAAAAAATTAAGTTTGCACTTTCAAATGTATTATCTGGATACTTTGAAAATAAGTTGTGAATATTTAAAGAGCAAACTGCCATTGCACCCATAACCACTTTTAAGATTTCATGTTCACATGTTGTACATTCTTGTCATTACATCTATTCAATTCCACAGATTTTTCAAGATTTCAGAGGTGACGGTTATGGGGACAGTGACGCTTATGGGTGCTCCTACCTTATAGTACGATATGATTTTCTATATTATGATAACATAAAATCCATGTAGTCATTAATACATAACTCCTACATGGAAACTGAGTTTCAGTAATAAACAATGTGAAACTGAGCTTGAACTATGCAACAGGTGATTCCATATACAGTTTGAATATACATTCACCTTCCTTGAAATTCCGGATGCTGTCACACTTCCAGTTGAGTTTGATTCCAAGTCAAGTCTAGTGTAGGTTACAATACCAGCATTAAGTTACTACAATTGTAGATTTCAGGTTGCATAGAGGTAACTCACCAAGTCAGAAATCTTCGGCACGGTGGAAGTCTTACAATATACCCATGTTATTGCACTCGCAGTGTCAACATGAAAGTTATACGTCACAGGAGGCTCTCCCAGCTTCATCTCAATGTAGAAATGCTCACTGTGTGCATTCCATACAAAAAAAACGCGACACAAACAAAGTGCTTAGAATGAGTTTGTCAGCACACATTTCCAACAAAACTAGCTCCAACCTCATTTTTAGGGTATTGAAATAAAACTGTTAAAGACCTAATCCCGTCGCCTACACCAAACTCCGTTACTAACAGCAACTCATCTCATCCAATATACTTGACCTAGAGTCCCTTCAACATCACAACTCTCCCTTGCATAAGAAATTCATACAGATTGATAAAAGTTTGATCTCATGTGCTCTTGTACAAAAAAGATTTCTCTAGTGAGCTCTATATTGATCTCACAATGAATGCACACTCCTACGTAAGCTTATGTAAAAAGGGCTGAACATGACGCAAACGATATACACCTCGTCTCGATACAAAGATCATGAAATCCGAAATACAGAGAAGAAGAAGAGCACATTGGAATGGAGGATCCAAGTACATATCATCAAGGCTGAGTCGACGTCCACCAAGGATATTCATGAACACATCCGTATGCCCTTCCTCTCCTCGAATCCCCCTCCCTCTCCGTCCCATACCATGCCTGCCACCATGCCGATGGTGCTGGTACAACGGAAACACCATCCCCAGATTGCTTGACTGATGTACTCCACCTGGACGTAGCCGAGAGCTCCATATCATAATTGACATGGCCACGCTGCAAGCTGCAAGCACCATGATGCATACACAATTACGCGCTGTCCAGCCTCGATTAAAATACACCGCACTCTGCACAATTCCATAAACGCCATTTTCCAATTACAATGACATTCAAAAAAGGAAAAGCGAGGAAAAGCACTTATACATTTCATATTAGTTATTTCCATTTGCAGTGTAAAAAATAAAAGGGAAAATTTCATAGATATCCCTAAAGTTTGCCATATTTTCAGATTTTCATAGATACTCCTACTTTTTCCAAAAATTTCACAAATACCCTTGGACCAATAATTTTTGGCAATTGTTTTGTTGTGCATGTCACTTCCCTTCTTCCTATGTGCACACACTATTTCTTTCTTGTTATGCGTGCGCACGAAGAAGAGAAAGTGGCATGCACGACAAAACAAACACTTGAAAATTTTGGTCCAAGGGTATTTATGATTTTTTCTGCAAAAGCAGGGGTATCTATGAAAATATGGCAAACTTCAGGGGTATCCATGAAATTTCTCCAAAAATAAAATGCTCACTGCCATTGCAGCATCGTCATGTCGACTCCATGGACCTCGCAAAGTGCTCCCACGACCTCCTCCTCGCCTCATCTTAGCCAATTGGCGAGAACAAAATCGATCAATGCTGGATTGCAAGAAGGAGTAGTCATTCAAGGATATACATTTATAAAGAGTCCATGATATGAAACCCGAAAGGATATGCTTGGCTTTTTTTTGTTTTCAATCAACAGCTGAAATTCCGTATGACGAGAAAAGCTTGCAGCGCCCGCTCCACTCTCATCGCAACCGCTGCGAAAATCTGCGGTCTGCGGTCATCCTTAAGGTAGGAGCACCCATAAACTAAGGGTTTTGAACATGATGACCATTAATAAACAATTAGCAAATTATAGGATCCTGTTAGGAACATTAAAAAAATGAGTTTGCACTTTCGAATGCATTATTTGGATACTGTGAGAATAAGTTGTGAATATTTAAAGAGCAAACTGTCATTGCACTCATAACCACTTTTAAGATTTCATGTTCACATGTTGTACATTCTTGTCATTACATCTATTCACTTCCACAGATTTTTCAAGATTTCAGAGGTGACAGTTATGGAGACAATGACAATTATGGGTGTTCCTACCTTATATACACACAGGTCCTATTCACCATAAATCTTTTTAATTTTAATTGCCAATTTTTTTTAAATGACATGGGCATCATGAGAAGGATTCTAACCTCTTGGAATATTGTACGGAACTTGAATTTCCATGACGTAAACCGTCGCAGAGATGTTTCCCGTTCATTCCTTGGGCAGATTCTATTGCAAAATTAGGGTTTCTACAATGTTTTTTTGTAGGAGATTATGGATTCTTCATTTAGGATTACGGATTATTTGTCCAGAACTCATAGATTCATCCACATCCCTGTAGTGGATTATGCCTCGCAATGCCCCTTGTAGTCAGGGATTGTGCAAAATAAAGGACCTTCTCGTCAGGCTTTGCCCTTCTTGTTGGCTCTTTATTTTACGCAATCCCCAACGACAAGGGGCATTGCCCTATACAAAGTGTTGAATCTGCCTTGAATATGAGTGACCAATTTTACTAAAAATTTGTGAAAGACAAGTACACTAAAAATGATGTTCAATGTCATGGTATTTTTAGTGTTGTTTTCCCTATCATTCACCTTACTTGATTTTTATTTAGGTAACATTTAATGTTCATGTTGATAATTAATGTTAATGTTGAATTTTATTTTAGTACAAGCTAAACTCTTATGATGCTAATTTAGAGTTTTTGGCAAAAAAATTAGTTGACAAATAGTGTTCATGTTGACATTTGTGTTGGTAACATCAATAATGTTGTTGACATTTAGTTTTACAAATTGTAATTAGTGTTGCCAACACTAATTATCATTATCAGTGTAGTAGATCAATTGTGGAACATACAGATGTATGAATAAGGATAAATTTTCATTATGCATTGGAGATGGCCAATGTGGCAAGCGTTTTTCAGGGATTCCAATCTTGGAAACTCAAATCTCACAATGCTTGAATTCCTTTCAACTACGTAGTCCTTCAAAGCATGGGGAATAATTTGAAGTAAAGTATGAAGTCAAATTCTTACAATAGAGTCAAACAAAGCAATAATTGTTTAATTATTAAGGATTCCAACCTCATTTGTGTATAGCATTTTCCTTTTTTTTCATTTTGAAAACATCCAATAAAAAACCTTGACTGTTTAAGTAAAATCTTACATACAAAAACTCAATTTAAATCTAAAGGTGTGTGCAAGAATTGTGTGAAGAAAACCTAGAAAAAAATATTGCAACACATTTTTAAATCTCCTAAGTGCATTTAGTTATAACTTTTGTTTACATGCTCTACATCACAAATAAATTTCTTGAAGTAGAAATCGATTTAGCATGTCATTTCTTATTATTTTACAAATTTTAAAGAGTGCTTTTTCATCATACATGAATGCAATATGATGTTTGATATATCAAAAACACATTTACTAAGTTTTAATGTGATTGTAAAAAGTTTAGATTCAAAACAACATAAGCCTTATATCCTATGTGAATTGTTTTATTTTTATAGACTTGTATTAATAAATTTCTTGTCTCCTTTTCAACATTTCAATAACAATCAACAAGTACATTTGTGCAATATTCACATTATTCTATTGTAGATAAACACATGGAACCAATGTACTAAAACCATATTGTCTCATGTGAAAATGAATTGTTACTAGTGTCACAATTAATATGTTATGTGAGATACATATCATGATTCATGATATGTAAAAATGCATCCTAATTAGTACATACACGTAAGTACATATTGTAACATGTGACATAAGTACACATTGTGACATGTGAAAATGCATCATTATTTGATATAATAAGTGTGTTAAGATCATATTGTACTATGTAAGAACATATCATAGTTGGCAACACAACGTAACACGTATTGTGCCTTATGAAAACGCATCATGATTGACACCATAGTTTTAAGGAATGTGCGAAGAACAATGTGCCATATAAGTGCGTCATGATTGACATGAGGAAACATAACAATGATGTTTTAAGTGCCTAAATATCGTCATCAATACATATAATAAGCAATAATGTTTTGTTGTTTTTAGTTAAAGTAGTATAGTAAATTGGCCACAGTTGTCCAATATAGAAAGTTCTATGAAAGATGGACAAACTTTCAATGCCATTAATTTCATAAAATCAAGCTTGCAAAATCAACACTAAATCATCTTAGTCATTGATGACAAAGTTTCAATTCTTATTTAAAAATAGTGTTATATTTTTCTGATCTATTGAGAGAAAAGAAATCAATGTTTCAAATAGTGCATTCCACCACTTCAATAACTAAGTGAACTTAGCAAAACTGAATATTCTAATTAGTTTGAAAATTGGTGGTATAAAACAAAATATATAGAGGTTAGAGGTTAGTAATTTATTTATGCAACTTGTAAATATGTATAAGAAACAGAGTGAAACATGATTCATCATGAAGCTTACAATATATTAAGTTCTAATGTTCTTTCAAGTTTAGTTTGTTTTAAAGTTATTTGAGACATTGCTAATCAATATTGAGCAAAGGGAAGAAGATTGAATTATGAAAAGCACAAAACTCAATATTGGTTATTTAGAGGTTAGAAATTTTAGTTTTGTACTTTATTTGATTCAACATTCTGTTTTGGATTGTAAAATTGATTAAAAATGACTACAATAACTTTAGAATTGTATAAAATTGAATGTACTCTTGAATTTGCAAAATTACAATCAAACTATTGGATTGCATTCTAACCATTTAGAGACTACCAAACCATATTTTGGTTAGGAAGAGTGGTTTTTGGCCTATAGAGTAAAATCGCTTAGCAATTTGGAAATTGTTCTTGAAGAAAGCTTGTGGTCACAAGAACTTTGCATCCAATCAAAAAAACAACAATGGAATTGGGTATATGAGTTGATAAATAATGGTGTTTATATAGCATGGCCTCAAAAGAGGTATCCATTTTTGGTCAAAGATGGATGAAAGCAACAACATGATACATCTAACATTCAAAAAGAATGCCACATTTCAATTGTGCGGTCTTAAAAAATTTCAAATTGCTTAAGAAATATGCTTGTTTTGTTTCTCTACATGGTAGTAGTATGATTATAGTATTTGAAAACCTATTGAAATTGTGCTATTATTTCATCTTTAAAATTGGTCATCCTACATTCAAGGCCAATTCTTGATTGTTTTCACCAATCAGATTTTCCATAGCATTTATCAAATTTCTTGTAGAATTGTTTTATGGTAGTAAAGAAAGTGAGATTTTTGACCCTTTTTGTCCACATAGCTACACCTTGTGATTGCTGTTTTTATCCATTATGTGTGAAAGTAGTCTTATAGGAAAGGTGAGAAACAGTGCTTTTTAGAAATATAAGACTCTTCTCAAGCAAAGCTTGTATGAAGCAGTAAGATCCAAAACCATACAAGCATGAAAAACTAGAGATTTTCCACTTGTAGCTCACTTAATCATTATAATATTTCACCTCCAATGGTAGATCTTGTTGAGGTTTTGATAGTTTATAGTAAAAAAAGTATTTGTCCCATTCATATGGTTGGATTATGCAAACTAGGTCCACATTTGATTCAACTACACATTTCAATTTACTATCCCAATTTCTAGTGGATTTTGTGAAAATGTGTGTGATCTTTAAAGGGTTAATTTCTCACATAATTTGATATTGCATGTACTAATCACCAACTCCTATCTTTTGTATGTTTCCTTTGTATCTCTAATATTGGATTTGATTTTAAAAATAAGTTTGTAGCATTTCACTTTATTTAGAAAAGTGGGATATATCTAATCCAATAACATTGTCTTATTTATGGGCTATGAAAGGTATGTTACAACCTCAAAACTAGATATAAAATCAAAAAATGTCTCTCTATTAATGACCTTGGTATGTTTTTAAAGTTTTGATTAACACAATTCAATTGTAGTCACCATTTGAAAGTGCAAAGTATTTATTACAAATTATTTGTGTGACAGGAATTCCAATCATTGTTATAACTCATGTTCTTTATAAGTACCAAAATGAGACCAGAAAGAATATCAGTTGTTAAATATAGCAATTCAAGACATCGGGGTGACTTTTTTTGAAACTTGTAGTGATATCAAAACTTGAAATCTTTGATTTCTTTATCAGTCATTGATATAAGTTTACTTCCACAAGGTTGGTCAATTTTGCTAGCTCTTGCTTGGAATTTCAAGGATCACATGAGTTAGCATTATAAAACATACTTCTCATATCCATGGATAATATAGGGTTTATTGCATTTGTGTATATTGTAAATATCATTGATGTTATATTGATATGGCATCAAACGACTTATTGTACTTATTTTAGAGTTGAGAATCATATTAAAAATTTGAGCATTATAAACCTAGATGTTTTTCTTTAAATATGAAATCAAAATTGGTTGCTTCATACTTAGATACACATGGACAGGTTTATTGAAATTGCACAATTTTTAAAGCCTAAAAGCTATCTACACTATTCTTTGGAACCCAATGTTTGCCCAAAAAGAGGGATCATACTATGTATATCTTAAGAGACATCAAAATCTACTTTCAATTTTCAATAAATCAACAAATTAAAGAAATTCACTAATTAGAACCATACTTGTAACTTGCTCAAACACTTACTCTAGACCACCCAAATGACGTGCTGAAGATCTCTAAGGGATGACGCTATTTGGTGAGCGTAAAATGGTGAGCCACAAGAGGGGATTCAAGATTTTAAGAGCAAAAATAGATTCTCAACTCAAAATCAATGGGATAACTAACCAAACAACAAGTTTTCCAAGAGATAATAGTTTAAAATGCATAATCATAGGGCCCTATTTACACTTTTATATGTGAAATTTATTATTTTGACTTGCTCACAGCCCACGGCTCATAGATCCTTGCTCATGAAATAGCATTCTCTGATCTCAAAGGCCAAATTGTAATCAAACTAGGCCAAACAAAAATTTCATTTAACCACATTTTCTACAGGGCAAAATGTAGCTAAATCCTTCAACTTCTTTTTTTGAAGTTTTAAAATAAGAACCAGATGCGTGAGACGATAAAAGTCAAGAAAATGCTCCTACTTGTAATAAGCAAGCAAAACATTTACCACTTGTACAAAATTTAAAAACAAGCAAATATACCAAGGAATTGATACATGTACCACCCTTTCTTGACTATTCTACCACACCCTACTATATATGGTCAATTTTGACAATATTAAAATAAGTGTGGACCACGTGGAAAAACACCACTAATTTGAAAATATAACTTCACATAGAAGATGCAGTTTCAATTTTGTGTTTCAGCTCTTCATCTTGCTCATAGTATCAATTTAAAAAAATCTAAACTAAATTGAACAAAATTTATGTGAGCAAGATTAAGAGCTGAAAATTAAAATTAAAACTACATCTTCTATGTCAAATTGTATTTTCAATTTGTGATGTTTTCCCATGGTCCACACCTATTATAATGTTGTAAATGTTGACCATATATATTAGGTGTGGTGGAATAGTCAAGAAAGGGTGGTACATGTATCAATTCCCATATACAAAATAAGCAAAATAAATGCACCCCAAAATTTCACCATAATCTTGCCTTGTTTGTGACACTTGCAAAACTTACTATAACATTTAAAAATATTTGGGAGGAAAAGTTATGAATTTGTCAAATCTCTCTTCACCCTTAAACGTTGAGGTGGACGTTTTGCATCTGCCGGGAATACAGGAGGGCCGTGTATCCACGGTTACCCCTGGCGTTTAACCCCAAAGCGTCATTGGAGACAGAAACTGTCCTTGACCAATTTTTTGAAGTTAAATAAAATCCAACCAAATTACTATTTTTAGTAGTTTATATTTTTGAAAAGTTCTTTCTAAAACTTAGTTTTAGATTCAACGATCTGATTTTGCAAATGATTGATTATGATTTTTCTATTCAAGATTTAGTGCACGGGTGTTCATTGCAATCTTGACTTTATGTAGTGTTGAGGGCTCTTGGGAATGAGCCTCAAATACACTAGATCTTTGAGAAAAAATCACATTAGAAATTCCTTTAAAAAATACTGTAGAGTAGATTTTGAGAAGTCATAAATTGGTTGGGGTTATACATGTTAGGCCCTTTAACCTCATATTTTTTGGTAACCAACTTTTTAAATTTGACATATGAAAAGAAGATTGAAAGACTTCAAATCACTTTCACAATTCAACACCCTCATGATCAAACATCATAATCTTTCAATTTATAAGAGATATAGTTGTGTTTTCTTTTTAATGTGATTTCTAACATATCTAGTTTGATTTTATATGGCTACAATTCAAAAAGAATTGATACAACTTATTAAAATATTGGATTTTAGTTCAAATTAGAGAAAATTCCTAAAAGCCTTGGAAATGCAATGTCACTTTGGGGTTAAGGGTTAATGAAGGATAAGGTTCGTCAGTATTTGGATGGAATTTATCAAATTCAGCTGATGATATTTTGCCCTTGCACACGTGGATGATTCGATACATGTTTCGTTACCTGCGCGAATTCTGGGATGCATGTCGCCAAGCTATTGGATACACAAGAAAAAGTTCCCTGATGCGCTCCGAAGCCAATTTCACCAATCGGTAAGGTAGAAATACCATAAACGGTTAAAATAAGGCACATTTAGCCTGAAGATATGGAAATTTCTTGAGAAATTAAGTTCAATCTGTGGAGAAACAAGGATAAGGTAGAGTGAAAGAAAAAAAAACTCAAAAATGAATATTTTATGCAATATAAATGTGGATTTAGGGTTTGGATCGTTTACGGTTTCATAAGTGTACCTTAAACGGCTACTTCTAGTACCTTGTTCCAAAATAAATTTGGACCAATCATATGCGAGGAAAGAGCATCTTTCTGAAATCTTTTTCAAAACCAGCTCTTGTTGGTTTAAGGACACCCTACGAAACCGGGTTCTAGCAGTAACCGTTTATGGTATTTCTACCTTAAGTGAGCAAAATGAGTGGTTTAGATTTAAAGGAGAAGGAACTAAATCTTTATTTTTAGTTTCCTCACATCTAGAGGTCTCCTTGTTATTCTTTCATTGATTGCTCTTGAGGGGAACTGTTTGAATATAGTACTTCGAACATCTTTAGCGTTGCACTTCAAACTTCACATTTCAAGAGATAACATCTGATGTGAGCACACCCACATGGCCATACTTGATCATTTAACCCTTGAGCGCTCAAGCCGTTTTCTCCAAAATCAGGGTTTTTGGAGACTAGCAACTTTGATGCATTGTATCTTGGTTAATCAGATGATCCACAAAAAGTGATCATTGAAATTAGTGGAACACCTACTTAAAAATGGCTTGCAAGTTTTGGGAACAATTCACCACGGGAGATGGGAGATTATAACATTTGATCAAACAATATGTGATGACAAAATCTCATTTTTTGGTAGGTAGTTGCTATTTGATGATTTTTACAAAATTCTATAAGTCCTACATTCACTAGAAGAAAACTGCGTTAGAATCCACTAAAAATGTAGTTTATGTTGAGTTCCATGTTTCCAACGCAAAATTTTGCGTTGTTGAACAAAATTTTGCATTGGAAACAAGGAGCTCAACATAAACTACACTACATTTTTTGGTGGATTCTAACGTAGTTTTCTACTAGTGATTCATCTCAAATTTTGTGAGCAATAAGATTAGATGGGAATGCACACACTTGTAAATTATTGAAGATTGCACTTCTTTTTATGTCAAGTTTTAGGGCTTCAAATGGCTATTGCACGGAAAACAATGACCGGTATAACCGATGACAGTTGCCATAATAAGGGTTTAGAACATGCTTGAACCCTTGCCAACAACTTTCCAGCTACCACAAAGCTTACACAAGGAAGCTTGCAAGGGATATTGACCGATTGCAGCTTGTAAAACGCTGCTTGCCACCACGCCTCGTACGGTGCTACCATGCCCCATATGGTGTTTTCATCCAATCAAATCTCTTGTAGCACTTGTACAACATTTGGCTTTCCTTGCCATTACTCCATTGGCATGGACAACTTGAATGCCTTCATAATTGTAGTTTATAGCAAGATCAAAAAGTTACATCTAGTCCTTCAAAAAAGGGTTTGAAAATAGTAGGAGGCAATCTATGGGGCGCAAGGGTGCTCAAGGGTTAAGCAATTTTGCAATGGATTGCAAAGAGTTTTGAGGTGAAGCACGGTTTTCTTGCATAGGGAGATAAGAAATATCGGGATTGCAGATTTTTCGTAATTTTATTCTTAACCCCTAAATGTCCAAGCTGCATTTTTTTTTGCAACATAGCTATTTTAGGTAGGTACTTGTGATTGGAGATTTCCATATTTGAGGCTAAAATTTCAATAAAAGGTGGGACAAATAATATCTTTCATATGCGCTACATTTCATGACATTTGGATATATGAGTAAAAAAATTATGGCCTAATATGTTCCCTTTTTCACTCCATAGATAGTCTAGGTAGCTTTATATATATATATATATATATATATATATATATATATTTATTTATTTCTTAGAAACAAAAGTTTGAAACTGGTTCACAAAAATTATGTGTATGTAGAAAGTTTTGAATTGTTCCATTTTTATCAATGAGATGAAAGTACAAGAAGTTTTTACTTTGCGGGCAATTCATGGATTATCTACTCTAAAAAAACTTTGAAGTCCTTTATTTTACTCTGTTTTCAGTGTTTTGGAAAAAAACAAAACCCAAGGATGTAGACTATTTATTACAACATTTCAACCATTAGAATTGGCATTCTTCATTTTGATAATTAAATTCTTAAAAATTGAGAATTTTGAAACATTATCTACTTCTACTTACTTACTATTTTTTTCCCATGTGTATTACAAGTTCAAATGATTTGAAACTTTTTTGACATGTACCCTACTTAGGTGGAATAAGGAATCTAGAGAAGCACCACCTACACAACCCTTTTTTCCTTAGAAATTTCACCTTTTGAAAGATGGCTGCCCAATTGTTCACAAAACCTAAAAACATGATTTTGAATATTCAAACTTCTCCATCTTCCAATCCTTGCTGTAAAAAATTTTGATTTATTTTCCACATCTTCTAAGATTAATCTACTACAAGATCCTACGGTGACATATGCATAAAAATGTTTTTGTTTTCAAACTTGACCAATGCTCTAAAAATGGCAGTTTTGGAGAGTTTTTGGTGAAAAAGCAGCTTGGTGCTTTAGGGGAGAAAAACAGTGATGATTTATCCTCACTTTGTAATTGTTCTACTTTATCCAATTGAATTATGTATAAACTAATAGAGGGTCTCTAAATCTAAGTATGAATTTAAAATTCCCAAATTTGGTTAGTGTGACAAAATTCTAATCCCCCAAATTAAATTTCTGGAATTTCTTCACCTCCAAGACAATGTTCAGGGGGATTTTGAGCTATCTTGATAAAAATCTTACCTTTCTTTTTTTCAACTAGTTTTTTTTAATGCTTATATGCTTATTCTTTAATCCAACATTTCTAAAAATTCTAGCTAGTTTTTATCTAGTTGATTCAAATTTCAGCTGGTTTTATTTTACATTTCATTTGGCTGACTATCTATTGTTTTTCGGATCTCCCAACTCATTGCCCTGAGGTCTACTTGATGAAAAAGAAAAAGACTGCGGAAAGATGGAAGTGGGCCCCGCCTTTACTGCAATAAAATCGCCTTTGAATTGCTTCTGGTGGGCGGCTACATTGGTTGTGTCATATTCAAATGTGGGGCGCATCGGAATTTGTGATTGGGATGACCTTCTATGACCTTCTACTGAATTCCTGGGCATTAAGTTAGTGTGAAACTATGAGTTTCAAATTTGAACCTCATAACCAATCACATTTAGAAAATTTAGACCTAACGTCGAACATATTGAGAGCCACCTCAAAAAAGGAACTGCTGGGGTCAACCCCAAAGCGACATTGCATTTCTGGAGCTTCTAGAAATCTGTTCTAATTTGAAAAAAAAGTCAACATATTGATAAGTTGTATTAATTTTTTTGAGTTGTAAGTGCATAAAATCAAATTAGACATGTTAGAGATCACATTAAAAAAGAAAACACAACAATATCTCTTATGGATTGAAAAATTATGATGTTTAATCATGAGAGTGTTGAATTGTGAAAGTGATTTGAAGTCTTTCAATCTTCTTTTCATATGTCAAATTTAAAAAGTTGGTCACCAAAAAATATGAGGTTAAAGGGCCTAACATGTATAACCCCAACCAATTTATGACTTCTCAAAATCTACTCTACAGTATTTTTTTAAAGGAATTTCTAATGTGATTTTTCCTCAAAGATCTAGTGTATTTGAGGCTCATTCCCAAGAGCCCTCAACACTACATAAAGTCAAGATTGCAATGAACACCCGTGCACTAAATCTTGAATAGAAAAATCATAATCAATCATTTGCAAAATCAGATTGTTGAATCTAAAACTAAGTTTTAGAAAGAACTTTTCAAAAATATAAACTACTAAAAATAGTAATTTGGTTGGGTTTTATTTAACTTCAAAAAACTAGTTGAGGACAATTTCTGTCCCCGATGATGCTTTTGGGTTAACAAAGCCTCTTCTAAGATTGATTTGCCTTTTTGGAAGGGCTACAAACCTTAAAAGATGATTTTGGTAGGATTTTTCATGAAAGAAACATGAAAGTTGTTTGTACATGGAATTCAACTGGGTTTCAATTAGTATAAAATATATATGAGAGAAAGTCAAAAAATGTAAATTTTAAAAGAGGTAAATAAATACTGTTTGTCGGAGAAGATAGCCTTTTACATGAATAATTACAATGTGATATAGATTGCTGGCCTAGCCATGTTGGAACCAATATTTCTATATCAAGAACTTGGTATAAAAGTACAATGGACTAGATTGTTATAGACGTTCGTTTGTTTCTTTATATACCTTAATCCTGTAACTATGTTTTGAGTACCATTTTTGAAGATTTCAAACAAACTTTAAAGCTGTTTTTTGTAAATCCTGTTTTTTGTAAATCCGGTTGAGATGAGAGAAATGGTTAAAAGCGAAAACGAGGGACTTAGATTTTTTGTAAGAGAAAATTACAAATGAAAGAAAATGTGGTAAGCATGCCTCTCCTTTACATTGCATTACCAAGGTAAAATTTAAAAAATGAGTTTTCTTAACAAAATACAGGATCATTGCCATGAAACTAATGCACATGGTTTGGTTGGATGCATCCAAAGTATTTATTTGAGACTTTTATGAAATACAAACTATTTCTAAATTTGTATTTTCAAAAGAACCAATAGGTATAGAATAGTGAGATGTAGTGGTTGTTCTTATTGTAAAATGGAAGGGTCTTGATACTGCCATGCCCCATTTTGATACTATCACCCCTCTCTTTTACAAGATCGTTCAATTCTTAATTATTTTTGGGGAAAATTATTATTATTTAATTTAGAATTAAATATATCAAACTAAGTGATTTTTTGTTGGTGTTTTCAAAATGATAAATTGCAATTAAATTTTTTGATAAGAAAAGAGAATAAAGTGTTGTTTTTTCTTATCAAAAAATTTAACTGCAATTTATCATTTTGAAGAAGATCAACAAAAAATCATTTAGTTTGATATATATATATATATATATATATATATATATATATATATATATATATATATATATATATATATATAATTACCCAAAAACAACTAAGAATTGAACAATGCCATAAAAGAGGGGGTGGCAATATCAAAAAGGGGGGTGGCAGTATCAAGACTCAAATAGAATAGTAAATGTCAATAACAAAGTTTGAGAAACAAAAAAGAATTTTGGAGCTATTTTCGTCATTTGCCATATGTATAAATGGTAATTTTTTTCCCACATGACACTAAATAAAAAGTTTTTTTTAATATTTTCAATATTGCATCCCCTCTTCCAATAAGTAATTTGTAGTGTAAAATTGCTACAATTGCAAATCATCTTTGTTTCTTGACAAACTTTGTAAACAGTAATTCTCTTATCCTCATTTTTTCATGAATGTATATCTCAATGAAAAGAAGCACAAAAGTGCATACCTTTTTTTCTTCAAGAAAATAGGGATCATTGGTGCATAAACAAAAATAAGATACAAGAAGAAAGACAAGTGACACTAAAACTGCTCCAAGACTTGAGCTCCTAGTTCTGCCTCCTAATCATGATTGTGCTTATGGAGAAGGATTTTAAGGAGCCATCTTAACCCTTTCAGGACCACACACATTTTCACAAAATTCATAAAAAATAGGTGCAGAAAGCTTAGATGTGTAGTTGATACAAATATGAACCAAGTTTGAAAAATTCAACCGTATAAATGTAAAAGGACACCTTGTTTGTTGTAATGTATCAAAATTTCAACTAGATTTACCGTTGGAGGTGAAATATTGTAATGATTGAGTGAATTGTATGTGCATAATCTCTAGTTTTTCAAGCTTGTGTGGTTTGAATGTTAATGCTTCATGCAAGTTTTGCTTGAGAAGAGCCTTATATTTCTAAAAAGCAAGGTTTCCCACCTTTCCAATAAGACTAATTTCTCACCTTTCCAATAATACTAGTTTCCCACCTTTCCAATACGACTAGTTTCCCACCTTTCCAATACGACTAGTTTCCCACCTTTCCAATACAACTAGTTTCCCACCTTTCCAATACGACTAGTTTCCCATCTTTCCAATACGACTAGTTTCCCACCTTTCCAATACAACTAGTTTCCCACCTTTCCAATAATACTAGTTTCCCACCTTTCCAATAAGGTAGGAACACCCATAAGCGTGAGTTTAAGGGTTTTGGACACAATGATTATTTATAAACATCTAGCAAATTATAGGATCCTATTAGCAACAGAAGAAAATGAGTTTGCACTTTCAAATGTATTATTTGGATATTGTAAGAATAAGTTGTGAATCTTTAAAGAGCAAATTGCCATTGCAACCATAACCAATACTAAGGTTTCATATTCACATGTTGTACATCCTTGTCATTACATCTAGAAACTTCCACAAATTTTCCAAGATTTCAGAGGTGATGGTTAAGGGGACCCTTACAAGGACGGGTGTTCCTACCTTAATACTAGTTTCACACAAAATAGATAAAAATAGTAATAAAAAGGTGTAACTAAGTGGACAAAAAGGGTCAAAAATCTCACTTTTCATTGCTACCCTAAAATGGTTCTACAAGAAATTTAATAAATGCTATGGAAAATCCAATTAGTGAAAATAGCCAAGAATTAGCCGCAAATGTAGGATGACAAATTTTAAAGATGAATGATAGCACCATTTCAATAGGTTTTCAAATACTACAATAATATTGCTATCGTATAGAGAAACAATACAAGCATATTTCTTAAGCAATTTGAAATTTTTTAAGACCGCACAATTGAAATGTGGCATTCTTTTTGAATGTTAGATGTATCATGTTGTTGCTTTCATCCATCTTTGACCAAAAATGGATACCTATTTTGAGGCCATGCTATATAAATACCATTATTTTTCAACTCATATACCCAATTCCATTGTTGTTTATTTGGTTGGATGCAAAATTCTTGTGATCACAAGCATTCTTCAAGACCAATTTCCAAATTGTTGAGCAATTTTACTTTATAGGCCAAAAACCACTCTTCCTAATCGTTAAGAGTAGTCCCCGCCACTTCGGCTATTTTCAAGGACGCCCACGGGCTTGCTCCTGCACAAAATGCGCACCACCTAGCGCGTTTTCTAGTACAAAATATGATTCTTTGGTTTCTAACGGGTTAACCGTCTCCCTTCTTATAAAACTTTTGCTTAGTAGTGATCCCAATTATAATTTTCACTGGCTAAAAGCATTGCTAAAAAGCTAAAATTCTCAAATTTAACATTATAAAGTTCACAAATTTTTTAGCTGCAATTTTTTTCCGTAGCAATCTTGCGAAATTTAGCCAGTTTAAAAATCGCTGCTGCTTAGAGAACTCTAGCGGTAAAGAAATAATGCAAACGTCCATAATGAGTTGGGGTGCATTCATAGAGAGCTCTAGAAGCAAGGGAGTAATGAATTTGGATTGGTTTATGCATCTGTAGGCCCTGCTACAGACCGCAGGGCTTACCACCAAAGCACACAAGACAAGTGGAGAGATCTCCCAGTAGCAGATCAAATACTTACAGTGCAGCAACTCTTCTAATTCACCAAATCCTTGGCATCCTGCAACAAGGAAAAGCGAAAAGTGCACATGATCTGCCACCTCAGCCCTGCCGCCAGGACCTACCAAGCGGTGCTGACGCAGCAGCTGGCACCAGGTACCAAAACCAACCCACGCTGTCCGTCCAGTCGGTGCCGCCATATGGAACTTACCCCATGAAGACACCCAGCCAGTCCCGTCGCGAAGCCGGCTACCCTTATTATTACCCCCCGTTAAATATCATAATGCCCCCAGCAATGATCATACGCGCATACACCCATACCCGCATACACCCATACGGTTACGGATATGATACGGTATTCAAACCCGGCTGCTACGCTACGACGACGTCGTCGTCTTCTTCTTCTTCCGTCGGTCTAGACCGCGCTCTCGCTCTACTATTCCACCATTTGTGTGTAGGCAGTGTGCGTGTTAGCGACGGTTTTGTGGTAATCCAGGCGCCGACACTCGCCTCGTTCTCGTGCCCTCCCCTCGCTCTCTCTCTCTCTCTCTCTCTCTCCTCTCTTTTGCTCTCTTTAACCCCCCCACCACCCCCTCAAACTCCTCACGATTGAAGATCTCGGGTTGTAAGTCACCTCGTAAAGGGGGAAGTGCGTGTGGGGTCCTTTTCGGGGAAGGTGCAGGGGTCATTGCTGGTGGCGGCACGAGGAAGGTCGGTTTGGGGATTACAAGGGGCTCGAGCTTTGTAATTTGCTGCCGAGGTTGTGGTTTGAGGTCTAGGTTTTGTGCGTCGCGGGATTTGGGTGAAGGTAACGAGATAGAGAGAGATCTGGGGTTGAGGTTTGGAGAAGAGCGAGGGTTGAGACTTGAGAGATCGTCGACGCGAATTGGAGATTGATTGCGGAGGGGAATTCGTGTCTTGGTTGGTTGGGAAACGAGGCAGTGTCTTTTAATTGGAAGATGCCATATCAATCGATGCAAGGGCAACAGCAACAGCAAGGGGGACATGTTCAGCAGCAGCAGCAGCAGCAGCAGGGGCAGTTGATTTGCAATGGATGTCGCACGTTGCTGGTGTACCCGCACGGCGCGAGCAATGTGCGATGCGCGCTGTGTCACACCGTGACGCAGGTGCCGGCTCACGGCACGGAGATGGCGCAGCTGGTGTGTGCGGGGTGTCGCACGCTGCTGATGTACATGCGCGGCGCCACCAGCGTGCAGTGCTCGTGCTGCCACACCGTGAACCTGGCCATGGAAGCGCCGCCCCAGGTGGCGCACATCAATTGTGGCGGGTGTGGGATGACGCTCATGTACGCGTACGGCGCCCAGAGCGTCAAATGCGCGCTCTGCCAGTTCGTGACGTCCATCGCGATGCCGCCGACCACCACCATCAACATGCGTCTCCCGCTACCCTCGCAGCAGCAAAGGCCTCCGCCCGCTGCACCGCCATCCACGTCGGTTGCACCGTCGCATTCGTCGGAGACCGTGGTGGTGGAGAATCCCATGACCATGGACGAGAGCGGCAAGCTCGTCAGCAATATGGCTGTTGGGGTTTCCACCGATCGCAGGTAACATCGTCACCGGTATCATCATCGTCATCCTTTTCGTTTCTCTGGTGATCTTGGGTTGTACCGAAACAATACAGAAAGAAAACATGGAACCAAAAAAAAAAGTGAAAAAAGTGTAGAAAAGCTAGGTGGTGGTGGGTATCGGTTTTTCAATCAACAGCAAAGGCAGGTGAAAGATCTTTAGCATGGTGGATAAGTTCCAGGGCAGGGTCGATCGATTGAATATGAAGCAAAAATTACGCATGATTTTGCAAGCATCAGCAGCGTGTGTTTTGGTGGCGACCTGGAGGCCCCGAATTTCAAGCTCTGAGGGTTATCGTGTATGAGCATAGTGACGGGTTTAGGAATTAACTGCGTTTAGGTTCAAATTTATGCACTTCAATGCCAAATTCCATGTTACTCCCCCTTCCATTCTGTCCCCCATGGTGATGGCCCTTCTATGGACCTCTCTTTCTTTGACTGTTGGATCTGGTGTTCGTCACTCCCAAGTCCCAGCTCTTGCAACCCGTGAGTATGGAAGTTTTGCCATAACTTGCATCTGAAACTTTTCCAATAGCCTCGTCTTATTTCGAACTCAGTCGAAGGCTTTCGTGTCTTGGTTTCTACGCTACTTCGGATTCCACGTCATTTGGAAGTTTTGCCATAGCTTGCATCTGAAACTTTTCCTCAATGGCCTCGTCTCATTTCGAACTCGATCGAGGGCTCTCGTGTCTTGGTTTTTTACGCTACCTCGGATTTCACGTCTGGTGATGGATCCCGAGCTATGATCAGAATCTTCGATATCTCCGTGGGTGGTGGTTGCCAGATCTACTTGTAGATTCAAAGGATTTTGTTTATGTGTTTTGTAATTTCAGCTAGATGCCAGTGTAACTCGGTTTTGTTGGAACTTGCTTGATCTTACCATCTGGGGGATTCTATAGGGAGGTTGGTGTAAATGATTTGTCTAAATTCCAAACAAGGTTTTTCCAAGTCCCTGAACCCCCTTTTGAGGTGCAACTTTCAGTGATACTGAGGTTTTTGCTGTTGCAGTCTTTGATGGGGGTTTGAAGCTACAGTGTTGAGACCCTATCTTTGTTTCCACCTACCATATGCCTGGAAGAGATCTCTTGCTTCTACTGCCAGAATTAGCCTTGAAAAAGCGGATGTGAGGAAAGATATTGCACATACAGGGATGGATGGAACCGTCGATTTGGTTTTATTAGGGGTTGGGCAGCGGTGACGATTGAGTTTCAACTCTTGTGTGTGTGTTGCAGTAAATAAACACTTCCGTTCGATTCTTTTCTGTCGCAATTGGGCTACGGTTGATCACTCTTGAATGAAGAACTCTTTGAAAGGAACACTAGGATCCGTATGTTGAATGCAGTGTTGGTACTCGGTATAAATGCTGGGTATCTGTTGAGTATGTATAATTGAGGGAATCACTTGTATTTACTCGTCTGTAAAAAATGTGAAGGCTTACAGTGAGGGCAAAATTGTACCTTCTAAACAAAATCTTCTCGTTAGCTTGTATACACTTTCATTCGTAGAAGGAGCATATATATGAACACCGAGAATACGTGTGTAAACGAATACGTATGTATGAGATGTCAAATAGGAGAGTACGTATCTAGAAGGAGAATACGTACCTAGAAGGAGCATACGTATATATATTAGGAACATGTATATGTACAACAGCATAGATACGTGGATGTTATGTATGTTGAGTGAGCGTTTGTATGCAACGAGAGGATACATAGAACCAGCTTGTGATATAAAAAATTCGAGTCCACCAAGATGAAGCTTAACCCTTTAAAGACCACACACATTTTCACAAAATCCACTAGAAACTAGAATAGTAAACTTGGATGTGTAATTGAATCAAATATGGACCCAATTTTAATAATCCAATTGTGCAAATGGGAAGAACACCTTGTTTGTTGCAAAGTATCACCTGGAGGTGAAATATTATAATGATTGAGTGAGTTGTAGGTGGAAAAATCTTTAGTTTTCATGCTTGTGTGGTTTTGGATATTACTCCATCATACAAGTAGTTTGAGAAGAGTCTTATATTTTCAATAAGACTAGTTTCACACAAAGTGGAAAAAAATAGCAATCACAAGGTGTAGCTAAGTGGACAAAAAGGGTAAAAAATCCCATTTTATTTGCTACCCAAAAACAGCTTTACTAAAAGTTTGATAAATGCTATGCAAAATCCAATCGGTGAAAACAATCAAGAATTGACCTCAAATGTAGGATGACAAATTTTTAAAATGAAATGATAGCACCCTTTCAATAGATCTTCAAACACTACAATTATACTACTATCGTATAGAGAAACAATACAAGTGTATTTCTTAAGCAATCTGAAACGTTTTTGGACCCCACAATTGAAATTTGGCATTCTTCTTGAATGTTTGATGTATTGTGTTGTTGTTTTGACCCATCTTTGACCAAATATGGATACATCTTTTGAGGCCATGTAGTATAAACACCATTATTTGTCAACTCACATACCCGATTCCATTGTTGTTTTTTTGGTTGGATACAAAATTCTTGTGATCACAAGCGTACTTCAAGACTAGTTTCCAAATTGTTGAACGAGTTTACTCTATAGGCCAAAAACCACTCTACTAAACCTAAATATGGTTTGGTGGTCTCTAAAGGGTTAAGGATGAATCTTAGGGCTTGTCCTGCTTGGTGGTGGAATTACTTTTGAGCTAATAAGTATATGTATTGTGCCGTAGTACTTCTTGTTTGGCCAATAGTCGTTGGTTATAAGTGTCATGCACTATACAATGTTATGTGCTTAACCCCTAAAGGCCCAAACAGTGTTTTTTGGCAACATAGCAATTTTGGGCAGATCACTACAAATGGATTTTTCAAATTTTTCTTTGAAATTTTCACACATGATGTGTCTAAGGAGTAGCTTTAAGGCCCAACAAATTTCATAACTTTTGACTTCATGGTTCAAAAGTTATTGCATGATATGTAGTTTTCTTTGTTCAGGGGGCAACCCAGGCAGTTCAAAAAACTTTTTTAAAAATTATATTTTTTGAATTTTGTTTTTTGAAACTCGTTCTTTAGAGTTATATATACTTGGGAGGCTTTGAATCATTCACTTTTCATCAATGAGATGAAAGTTATGAGGAGATACTGTTTGCGGGCAGTTATGGATTCCCTACTCTAAAAAACTTTTAAGTCCTATGTTTTACTCAATTTTTAATATTTTGGAAAAAAAATAATGCCAAAGTATATAAATTGTTGATTACAGCATTTTAGCCATTGGGAATGGATTTTTTGTTTTTCATAATTAAATTCTTAACAATTTAGTGTTTTGTATCATTCTCTACATTTTACTTACTATTTTTTTCCTATGTGTTATACATTTCCAAATGATTTGAAAATTTTCAAATATGTTCTTGACTTGCCTTGAAGAATGAATACAAAAAATTACAACCATTTTGAAACTTTTTTCATACAAATATGACCTTGTGAAGTGCAGGTTTTTTGCAGGACAAACAACAACTTTTTGTCAATTCAAACTCAATCACCTAACAATCCACTTGGCAAAAATTTATGAATTTTTTTCCACGTTTTTGGATACTAGTGTACTACAAGATCATACAGTTGAATTTGTCCAAAAATAACTTTTATCTAAAATTTGATAATTGCTCTACAAATGACAGTTTTGGGACAATTTTGATGAAAACATAGTCAAAACCTTTAGGGGTTAAGATTATGATAATGCATTGTATGCTTGAAAAGAACCATAATTATGGCAACCTCAAAGATTTTGTATTAAGAAATATACGCCACAAATCCAAAAATGGTACTAGTTTTAGAATTATAATTTTGTGACCAGCAACAAATACCCTGTTTGTAAAGAACAATCAACCTAAGGCGTTGCAATTTTATATGTATCTGAGTAAAACTACGCGAAGGTGAGGTAACCGTTGAGGAATGTTAATCAATTTTATTGAGAATAAGTTGTAGATTGATGAAACTGCACTTAAATCCACAAATGCCTAAGGTCTATATTCAATGGACACAGGGTTTAGAAAGCCCAAAGTGATTCAAACTCTCTCCATCCTTTAATATGTATCAAATTTGTATTCATGTTCATATAAATAATATAAAGTTAAGAAAGAAAAAAACTTATAACTTAAAACATAAGATTTCTGCACGTAATCTATCCAAACGAATTTGCAATGTGAAATTTTCCCCAAGATCCACTATGTCTGAGGCTCATCTTCAAGGGCCTTTAAGGTTAGAAAAAACAAGTTTTGCAGTATATCCCTCTTGCAATAGCATTAAAATTTAATTCTGATGCCGAAAGATAGACTTGAAAAACCATTCATCTAAAAATATCAAAATTATTAATACGTTAAGATTTCTTAACATCAAGATTCTAGGGACAACAAAATATGATGCCTTGGAGGCATTTAGAGACTAAGGTAAGAGGCTCATAAATCGTCCAGGCTCTAAAACCGCCCACTCTTTGAAATATACTCCTTTTGTATATATTGTTTTTCATAGGTTTCCAAAATGTACAAATGATGTACACTTGAGGAGGTGGACGGTTTTAGAGCCCTATGTCACTTTTGCTTCAAAATTTCATAACTAATTTCACAAAACTTCAAAAAATATGAAACAATTTGGGTTAGATGCCAATTCTTCTTATCTTTCAAGGAAAATTTATTGAAAAATATTTCAAGAAGTTTCACTCCCCAAAATTCAATTTAGCCCTTAGATGGTCGGTTTATGAGCCTCCTTCCGTAAAACACATATGTTTATTTTAGATTCTAAATGCCTTTCCACTTAGTTAATGATTGTCGTTTTTCATCAAAATTCTCTTATGTTTACTTAAGATTCTAAATGCCTTTCTATTTAGTTAATGATTGTTGTTTGTCATCAAAATTCTCTTATGTAACCTGCAAAACTTTGTTAGCCTGAGTAATTTATGTTAATATTTAAGTGGCACTTTTGACTTAAAAATAATTCCAAAAAACATAACCAAATTTTCAAAAATGTTAATTTATAATGTCGAAAATTGACAAAATTTTCAATTATTGGAAACCTTTGAAAAATTGGATGGTTAAACCATGAAAGTTTTTAACTTCAAATCTCCAAACCTTCTTTCTCCATTTTCAACTCATTGGTTTAGGACCAAAATCTCTTTCCAATTGCTTGAGTGACAGAAACAAACATACTTGCGTTTGTATGCTAAAAATGAAAAATCTCAACCAGAGAAGGGAATCCTACTCTCCAATTTAGCTCAAATATTTGGCTTCAGTATGCCAAAGTTGCTAGCTTTTCACTTGAATATTTATTTTTGACCTAAATAAACTAAGAAGAAGATAAACAGAATGAAGAAGTTTTCTTAGAAAATGCAAGTTACAACGCTATAAAAAGATGTTCACTAGAAAATAATGAGTGGCCTACAAATCTACAATAAATGAAAGTTGGTTATCCCCTAAAAGACCATGGCCTTTATTTTGTCAAAAAACACTCAAAATTGCCACTTCTATGGCAAAAGGTAAATTTTTTTGAAGATTGGTCTTTTTGCATATCTAACCTTTGGATCTTGTACTAGACTTGTATAGGAATGTGTCATTCAAAACTTAAAAACTTTGACCGCACAAATTGCAAGATATATGCATAGTGTAAAAAGCAAGCTTTTTTGCACCTTGCACGATTAGATTATTTGACTTTGAACCTTTTTAACTTGAAATTTTTGCACCATGGAGTTTCAAGGTTATTTTTTTGTGGTGGGGAATTGAGTTGAGAATCTTTTTAAAAAAACCAAAACAAAAAATACTTAATTTCATTCTTAAAAAAACATTAAATAGAAGAAGGTTTGAGATTGACCAAAATATTACATTGAACCTTGCAATGGAATTGAATCACAATAATCCCAAGGATGAGATTGTTCTAGCAAGCAATCTTCACCCTTTCCAATAGTTTTTTTTGCAAAAATGTTAAATTTGCATTCAAATATGAAGTTTATAAGTTATTTTTTTAGAGTGAAACCACACCTACTTGCAAACAAAAACTCCTCATAACTTTCATCTCATCTATCAAAATTGAATGATTCAAAGCTCCCCACGTCTATATAAGTCTAAAGAACCTATTTCAGATTTTTATTTGAAAAAAATGAAAAACTTAAAGAAATTTTTGGCTGCCTGAGGAGCAGCATTTTTTAGATTTTCATGCATAACTTCTTCTATAAATGTTAGAATGAAGAAAAAATTACATTCCCACGTAGATCTTTGAATTCCTCACCTTCCATAAAAGTTTCAAAAAATCACACAAAGTAGTTTAGCTAAAGGCACATGCCCAAAATCCCATTTGTCCCCCAAAGGGACAATGGTCCTTTAGGGGTTATAGAAGTTAATTCAATTGGTGCAAAACTTTGAATTTAAATAGAGTAAGATCCCTTTACACTAATTTTGTTGA
The DNA here is from genome assembly GCA_963920765.1 of Ulota crispa. Lineage (NCBI taxonomy): Eukaryota > Viridiplantae > Streptophyta > Bryopsida > Orthotrichales > Orthotrichaceae > Ulota > Ulota crispa. The sequence continues at coordinate 14,811,769 of OY987244.1, read as the reverse complement.
ATTTTGCTTAATTAACATGATGGGCATGCATTTAGTATTTGTTCATTAAACAATATTTTGACCATAACCTTTGGTTGTCTTTCAAACAACAATTTCAAGATACAACCTTCATAATAAGGCGTCTTTCATACACTCTAGATAAGTGCTTGCAAAACCTCCTCAAAATTTTGTTCATTTGAATTAGAATATTTGAGAGGGAATTGATATGGACACACCGGGGGTTGACATATGCACACCCCTTTACTGGGTAAATTTTAGATTTCTACCACCAAAAAGCTGAATTTGAGAATTTCAAATTTAGATTTCGACTTAGAAACCTTGATTTAGTCTAGAACCATGAAGGAGGTTGCAATAGAACAACACCAATGAAAAAGCCTATCTTTTTTTACAAAAAAAATAAAAATAAAACTTTTCTCCCTAGCTAAGCTTTTTCATTGGGTATTGTTCAAATGCAACTTGTTCTAAACTAAATCAAGGTCTCTAAGTCCAAATCTGATTTCAAAGTTTTCAAATTCAACTTTTCAATGGTAGAAATCTAAGAGATACCCTTGGAGGGGGGGGGTGTGCATATATCAACCAGCCCTTTTTTTTTGGCACCAAAGTGCCACTTGTCCCCTCCACATTGGAGCAAAATTGGAGGGATGGAAGTCTAGTGGTGGAAACTGGCACTTTGGTGCCAAAAAAAATGATCAACCCCGAGGTGTGTCCATATCAATTCCCTATTTGAGATAGTATTTAGATATTGTAGTTCATGGTATATTGAAGTGGCTTAAATTCTTGCAAGCAAGACCTAATTTATTAGTGTGCCTTGCAAGTTCACTTGTTTCTTGAATTAGCGCAAGTTAGTAATATTAGTGAGGGGTGCAATAATTTTAATTACGTGTGTACATGAAAAGCAATCTAGTTAAATAATAATAGATAATGTACCTTAAAAGCAAATTGTAGATTACTTAAATTTTTTTGAACAATCCATTTGTTTTCTTAAATTTTTTATTTGTCCTATTCTCTGTTCTCAAGTTTTTTGCAAGAAGGACAACCTAAAATATTCAATAACCACTAGAAAGCAATGATAACATTCAAATTATGAGATAAAAGTCTTCTATACGAGTCGTACCAACAAGGTGATACAGGATCAAGGAATCGAAACTCTTTCACAAAGAACTTTGGTTCAACTCAAAAGTACTTTGTACCTTCCAATACATCAGTCTAATTCTATTTAGATTGTAATGATTAGAAAGTGATCATCCCACCCCATGCCCCCATGCCCCCATGCCAATATGTCAATCCTAATCAGTCAATTAAAAAAACTCAGTTATAATCAATTTAGTCACAAAACCGTTGCATTGTAAGATTTCATTTGGGGATTTTCCATCTTTATCCAACTGACCACCATGGACATAACCAAAAATCACATTTAATTATATATAGATTTTTAAATGTATGGTTTTATTTTATTCCTTACTCTTGTCATTTATTTTTTTCAAGTTAAAAAAGCAATTAACTTTAATAAGGCTTATAACCTTTAGAAATACTTGAAAATTTTCAACTTTGTGCGATACTAGATAAATATTTTATCTTTGAGGGTGCATGAAGTGTCACCAACCACTCAATCACATTGGAGGTAGAGATATTACTCTTTCCAATTGTATCCCTAAGTAGCCTACTCTAGCTTGTCACACATGCCTTTATGCTATAGTAAACCTTCAAATATTTATTAGGTCCTCAAAAGCTAAAAGTGCCCATTTATCTTGAGCTCATTAATATGTCTCTCAAGAACCTATCTACTCATGTGTGATTTGTGGAATAAGATAGAATTCCAATGAAAATTATACATAAATTGGTCAAGGGACACATTTGCATATTTCATTGTATGCAAATGGTTGACATCTAGATAATAACCTTAATCTCTATGGAAATATTTTGTGAAGCTCTTCAACCTTGAATGCTTAAGCTTGATTATTGCATTTGATCTAATTAATTCAAGCAAAGGTTAAAGCTAAGAAAGGATCAATGAGTGAGGTAATAATAAACCTTTCTTGACCTCCATTTCAAATTAAATACTTCATATGCATTTTGTGATTATTGAAATGATGTTCTTAAGACATCACTTGTCAGTTTATTCATTACAATATAGGAGTATAGTAATTAGTACAAATAGATTACATTGATTATCGTTCTATATCATTTGGCTTTTTTGGTAAATTGATTTAACCAATCCCACAAAATTTGGTAGGTGCTAGGTGGATCTTATTGAATGGAAGTTTAAGTAAGTGGTTTAGAATTTCAACTGACATTCTTAGCTTTTAACTTTTAACCAATAGAAAATTATAGTTGAAAAACAAAGCAGAAATATTCAGCATTATCAAGAATTCCAAGTGCCACCATCAAATAGGGGTTTTCAAATCTAAAGAAGTTTATCGTCTAGAAGTATGTGATCTAGCACAAAATTCATCAAGATAAGATTTTTTTGTGGATATAAAATTTTGCAACATTAAAAGACATATTAGCAAGTTTTAGCAAGAAATTTTCTTCACCTATTATATAGGTGAGTAAAACTAAATGCAAAAATCAAGAAAAAGTTGTCTAATTGTTTTATCACCTTTTAAGTTATAAGCAATAGATTTTCCATAATTAAATTTGCATGATACATTGGTTTTTTTTTAATCCTTATTTTGAAACCCCCTAATAGAAGACAAACAAACAACTCTCTCAAACAAATTACTAATACAATGGTTATTATGAAGATTCAACAAGAAGTGCTCTCCTAGAAGTAGATAGCACCAATGGATGTGTAAAAGTTCTTAACAAACTTGAGAACACATTCTTAGTGGAATGACAACTTGCTTTTACAAGAGAAGGGGATCAAGCTACTTGGTAGTTTCAATTCCCAATGTTTTTTACTCATTTTATCACTAACCAATTGTTTGTGATGGGTCCAAGGTTGTTCCTCTTACTTTGCCTCTTGAAGGGGCTATTCCATGAACATGCAAGAACAACATACACTACAAGTTTTGGAGCAACCCCTCCTTTGTTGTTGATATTCAACTAGCTAATACAAGGAGATTTGTGCCCACGTTGGTCCAAATTTGTCAAAATTAACAAGAACCAGCTTACTATTGCCAAAAACCATGCATTGACTACAAGATAGTATGTAAGTTGTAGTGCTATTTTCAAATTAGCAAAGGTGTTCAAGTTTGACCTTTACCTTTGAAGAGGTATCATGACCACAAGGCCTTAGGATAGACTTCAATGTGCTAGCCAAGTTAGCCAGCTTGATATCAATAAAAACTCCAACAATTGCACAAACCAAGCATATTCAATTCAAACAACAAAATCATGTGTTTGAATTATGATACCTTCTATAACCCTAAGACTTGAAAAGTAGGCAATGAGGAAGCCCTAAGACTTGAAAAGTAGGCAATGAGGAAGATATTTTTGTTTTTGCCACTCTTTCCTACATTGAGACTTGTATCTCAAAAATGTAAATGAAGAGTTGAGCATTCAAGTGCCAGCTTTGACTCAACACTCATGCATGAAATTGAAAGCCAATATTAAAACATCAATTCAATACCAATACTCATGAAGGAGAGATAAAAAGCCAATACAAAACCATCCGATCATGATTCAACATCTATGAAGTGAATTAGGTTGGCACTGCTTTATGGCATGTGGTTTGTGATGGGGCTAAACTAAATTTAAGTTCAATACAATGATCTATAGCTTAGCTTTTGGTATTGAGAAAATTTAACTTCAATGGTAGGTTTCCAACAAAAAAGAGTTAGTTCAAAGAGTTATTCTGTTACTTAGGCTGTTTGCAGCACAAGGCACCAAACAACAATAGTTACACTTTCAGGACTAGAAAAAAGTAAACTCTAGCACCAAGACCAGTGTGAACAAAAAACCCAATTAGGGTAATTCCACTAATTAACCCATGGACAAATAGTGTCAACAAAAACTAGACTATTGGTACAAAGTAGACCTAGCTTTGACCCGATAATAGGGTAAATGAAGAATCTAATGGTAGTTGTGCTGACAAGGCCATGGACACAATATGCCCCCAACAATACCTAGTGTTACAAAGAATTAATTTTGACCCAGCACGGATAAAAAGAAAGTAGGGTAGCCATACTTGGAGGCTATTATAATCAACATAAAAAAAACTGAAACAGAGAATTAGTTTCAACTGCGCTTTGTTACACTGATGGCTCCATAGACGAGAACAACCTCGTGTAATCGCCTTCATTTTCCTTGGACAAAGATCCCTTGGCAAGCTGGCTATGGCTTAGTCCATAGCACACATACACAAGCACTCCCAAAACCATCCAAACTGAGACTCGCAACCACGTGTCCACCCTGCCAGGAATAAGGTAGAAATACCGAAAACGGTTAGTGACCACTACTTGGAGAACTAGACTGCTCTGAAACCAACAATAGCTGCATTTGAAAAAGTTTCCAAAATATTCTAAGAAGATGCTATTTCCTTGCGTTTGATTGGTTCAAACTTATCTCAGAACAAGGTACTAGAGGTAGCCGATTAAGGTGCACCTATGAAACCAGAATCGGTCCAAACCCTAAATCCACATTTATATTGCATAAAATATTCATTCTTGAGTAATTTTTCTTTTCTTTTTTGCAATCTTCCTTATCCTTGTTCCTCCACAGATTGAGCATAATTTCTCAAGAAATCCCCATATCTTACAGGCTAAAGTGGCTTATTTTAACCGTTTATGGTATTTCTACCTTAATCAAAATTGCCACCGATCAAACACTCGCAAAATATCCCATATATACGCAGAAAAGCTTCACTACACACGCCCTAAACTCTAAAACTTTAGACCTTAAACCCTAAACCCTGAAGAAAGTGTAGAAGGAAAATACAGTACAAAGGAATTAGGAAGGCATACCCTAGATTGACGAGCAGATACACGTTCACAAGGATGCTTCCAATTGGCAGTGCAGGAACCCAAGGGCAATGAAAACCTGCACAAATGTATATGAACCTGAGTATTGCGACATGATTCTCTAACACCGACCACCTAAGCTATTCTTTTATCTGCAAGATAGCTGTTAATTCTAATAAGTTTGCTGAACATTTTTGATGTTTTTGGTGGTTAGAATACACTTTCTGGCATTCTCAGCAGATTTCTGTTGAAACCTGGTTAAACAAATTGCAGTTTTTATTTCCTTTGATTTACGTAGCTAGTCCACAAACTTGATTAATTTAATGACAATTAGCTAAAAAAGAAGTGCTCGAATGCACTCCTCCATGTTAAATCAAGACCGCTAGAGCTTAGAGGTCTACAACCTTCTTTCCTCCGTGTTAAAATCCAGACCATCATATCTTGAAGCTCTACAGCTCTATGAGAGAATAGGGAAGAGCAAGAGCTACAACTTCAGACCCTTCTCTTTTCTTTTCTAGCCACAATGTGCCATGTGGAAAATGAAGGCAACCAAAGAGGGTTATGACCTTCAAATACTATAAACAAGTTAAATAAATGCCAACCAAACTAATGACACATTCAGGAACAATGCATTTGCGATAAAGCAAAATTAAAGACTGGTCACACCAAGAAATTTTGAATTTGAGAGACAAGTAAAGGAAGAGGTGAAAGTCGGATGCAAGGTTCACACCTCCAGGTTGTCCAAACTTATGTCGCCCCTCATCTTGTTCAATCAAGCACAGCACGGTTGTTGCAGCAACAAACACAGGGATACCCAAAGATCCCAAGCCCCATCGCAACACCCTGAACCACAACATCATCATCCCACCACGGTCAGCAATGCTCCCCATACATAATTTTTCACTATCAGCTCAAATGACTAAAGACACTACTGAATGTGCCAAACAATCAAATTTCACACTTCGGTCCTCACGCTATTTTAGTAGCTACAAAACAAATATCGGTAGAAAACTTGCTAAGTTCAGCCATGTCGGTAGTAGATTTTGCCATTTTGTGGTCTGCTAGAATTTGCACACTTGTGAACTCTGATTGGTCAGTGTACTGTATCCAGCTTAAAAAGGGCCGTGTCTTTCAGCGAGTGATTGGATAAAGAGGAACTAAAAACAATGGAAAAGAAGTCATGTAAAGGAACACATAGAAATCCTTGTTTACATTAGCTACAATTGGCGTGTGGTGACATACACTGGAAAAGCAGTAGCTGCAGTTGCAAGAGTGAAGAGTACGACGCCAAGCAAAACCCCTGAAATGGCCAGCACAGCAGCATGTCGCCTTGCTTCCTCCCTTCGTGGCTCTGTACCCGGACTTTCTGTTCAGACCCCCAAAAAAAAACCCCTAAAAAGGCTTAGTTTTCTACGTATCCGACAAACTCTTGACTGCAATCACAAAACGCAAAACTCACACTGGCCACCAGGAATTGCCGAAAAGTTCGCTGATGCAACAGTCTTAAAACCTCTTGCAAAAGCAGGGCTTAATCAAAGAAAATCAAGCAAAATCGCAGCTCTCATATAAAACAAATCATCAGCATGAGATCTCACTTGTTCAAATCGAGTTGAGCTTTGGAAAACAAGGTATCAGAAATTTACTACTCCCTCTGTCCCTCTAAGTACGTCCAAAAAGCTTCCTTGTGAAGGATTAACTCTGTTTTTAGACTTTGCGCTAGTGACACATGCATTCTAGAATCGATATACCATCTACCAAATGTATGCAGAATCTCCAACTTTGATATCGCTGTTTGGGCACCCAAATTCCATGCAAAATGCACCATATTTGTGCAAGCTACAAGTTCCTTATTATTGATGATTTAAAGATTTGTAGCAACAATGGTACACCTCATATGGGCAAGCCAAGCTTGCTAGGAGAGGAATGCTCTCTCTAATTGCTTAACTTGCTCCCATGGGATCATTGAACATGGCAAACACATTCTCAGCGTTTGAAATCATCAAAAGGGAGCTTTTAGTGGTGCAAGAAATGTGTCTGATTTGGAGTTTTTTAGAGAGACAGAGGGAGTAATTCAGAGAGGAGCATAGAAATACACTTTGTTTAAGTATTTTAGGGTTTCGGGTTAACTTGCTCCCATGAGATCATTGAACATGGCAAACGCATTCTCACCGTTTGAAATCAGCAAATGGGAGCTTTTTAGTGGTACAGTGATACTTGGATAATGTCAATGCTTTGGGAGAGCAAAAAATGTTGATCATATCCAAGCATTGACTTTAAAGAAATACTCTATTCAACTAACTTAGAACACAAAAAAAAAAGAATGGGGACCTTGACACTATCCAAACATTTCTGTTACAAAGACTGATCTTATCCAAGTACCACTGTACAAGAGATGGCAAAAGGGAGCTTTTTGGTGGTACAAGGGATGTGTCTGATTTGGAGCTTTATAGAGGAACAGAGGGAGTAATTCAGAGAGGAGCATAGAAATACATTTCGTTTAGAGTTTTAGGGTTTCGGGTTTAGGGTGCCCCCATGAGATCATTGAACATGGCAGACTCATTCTCAGTGTTTGAAATTGGCAAAAGGGAGCTTTTAGTGGTACAAGAAATGTGTCTGATTTGGAGCTTTTTAGAGTGACAGAGGGGAGTAATTCAGAGAGGAGCATAGAAAGACATTTCGTTTAGGGTTTTAGGGTTTAGGGTTTTTGGAGGGACAGAGGGAGTAATTCAGAGAGAAGCATATAAATACATTTTGATTAGGATTTAGGGTTTAGGGTTTAGGGTTGCAAGTGGGAGGCGGGGGGGGGATGGGAATGAAAAGAAAGGAGTACTTGTACCGGTTAGAATGGGTTGCAGCTCAGGTAACCCCAGTGCATGTTGCAAGTCCAGTCTGGAGGTGGGCGGGGGTTGGGTGATGGGCACGCTCTCTTCTTCCAAATCTTCAGTCTCGTCTTGCAAGAGCGACCCCGTGCTGCTGACGGAGGAGGCGTAGATATCGTTGACAATGCTGCGTTCCGGCAGGGTGTGCAACGATGCTTCAGACAAGATGGTGAGGACGGGGGAGAAGATCGGATACTGGCTGGTAAAGATGGGTCTCGACTGAGACTTGGGCACCACAGGAAGCCCCTCTGATGTACGTGTTTGGATCACCGGCCTCGTTCCGTCTAAAGGCGGCACGTATCGCAGTACTAGCAGACAGATTGAAACAATAGTAAACGCTGACAACGTCCCTACACTGACCTGCCAAAATCACCCAAAACTCTTCCGTCAATATCTTCACGGTTGGAGAGATTAGGGTTCAGGGTTTAAGGTGGAGATTTTTTGGGTATTGCATACAGGCAGTTTACCCTATTATCACTGGGCCTTAATTCAAATATTAATTACAAAAGCTACAATACACCAACAAATGTCAGGGTTATGGTATCATCTCAATCAAGTCAAGATTTTGTATAAGTTCCAACTTCCTAAATGACTGAAGTAGGAGTTAGTTCGTAATACACCAAATGTCATGATGATTATGGTATCATCTGAAAGATAATCAAGTCAAAGTTTTGTATCAAGTTCCAACTTCCTAAACGAGTGGAGTATGCGTTTTTTTTCAAGGTTTCAATGAGGTAAGGTCAAGGTTAAGCTCAAATTTGAAATCGCCCTATTATTATCATTTCCGTAGAGGTTTTCATCGTCATACAATCATATTTTGTCATTTTCATCTTTGAACTTCTTCTTCCTTTCCTTGACCTTTGTGGTCATCCATTGGTGCTAGCTAAGTTGACAAATGTCAATTTTTTTTTATGTTTTGCAATTGACGTTGCTACAGCTAAGACATTGGGACAACAAATTGTATGTCTACTTGAGGTCTTCATAGGCTAATACACTTTAATCTTTTGCAAATTTTGGTCAAATGGAAAAATAATAATTCATTATTAGTAAGGACTTAAGACATTCCTTGCAATACCTATAAACCCGGATTTGAAACTAAACTCTTAAAGATATGGATTTTTGAAGATAGAGAAGTGATAATAGGGTAAACTACCTGTAATCCTAATTGAACCCTAATTGAAGCTTGCTCGTGAAGTCGGAACTATGCTCGCGAAGCAAAGTTAGAAAAACGAACTTACTAGGCCGGAAAGTTGATCGACGTCCATCATGAAAGCCATGACTGCAGCAACAATGCCGGCCAACACGGTTCCATTGACAGGCACAGCACTCTTGGGGTGAACAGTTGAGAAGAAAGGAGGAAGCAAGCCGTCACGCGACATGGCCATCAAAATTCTGGGCTGGCTACCAATAGCAGAGTTAGAATCCAAATCTCTATTCACCAAAAACAAACAAACAAACAAACAGGAGTAACCGGATTTTCTCACATCCATCTCTGACATGACCGTCTTGTGCTCGCATAAAACTCTCACCACACTAACGAAAATGCTATGGTGTATGACACTTATAACCAACAACTCCCAATTCAAGTGGTTAGCCTAAGGCTTTGTCAAAAAAAAAGTTATCAAAATTCGAGTCCACCAAGATGAAGCTTAGGGTTTGTCCCGCTTGGTGGTGGAATGACTTTTGAGCTAATGGGTATATATGTTGTGCTTTAGTGTTTCTTGTTTGGCCAATAATTGTTGGTTCTAAGTGTCATGCATTATACTACCTGAAAAAAAATCTAAGCTTTTGTGAACTTGCTTTTACGAACCTGAGGCAGCAAGGATCCCATGAGAGTCGTGGCCAGAGCGGCAACAGCACCTGCTGCAACAATATACCTGAATGCAAGCGAAGAAACCGGTATTAGGAGAATTTTCATACTCGTTTGAATTAAGAGATATTGTGCTGGCTATAATGGAATGTGGGAGTTTGAGGAGCATACATGGCCCAGGGCATGCCGTTAGCGGAGAAGGCGGTGGACATGGGAGTGTCCGGGTCCATCATGTTGTAAGGGATGAGGCCCACTATGACGCCGGAAACCAAAATGTACAGGCCTCCGCAAATGAATAGCGCCAATCCAATACCAAGTGGAAGATCACGCTGAGGGTTCTTCACCTGTGAACAAATGATTTCAAAATCACGACACTATTACAAATAACTAAAACATTCAATGGAGAAAAAGTCTGGTTTTTCTCATTCCAAGTACAATAGAGTGGAGATGAGCAAGCATGAAAGCTACCTGCTTTTTAAATTGAGCAGAGTAGCATGCCCTTCACTGCCACAATTTAGATAGCAACCCTTCAACATTACAACTGCAATTCCTGTTTTTTTTTTCTGAAGTCTAGATACGAGAAACTAATGCCTAACATCAGCCCTAGAAAACCAAGGATTCACGAATTGGAAAGAGATAATACGAGTATGAGGAGGGCTTATTTTTTATGGTACCTCTTCTGCAGTGCTTGCAACGGTATCAAATCCAATGTAGGCAAAGAAAAGAGTGGCAGCACCTCCTAGCACTCCATTTATACCGTATGGCATGTACCTGATCGATAAGGTATCCACCCTTGATGTTACACATTGCAAACTTTAAAGTAAATTCCCCCAAACTCAAAGATCAAGCTTTTGAATTGAGCTTAAAAAAATAACCGTGATTTCTTAACCCTAGTTACTTGAGGCCTGCAATCGTTGCAAACGCACCCGTCAGGCTGTTCGTAGCCTTTCCAGCCATTTTTGAAGCCTGCATAGGACCCAGCACCCGCCACAAAAAGCAGCACTAGGATGTTGAGACAGACCATCACCGCTTGCACTTGCGCACTCTGCCAAAATTCCCACCATGCAAACCCCTTAAAAACAAAGGAGGTTTCTTCATCTCCTCCTTCCCTCCCAAGGCTAGGGATCTCACATTCAAAATTGCCATGCAAGGGATAAAGAGATGTTGATTACCTCTCGAACGCCAATGCAAAGGAGAGAGGTTACAAGCATCACCAAAATCGCAGCACACGGGTCCACGACAATCTCTGTCCCAGGAATAAGCCTCCGGATCAGAAGCCAATGCAAGTGTTCTTCTCCTCCTACAAAAACCCCCTGTTTGTTTTAACATTGTCAGCACGCAAAGTGAACACCACAAGAAAAGCTTCACAAACAATTTCCTTCAAAAGAGTTCCATTCAAATAGTTGTGTTAAAATTCGCAAGTTGGAACATTATTTTTGATGTTCCGAGCTTGCCCCAGGAAAGTTTTTAGGTCACGTAGTACACTTGTCATCCAGCAGAACTAAAAATCTCTAGAGGCTGTGTAGTAATAAATAAAAGGACATAAGAGTCTTACGAGCCATGTGGCAATACTTTTTTCTTCAACTGCAGAGAATGTATACCGTATTCAAAATTGGCAATTTTCCAGAGGTTGTGTGTGCAGGGAACTAAGAGTCTTGAGGGCTAAATGCAGAGAATTTTAATAATTATTTTGGTATTAGAAGCAGAAGTATTGGTGAGATGGTAAGTACCAAGTTGGGGGCAATGCCGCGTGCAACTGTGGAGCCACCCACTGTGTACTCAAGGATGAGCCCCCACCCAATAATCCACGCCACTCTGCATCCACGTGGCAAAACCAAAGTTCAAAATCTGTCACACCTCGGAGTTCTGCTGAAACTCATGCAAAGTGGGGGGGGTGGTCTTGATTCAATGAAACAACAGGGGTGAATTTAAGCTCTAAAACCGTCACTTTAAGGGCTGGTCTGCCTTTTCATGGGCTTTCCAAGCCGTAAAGATATTTTTGCCTAATTTTCAGACACAGAGAAATGGATGCTAAATGTAACATAATTCTTTTCATGTTTTTTTGAAGCATTATTGAATTGTTCATGAGTTTTCAAGGTTTTTTATAGTAGATATCTATTTGTGACTCTAGGTTTCTCATGAACCATTCCCCAACAACTTATAAAGAGATAAGTTGAAATTAAGGAGTGTGATTGGCTCTTGTAATAAAAGACACCTTTTCTTCTATGATTTGAAGAGGTCCATTCAAGGACCACTTCATATCCATTCTTGAACTACTTATGACACGCATTACATGAAAGGGTAGCAATACCTTAATCCCATGAGACACGTTACCAATGTAAAATATTGTTGAACTTGAAGATAGCTCTAAGATAGGAGGCTCAAACTCCGTTAGGGCATTAAAATTGCTCATCTCCCCAAATGAACTCTATCAGAACATGTACTTATTCATAGCTTTTAAGTAATGTACAATGGATGTACATTTGAGGAGGTGGGCGGTTTTAGAGCCCTATGGCCTTTCCACTTCAAAATTCCATAACCAAGTCCATTGAGTTCCAAAAAAATATGAAAAAACCTTGGGTTAGATGCCAATTCCTCTTGTCTTTCAAGTAAAACTTACTGAAAACTACTTCAAGAAGTTCCACCACTCCAAAATTCAGTTTCAGCCCTTAGATGGTCGGTTTATGAGCCTCTTACCTTACTGGTTTTTGAAAAGAAAAAAAGACACAGGTAAGTATTCCGAAGTGCACGTACCCTTCACCGACACAAGTGTAAGCATAATGGTACGCACTGCCGGCGGACGGACACCGACTCGACAGCTCCGCGTAGCACAGCGCCGCGAGCGCGGCAGCGATGCCGGCGATCAGGAACGAGACGGTGAGCGCCGGGCCCGCGCGCTCTCGGGCGACGGTGCCTACCAGCACGTACACGCCCGCGCCTATCGTGGATCCGATCCCTGCATCACAACAAACTCTCGTCATCAATTTTCTTTTAGGGATTTGCATATGAATTCCCTATACGGGAAAAATCACAAAAAGAAATAGTCAGAAATGTTTAACCCCTAAATGATAAAGCAACTCTTTGCAATCAGTACAATATGGGGTATTTTTCTCATATTTGGAGTGCATCCACACCTTTATTATATTTGAGATCAACAAAGAAGTTAAAATATAGATCAATATTGTTCTAGTGAGGTAGTCAAGGTTTCAAATTAAAACTTTTTGTTGGTAGTAAATGCCATTTATACAACAAAGTACATATTGTGTATTATAGTAGCTCGGTCTTTTAACCCTCTCTCAAAAAGCTGGGTTAACTCAATTTTGACCAATATAATCTCATTACACGTTCTGTGAAACCACTTCCAATCAAGTCCACCATGATGGAGACACTTTCCACTAACAATTCATATGATCTCACCTTGTGGATCGTATTTTTCAATCCACAAGAGCACTTTGATTGCACACAAGTCAAGCTTTTTTTCGTTTCAACTCTGGGCGCTACCACTCACAGGGAAAATGTAAAGAATTCCTGAAACCGACGGAAGGAAATTAATAAAAGTTTGCTGTGCTGCCATAGCCATCCCATCCATCCCATCCATCTCTCGCATCAGAAAACAAACCCCAATTGCTGACATTCTAGCACCGACCAGGACGAATCGAGGAGCACGTTCGATCGGACGGAATACAAACAAACCTATGGAGACGAGTTCCGCCACACGGAGATGCTTGGCCAGTTGAATGCCGCCGCGAGGCCGCGTCGGATGCGCATGCTTCCGTCGCCATATCGACGACGACGACCCCAGCTCTTCCTTCCCCGTCGTCGTCATCCCCCACCCCCGTCACTCCCAACGCACACAAATTCCTTCACCACCCACCTCAGCCCGTTCTAGTTCCGCCTCTCTCATCCGCTGCCATGAATTCCTCGCTACACTCTCAATCCCGTGTCAATCCAAACCACACCACCAATCGGTCATCGTCTCGCTGACTGCAGTAATCATACACACACACCTGGCTACTTTCTCTCCAATCCGCACCCAAGCTCGAGCTGTGAGCCGTGGGAATCGTGGGCGTCAGGGGAAGAAGAAGCAAAACAACGAGTTTTGGAGACGAAAAGCGGAATTGCTACAGCGAGGAGAGTTGCGTGAGAGACTGATGTACGCGTGCACAAAGGAGCGCACGATATCTTACACGATCTTTTGAGTGCCCAATGATGACTTCCTCCTGCAAGAGGAAACTATTGGTGGGTCCCTGATTGCGAAGGCAGAGAGGGATTTGAGAGAGGGATTTGAGAGAGGTGAGACGAGGAAGGAATTGCGCGTGGGTGTGTTAATTGGGGGTGGGTGAGCTGTGGGGGAGGAAAGGGAAAGGGAGCGGGGGCGAGGGTGGCGAGGGTGGCGTGTTGGGCGCCGAGTGAGCAGGGGTGCACGGGACTACGGGAGGCGAGAGTCATGTGTACGAGCACGCGACCACGATGCTTGTGGCGACCTCAACCACCAAAGAATCTTTGCCTGTCAGAATTTCGACCCTCCTGCTAGATTCCTGGGTACTGCCGTGTTACCCCCCCCCAAGGCGAGCTGGGCTTGCTGGGGGCGTCTGATTGGACACTGGTTTTTTGGTGTCCTTTAGGGTTTTCTGTGTCCTAAGAGCATCTCCACTGGGGGTTCCCTACCCCTAACCTATCAGGATGGAGGGGAGCAAAGGTAGGGAGCAGTGTCTTTTTTTTTTTGCATTTATCGAGGTACAGTAGAGCGACCCGCACCCCAAACCGCAGGTAAGGAAAAATTATCTAGAATTGGAAAGAATGAACAAGATATGCATATTCATCCCATACGTTTACTAATACAAGCTACTTTCATTCAAAAATTGGCAAATTTGGTGTAAGCTAAAGGAAGGACTTGGCAAATTCATCTACTTTTTTCCTAAAATTCTTTAGTGTATTGGGAACCACTGGCAATTCCAAGTAAGATTTTGGCAAAAATTTGCCAAGAAAAAGAACACTTGTAGGGAGCAAAGGTAGGGATAGGGAAGGGCAAGCCTCACCAAACATTATTATTTGGTGAGCATAAAATGGTGAGCCATGAGCGGGGATTCAAGATTTTAGGAGCAAGAACAAATTTTCAACTCAAAATCAATGTAATAACTAGAAAAATGACAAGTTTTCAAGAGAAGATAGTTTTAAATGCACAATTATAGGACCTTATGTATACAATAATAGGTGAAATTTATTATTTTGACTAAAACTACTGGCTCATGGCTCATGGCTTATAGCTCACGGCTCATGGATCCTTGCTCACAAAATATCATTCTCCAAGTCCCACCTATTCTTCCCGACAAGGGAGCCATTTTCATCCACAATTACTAAGATGGCTTGGGAAAGACAACTCGGAAAAGAGATGGAGGTGAAAGGGAGTAACAAATTGCACTTTTTGGAAAAAAAAATGAAGATTCTATTTACTACATTTGAGTTGCCTATATGACCTCTTGTATAGAGAATTGGGGCTTCCTCTTATCTAGATTCTCTAAATATTTGGGAATATATGCTCTTGGTGGGGGAGGGGTTCTTCCCTATCTGGATGAATTACATTTAGATACAAATAGGGAAGCTCCCTAGTGGAGATGCTCTAAGACAAGCCTCTATAATTTATGTTTCCTAAAAATAAATGCACAAATTAACAAATTAACCCTCATCAAAGTGCACATATTAAGCCCACTTGTTTCCTATAAAAAAAGTTTGCACATGGCATATGTTTTGTGGCAAAATAGCCACCATATTCCTTAACATGGCCATAGCTGAATTCGACTTCTTTGTTCTTGAACTTTCAAAATATGAGCATTGTAAATTATTGACTAACCTCTCACTTGAGGGGGGGTGTTGCAATGCAAGCAATTTAATGCTTTGTCACAATTAAAATGATATCAAATATGCACATATAAAAAATAAATTTGTTAATTTGTGACAAAAAAAAAATTCACTTTCATAATGTGCATAAATTAGGCTAATTTGTTAATTCATGACAAAATGTAAATTATAGAGGCCCACTCTAAGAGCATCTTCACCATACTTGTATTCACCCCAAGAAAACACTATGTCTCTTGTTTCTTGTGTTCAATTGTAATGTCCTCCATTTGTGCAACTAGGTAGAATAGTGTTCAACCAATCAATCACCCTTGTTTGAAAGAAGTAAATAGACTCTCCATCATTGCTTAATCAACTTACTAATTGATAAAAAAAAAGTAGTTCTTAGAGGAGTTGTTGTGCATTGGAAAAATGAAAAATTTGCAATTCAAGGGAGAATATTTTGGCTAGTCATCAATTGTTCTCTTTCTATCCAAAAGTGTCCTCTCTGAATTTAATTGCAAAACCAATTACATTAAGGGAATTGATATATGCACACTAGGGGTTGATATTTGCACACCCTCCCTGGGGTAAATTTTAGATTTCTACCGTCATAAAGTTGAAATTGAGAATTCTGAATTTAGATTTGGACTCAGAGACCACGATTTAGTATAAAACCATAAAACAAAGTAGCAATTCAACAACACCCAATGAAAAAGCTTATCTTTTTTCACAAACAAAAGTAAAAGTGACACTTTTCCCCTAGTTAAACTTTTGCATTAGGTGTTGTTGAATTGCAACCTTTTTTATAATTTTAGACTAAATCATGATTTGTAAGTCCGAATCTGAATTCAAAATTCTCAAATTCAACTTTACAATGGTAGAAATCTAAAATTTACCCCAGGGGGTGTGCAAATATCAACTCCCCGGTGTGCACATATCAATTCCCTACATTAATGGGCTACAAAAAGGATTTTCTTGGTCACATAAAGAGTACTAAAACTGCTCGACGTGCTCGTATATTGCAAATTGATTGAAAATCAAATCTATGTATACGCCTTGTCTGGTTTTTAGGAATAGAAATAAAGTATGAGTTGTCAATTTGGTGGAACATGGTCCCAATCCCAAGCTTAATTATTCCTACCCTAAAGGATCAAACAGTATAAAATTTTCAAAATGTAAAGATATACGTCTAGAAGAGTAATTTAGTAACAATTTTCGTACAGAACCCTAATTTGCCTTGCAATGAAAGATTTCAATAAACAACTCTTTGATTTTTTCTTTCAAGACAAGAGGTTCTGATGGGTCACTTTTCCCTGAAGTCAGCCGCCCGTTCAATATTTGTTAGTGATACGTTGCTTGATGTTCAAGCTGAAAATTCCCTGCTAATTATAAATAGACAAAGGACTTTCTGTGCTGACGAGAATCATCGGGAGTGAAACATGCTACGACAGGAGGAACTTCCAACTAGACTCATAACTTGAGCAGATTTACTTCATGGTGAGCAACATCCTCAAGAGCCAGTAGCTTCAAATCACAAATTTTCTTATAAACATCTATAATGCGGTACTCAGGAGCAGATCAATAATTACACCTCACTACTTCCTGTAGAAGTTGCAGCTAGTTGCTGATGTAATGCCACTTTGTTGATGTACAAATCCAATGTCCTATATGGTTGACTGGTCCATCCATGTACTGTACGAGTTCTGGAACTCTGACTCACTTATATATCCTGAAAAGGCATGATCAAGGAATCAGTGTCGCAACAGATACATGGCAAAGTGCTCCGTGCAAGAGAATGCAAACGGAAACGAGCAAAGCAAACATGAAAATATGTGTCTATCATCAAAAAATGTGCTCACAAAGAGCTGTAAGTTATAGAAATATTCCATGCTCATAATCACATACATAAATTACCATTCAGCTTAGCTATAAGTAACACATCTTCACATCTGCTTCTTTACTTAAATTCCTGACAGAAGATACAGGGAGCATGCCATTCATGGGTCACCAAAAGTACCTTAAAAAATACTTCAAAATGCTAGTTTATGAGGCAATAGAATTACAGCATTTACCTTCCGTCTGCACGTTTCTCGCCTTGAATAGTGATGCAAATACTTCTAGATCCCCCATAGTTCCGATGCTCATTCAACCATATACCCTTCAAATTCAATCAATAATAGGTTCAATGAACTCGTAAACCTTTGAAAGCAGATAATCAAGAGCTCTCGTGAAAAAAGAACCAACGTCTTCATAGACCTATAATCTAAATATTTTTCAGTCATTAGATTTGCAGTGTCCCCGATATGCGCAGGACTGGGTTTCTTATTATAATGCTAAACATGATCTGAGGATTCAATAGTACCTGCCAGATTCCAAGTTTGAAGCGGCCAGCTGTGATCGGTATCGTTAAAGAGCTACCCATCATTGAGGCCTTGACATGTGCTGAGCACATAAGAAAAAAGATTGGATGTCAGATTTTAGCTCAAACATGGGTTTGAAGTAACAAAGCAACCTAATTGCAGACACCAAGTACACCAAAGCCACCTCTATCAAGTGAGATGAAAACACTCTGACAAACGACCACCACAAAGGAAGTCCCTGAAAATTCATCCCAAAAGCTAACGATACTATTTCATTTCAGAGCACTTTAGAAAGTCAATTAAATCTCAAATGACAAAAGGCAACCATTTTCAGAAGACTAACGACGATGTCAGTCAAAGTGTTCCCAATCGTAAAATATAAGATGGTAGGATGCAGATCTCACCAGGCATGTCATCATATCCTTCATCCAAGTGACGGTAGTTGTTTCCCTACAAAAAGAAGACAACGGTATGCAAAACTCAAACATTGAGAAAAAGTAAAACGGAACGCGGAAATTTTCAGCTACGTGCAGTCAACCAATTTGGAAATATAAGCAATCACATGACTGGAATGAAACATTCTAAAAGAAGCGTGACACATGAAGAATTGGAAGACAATGACCATAATATTTTGGATAGGAATCAAGGAGCAGATCACATCAACAACCAGTCAAATCCTGCCAACATAACCAGGTACGTACAAACCTCTGGCACAATCCGATTTAACGCGTCCTCCATATCCAAAGGAACATCAGAGCTCGCGTTCTCATTTATCGTTAAACTTGCTGACGTGTGCATTACTGTTCCAACACTCCAGCGCAGTCGGGCAATGTCATGAGCACAAACGGAATTAAACAAGACAGCATAGGACAAAAGACAGGAGCACAATTTACCCCATATATTATTGCCAAGTAACATCGTATGCCATAGTAACATCTTCGACTACATTAAGCAAAACATTTCTCTTTACCGACCACCAACCAAATAAACTACAAGATCCAGAAAGCACTGGAGAATAACATGGGTACGGAAGCCAAAAAGTTAGGAATAAATTGCAAATCCAGCAATGACTTCAAATGTCATCCGACACAACCGCAAATAAAAGTACAAAACTAGAATGGGATGAAACATGTCTGTTCACTTGAGATAAAAACGAGTAACCATACCGAATATGTGAGCAATGCCAACCCTGAATTCGCTCACCTCCGGAACTGCTTTGTAAATGTTCTTAGTAATGATATGACATCCCCTACAAACAACCAGTTCAAATATATTTGTGCCATTCCATCAGACCTATTAGTTCTCAAAACCACAAAGAGTTCGACTGACTTATCATCAAGAGCGTGTCATCTAAATCAACCGGTTAAAGTTTCTGTGAGGCAGATGTTTTAGCTGCTCCATAGATTTGCGAACAAGAACACTCTACCTCCTAACGTTCTCAACAAATCAAACAACAGAATATCAATACGGAATGGCAATCAAAGTGTGAAACAAGAATAACCTTAAGAACATGAGACTAAGGAAAAAATACTGTCTACCTGACAACAACCCGAAAAACCAACATTTGGTAACCAAACCTGAGCTAAGAGTTAAGGAGAGAATACCTCTTAAAGGCTGGAAGCTCAAAAGTGCGTTGGACCCATACCGTTCCAGGCGAAGTGGAAACTGTGCACCACATTCATTCAAAGTTTCAAGGTCTATTCATCGTCTTAGCCATGCGAGCATTATTATGTGAAATAACTCACGTATACTTGGAAAGGAGGTAACACGGAATCCTTTTACTTTTACTGCCTACAATACTGAGCGATGGACACAATACTGATCGCACACTGCTGGTTCCATATCACAGATATGCAAGTCTACATTTCCTGACTATTCAAAGACAAGCTTTCAAGCATAAAAACTTGCTTCTAAGAAACCTCTCGCGTTAACAATCACAAAATCTAATCACTCATTAAGAAGAGTCCTGACCTGTTTCTGTGCCGGCCTCGCAGGTCACATTACAGTAAGTTCGTTTACTAGAAATGGCAGAAAACTGCACACCCAGGCAGCATAATTCATTTGCTTAGTCAAGAACAATATAGGAAAAAAGCACAATACCCCTTCAAATTATTGACATAAAGAAATTGCATTATCTTTCTGATATTGGAATCCAATAAATCAAAATTTTCTATCTTCGGATTCTCAAACTAACAGAAGCAAATTAGGTGATTCTCATTTTAATATTATTCCCATTTTACTATAATTATTTCCAAGACTATACTGCAATTTTATAATCGTAAACTCAAACTCGTAAGTGAAATACAAGTGATTTCGTGTAACGACAAGCTTCGGCTTCGAAAGCACGTTGCAATCAGAAAAAAAGGTTCACTAAGACTTAGAACTAACGTTTTGAACGCTACATATAAGAGCAAGCTCACCGGAAAAACGGAATAAAAAAAATTTAATTACAATTTTCGGTTTCCTAGCTGAATTGTAATTTGAAAGTTTATTAATATTTTTCAATCTAGGTCTGTTTACTTCCAGCTTAAGAACAGAGCCTTGAAAATCGAAACTGAATGAAAACACTCTAAACAGCAATTCGAAAATGGAACGAAACGAAAGATTCTGTTCTCCAAGAGCACAAACAAGGAGACACAAGAACAAAATTCACCTTCTTTGAATCCGCGACCACATTCGACTTCAACAAACGCCTCGATTGGATACGAGGCACTTGATGAAGAGATGCTTGAGAGACGGATGTCAGAATCCTGCCTGAAACCGCTGAAGCTGGCACCACAGCGGCAATAGTGGCTGTTACGCCAGTCATGGCTTTGGATCCCCTGAATTGCCAAAAAAATTCTCAGAAAAGAAATTCGACACAATCCTTAACAGCAGGATTCTTACTCAGCACAGAAAAATTCTCAAAACTCAGAGGTCTAAATTGGTTGAAGCGAAAAGAAAAGAAAAATCTCACGAGAATCTCAACATTAAAGGAAGTTATCGAGGAGTTGAACCTGTTTTAGAACGGCCGCTTCGTTGCTCGAAGATTGCGAAGGAGGATTGTTAACAAAGGTCGAGGGATTGTGTGCTCGTGGCACGCAATTCGGATGTGATTGTTGCGGATGGGAAACCCTAATTCAGGAAATCTAGTGGAACCCGTTTTGGTGACGCTGCTCCAAAAGACGAACTCACGAATCATTCTCTTCTCTCTACTCTCTACTCTCTAGGGCCTTTGGTCTACGAAATGGACCGAAAAATGTCGAAATGGACCGAAAAATGTCGAAATGGACCGAAAAATGTGAAGCTTGGAGCTCTCCTTTTCTTTGAGCATAAGTGTTAAAATATACAAATCTTGTGGGTATGTTCTCAAATAGTTTTACTAGTAAAGAGCGCAAAATTTCGGATCTTTAAGTGCAAAAGCATTGTCTTTTATAATTGAATATAATTGTAGAAGCAATTTTTTGTTATTATAATAAGGGAAGATTTCATGGATACCCCTGAAGTTGCAATACCCCTGCTTTTTCAGAAATTTCACAGACACCCTTGGACCAAAATTTTCAAGTTTTTATTTGTTTTGTTGTGCATGCCACTTCCCACTATTTCCTTGGCATGTCGTTTTGGAGTCAAGGTGGAAAATTTTGGCTTTTTCACTTGTTAGAAAATATGAGTTTAGATATTTACCATCAAGAAATGGAATTTGGGAATTTTGAATTCACATTTGGATTTAGTCTAGAACCATAGAAGAGGACAAAATTGACAGTGACTTGTAAAAGGGGCAAATTATTACTTTTACCCTTATTTGTAAAAGGAAAAATTTGATGGATACCCCCAAGGTTTGCAATACTATATAGATGCCCTTAGTTTTTCAGAAATTGCACAAATACCTTTAGACCATAATTTTCAAGCATTTGTTTCATTACACACGCCATGTCCTTCTCCCTTTGTGTGCTCATTCCTTTCCCATAATGTTGCACTACTTGCTTCAACATTAGTCCTGAAGGAAGTGGAGTGCACAATAGAACAAATGCTTGAAAATTATGGTCCAAGTGTATTTGTGTAATTTCTAAAAAACTAAGGGCATCTATACAAATAATGCAAAGTTCAAGGTATCTATCAAAAATTTCCTTGTGAAAAATGTTGAGGTTTCTCCACCCTCACCCCACAAAATGGCATGTGATCTAACCTTAGCCTTTCAAAAACAAATGTAACTTTTAGGGATCCAAGGGTGCAAATTTCCATGATTGATTCTATACACTAAATATTGCATTTAGGTTGCCTTGACAATTAGGTTGCCTTACCTTGGAAAGTTACCTCATGACTCATCACTTGGCCAATTGGAGACATATGCAACTTCCTAAACACTTGGATTTCACATTGATTATAATTTGAATGTTGCTATTTTTTTTTGACACGGCTTTCTTGTTGTTGCCAGGCCCTTTAAAAATTATTTATTGCAATAATTATTAATCATGAATGAATTCTATTATAGTATTAGTAAATATTTATGTAATGTAAAAGGGAATTGATATATGTATCACATCTTGTTGACTATTCTTCCACACTTACTATGTATGGCCAATATATATGATATTATAGTAGGTATGGATCACAAACAAAACATCACTAATGTGAAATTATATATTCTAACATAAAAGTTGCAGTTTCAACTTTATTTTTTAGTTCCATATCTTGCTCATAGTAACTATCAACAAAGCTAAATTATGCTAAGTTTAAATTAGATCTTTGAATCAATGAAATGAGCAAAATTTTGAGCTCATCTGGGGTGGCACCCCACAAGGCCTCACCAAGGCATTTAGCCAAAAATTTAGAGCTCAAAAGCAAACTAAATTGAAGTTGCAACTTCTAAGGTAGGAGGCTTGTGAATTTATCGTCTATGGAAAGTGCGCTTTTATGGAAAAATTAGGGCAACTTGGCAAAATGGAAATATTTTTGGTAGAAAGTCAAAGAAGAGACAATTTTGTGGTTGTTTAAATTGAATTTTATTGAGTTAGTATGAATTAACTACAACTAATCAAAGCAAAGGATGCATATGTAGCTATTCTTGATCATAGGTAGTAGTATTCATGATTCAAAGGCGGCTTGTAAATGGAGCACATGAGTCCAAAAACCAACCACCACAAAGCTAAGAATGTTCAACTAAGTCCAATGAAGCATGCAAGCACCCATTCCATATTCTAATACTCAAATTATGATTGAAATCAAGTTTTCATTTATTTTAGTATGACATAAGTCTCTATTTTACTGAAAAACAAATTTGAAGTCAATTATGACAAATAAGCACACTCAAAAGTGGTTCATGTCACTCTCTTAACCCCTAAACATCAGGAGGGCACAGTAGATACGTTGCCAAATATTTGGCATTTGCTACCAACAAGAAATTTTAACTTGGGATCTCAAATAGCTCACCCAAACCGCGTTTATCTATATTCCAACTTCTTTGTTGATCTCAAATGTAGTAAAGGTGTGGATCCATTCCAAATACAAGAAAATACCTTGTATTGTACTAGTCGCAAAGGACCTTTCAGACATTTAAGGGTTAAGTTCCTAAAGCATTGCATGCACAAGTACAATTCTTGATCATAGTAAATGTGACTCTTTTAAAAAACTATGTGCACTATTTAGAAACCCGTACTTGGGCGGTTCAAAATGCCCTAATGGAGTTCGAGCCTCCTACTTTATGTCAAACTATATTTTCAATATAGTAATGTTTTGCTTGTGATCCACACCTACTCTAATATCATAAATATTTGCTATATATAGTAGGTGTGGAAGAATAGTCAAAAAGGGTGTAGTACAGTACGTATATCAAATCCCAATGTAAAAATGTCAAGATTCAGTGTAAAATTTCTACAGTACATAGAATCGTCGTCGTCGTTGCAGTTTCCAGGTGCGTACCTCTATCGTTGCAGCTCGGAATACGTACTGTAGTCGAAATAATCAAAATAGTCGGACACGAAGAACCTCTCCGGAACACTACCATCCTCGAAAAGCGGGCGCAATTCTTCGACAACAGGACTAACGTACACGAGAAGGAGAAGCACGAAACAAAGGACAAGGACCTGACCGACCTGTAGACCAATCTTGTAGCGAAATTCGAAGCCGTTGTTGCGTGCCTGTGAGAGAATTGGAAGAAAAAGGTAAAACCTAGCCAGGATTAACTTAGATTCAAAGCCAAGCGGCAGCACTCCACCATCACAGCACCGACCTGGCACCTGCGAATGCCAAGCCACCACCGCGGTCTCGACGGCGAGCGACGCGTCGCGAAATCCCACACGATTCTCGCCATTCCAGCTTCCTTGCACATTAATGCAGTTGCACGGCCCTGCTGACACCTTTCCTCGGATGCCCCTGCCATCGCCAGTGTACCTAAGCTCACGCTGTGTCTGGAGCAGACAATCGACCAACCCGCGTCTTCGTAGCAATCCAACGCTCGATTGCCGACTCTTCTAAGTTAGTGTTCTTTTCTCTTCTTCCCGGGAGTATTCTTGTCCTGAAGAGTGTGCGTGAGCTCGGAGAATTTTAGCTTTTGGTCTGGACGGCGTGGTATTGGTTTTACAGTTTTGCTTCGGAATCTGTAACCGTGACTTGATACAGCTGGAGCTAGGGAGCTGATTGTCAAAACCGTCGCGCAAGTATCGTGAGGTAGGTTGATTGTTCTTTGCAGACAATTGTTTGTGGCGTTTCCAGGTTAGGGTTTCAAGTGGCGATCGTGTTGGCAGTTTTTAAGATATAACTTAAGTTACGGTACTGAAGTAGGTGCGGAGTAGTTTTGTTCTTCCTGTTTTTTTAATAGAGTACGCTTAGAGTTGCTTATGAATTTTTTACGGTTTACGCACGACGTTACGGCATGAATCGTGTTTTTAGAAGATCAAAGTAAGCGTAGGTGAATATGACTTCACCAATTTGTGGTGCCGGTTACGTCTCTTTATGGAAAAGACCTTTGATGGACAAGAGAGCAGCAACTTAGGGTTTAAAGCTCAGTTGCATTCGCTGAACTTGAAAAGAACAAGAATCTTACAATATTGCAGACAATCAGTTTGTAGCTTTGAAAATTTTAGTGAAGGATTTGTGGTTTGTAGGGTGTAATCAGTGTTAACAAGTGCGTGTTTTTTCTTCCAGGTATCCGATTGGCACCTCGGCCATGGAGTTTTTCAAAGACGTGCACTCGGTGCGGCTCCTAGGGCACAAGGGCAAGTATCTCTGGGCGGACGACGATCGCCGCTCCGTGGCACAAAAGAAAGGCCAGGACTCGTACGGCATCATCTGGCGCGTGGAGCTCGTCCCAGAACGGCACGCCATCCGGCTCAAGAACGTGTACGACCTCTACCTCGTGGCCTCGGACTACCCATTCCTCTTTGGCGCCACTGGGAAGAAGGTGATGCAGGGATTCGACTCGCGCGGGGAGAATGTGGAGTGGGAACCTATCAGAGAAGGCGCGTTCGTGAAGTTCAGGACGAAGGGGGATAAGTTTCTGCGTGCGAACGGTGGCGTGCCTCCGTATCGAAACTCTGTGACGCATGACGTCCCCGTGTTGGCGAGTAACCAGCATGTGGTGCTGTGGGAGGTCGACATTGTCAGACGACAGGAGCCTGTTGCACCGTCTCCGAAGCAGGTAGGCATTGCTCTGATTGCTCTCAAACGGTCTTGTCGTGATCAGGGAATGGCGAAACTTGCAGAGGATCGCAGTCTTGTAGGCATTGCTCCCATTGTTTTCAGAACTGCCAATACGGTCTTGTCGTGATTATGGAATGGCGAAGCTTGCAGTGACATGCTTACAAAAGGATCGCAGTTTTGTAGGCATTGCTCTGAGTGCTCTTAAACGGTCTTGTCGTGATTAGGGAATGGCGAGGCTTGCAGAGGATCGCAGTTTTGTAGGCATTGCTCTGATTGCTCTTAAAACTGCCATTATGGTCTTGTCGTGATTAGGGAATGGCGAAGCTTGCAGTGACTTGTGACTTGATTACAGAGGATCACAGTTTTGTAGGCATTGCTCTGATTGCTCTTGAAACTGCCACTACGGTCTTGTCGTGATTAGGGAATGGCGAAGCTTACAGAGGATCGCAGTTTTGCAGGCTAGAATGCAGACTCCTCAGCCTTGTCGAAGCATTTTCTATTTGTGGTGTTTTCTTACATCTTGTGTTTTGTGTGTGTTCACAGAATCCTGTGATATTACCTACCACGTCACCGCCACCGCGTTGGACGCAAGAGTCTGACAGCTCTCATGATCTAGATAGTGCAGAGCCTGAACCTTTTTACACGCGCCATCCTCCTCGATCTCGCCGGCACTCCGCACCCGAAGATATTGAGTTTCCTCCTCCATTTCCCTACGAGAGCGCCTCTCCCGCCTCTGAGCGGTTGTCACTCGTACCGAGTCCTCCGCGACGTCGGCGGCAACTGTCGCCATCACCTTCTGTAGACAGCTCTCTACGACAAGCTGGTGTGCGACGAGGCCATGTCCCAGTTCTTCCAAACCCGAAGGACGAAGACGATGTCAGTTCTAACGTGGATTATTCACAGTCTGCACTGTCAAGCCAACGAGGTTCACTGCAACAATCTAGACACCGACCTACAGTCTCCAACATTCCCCCCCGTCGTGACGAGGATGACGAGGAGGACGATGATGACAACAATTTTGTGCCTTCACCGAGAACGCCGAAAATAGCAAACATCAGCTTAATTGACACGACCTCGCCAGGGATGTCCCCAAAAGCGAAACCTCCTACTGATTTTCGGCGAATCTTTTACACGGTGGCGGAAGGGAATGGAGAAGTGTTAGCCCATGACGATGACACTTTTGGAAGCTTTCTGTTCAAAGGGTTTTCGGTGCAGGATTTGACGGAGGCGCTGCAGGTGGAGACGGGTATTGACGAGGACGTTGTTTTGTGTATGCGGAATCCGCTGACTTCAAAGTTGTACAAAATGCGGCTGCAGCTTCCGCCGAACAAATCCCCCTTGTCCATTGTGATCGTCCGGCGTAACTCTGAATGTACGTCGAGTGATCTCAGCCCTTGCTTCCTTTCATTCCCTTTGCTCAACCAGTTCTGTATTTCTGCTTCAATTTCGTTGTAGTTCTAACTCCTTGCATTCCTGTAACTCTTGCAGTTGGAAGAACGTTGTCCATTCGAGGAACTCGCGAACGGTCGTAGTTGTTCACTTCATTTTCGGGATCATTGGAAAGTGTCAGGGTTCAAGATTAGTATGCTCTAGAAATGGAGCTGATTTGGAGATTCCGGGGCCTAAGGTTTGAAATCCTGTAGTGAAAACTACTCAACTGACGCTAGAGTTGAAGATTTTGTATACTATGATTTTGTTACATAGGTGTCACCCATCTAGAGGATACAATCGGCTTCAAACCATTGAAAATATTCCCGGTGATCAAGCCGAAGAACATTTAGCTTTGTAGAGTGCAGTTGTAGGTTCACTGATTTGTTTTGTAGAAAACATTCATTTTTTGTGCAAATCCTGTAGTGAGTGAAGGAACTGAGACTTGCAGTGAGAAGATTGTTGGCTTATATGCAGAATTAGAGGATTGGTAAGTAAGTGAAGGAGGCTTAATTTTCATATTTTCACAGTTTTATGAACTGAATCTTCTGGATCTTCTTCTTAGTTGTACGTAATGAAGTAGAATGTCAAGAAGTTGCTATTGACCAGTTGATTACCAAGCAAGGGAATTCAGATAATGGCATTGTGGTGTGATCTCAATCTTTATTATTTCTCCTTGATCCTTTTCCTTTGACGAGGAGTTTCAAAGTTGCTCGTTTCAAAGTAACAACGTCGACGGGTGAGATTGGGCCTTAAACCTTCGTTCTTGGAGTTTTATTTTCTTCCAAAGCTGGCCCTCCCAAAGTTGTAGTTTGAGGCTTATTCGCAACTCTTAACCAAAACTCACTTGTCCTTTGATATGATTTTGGTTTCCATCGATACCTTACGAGGCTTCTCCTTGAGTTTTTGCCAGCTCACAAATTTGTAGATCTTGTGAGGTTGTTGACCGGATTGCTAATACCCTATTTTGTAATTTTATGTAGTTCTTCAAAGACTTCAGTTCACTAATTGCACTTATTGAGTGGATGTAAGGGTTTTTTTCGAAGAGATAGATGAAGATTCACTTTTGATTATTGTACCTCTACCAATTAACACTTTTCCTCTTCTTACTTGTGCATAAAATAATCAAATGTCATTCTTAAACTTCACCTAAATAGGACAAACATAGGACAATGCTGCGGGAAACTTTTTCAATAATGCTTCTCACTAATTGAACGTGTGTTGTGAAGCAAAGAATGTTGTAGAGAGAATGAGATCCTTGGTAAAAACTTCAGAAAAGTGCACACACATCAGGAAGAACATACATCCATACTGCATCAGAAATGGAAACGGTGATTAGCGTTTTTCAACCATGGAAAGCACAAATCCCAAAATTCCGATACTTACCAAAAACACCATTTCCAATGCATCATGGAAGTTGGCCTCAACAAGTGCTCATTGCCAAGATTCGCTTCATATTTAGGAGTTGATTCTGTACTGGAAAATCCGTGTTTACATCTAATTGCTCACAAACTACAGCAAGAGAGATGACCTTCACAGATTACTACATTCAGATATAAGTTACATATACTCAGCCTCTGGTAGTAAAGCAAAAGACTCATTTACAAATACTGTGACAGAGCGACAGAAGAGAGAAAGCGATTCAATCGCGAGGCACAGAGCGGTCTCACAAGAATCACCACTTCCACTTAGGAATCATATCATGAAACTGGAGAACTCGGAGTGAAAGCGGCATAGATGGCGTGACGGGAGTGCCGTAGACATTGCTGCTAAGAGCAACGTGTTCGGCGATGAGGACCACCATGATTCTGCTCACAACAGCGACAACAAGCGCAAAAGCTGCTCTGACATCGTTGAACTCGTTGTGTGTCTCGCGAGGGGCCCACTCCCATCTTTCGACATCATCATCGTCATCGTCAACATCAACGAACGTCAACCCTGCTGCTGTGAAGTGCGAAGCGAGGCGCACTCGAGGATGGACGCGCGGAGCAGGAGTTGAGCGTCTTGCGCCGAACAGCAACGCAGCAATTCGCTGCTGCACCATGGAACCAACGGGGATGAGCTCCGAGTTCGCAACCAACGGAGGTAATTCGCGCTCCCCACGATACTTTAGGGTTCGCAAAAATCGTCGTGTCTCGTCGAAGATGCTTACGGCGCTGAACGACGTGGTTGGTGATCCGCACCGGCCAATGTTTTGTTCGTGATGCAGTAGAATTAAGATCTTCGAGTGGCTTTGACAATTGCAAATTAGGGTTTGGATGCGAATTAGGGTTTTCATGCGATGCGAGCTTTCGTTCTGCAAATTAGGGTTTGATGCGATGCGAGCTGACGTTCCGAGAGTGCAGGAGGGCGGAAATCTTGCAGGGTGGCGGTGATCGGCGCAGGAGCGGCGGGTCTAGTGGCAGCACGGGAGCTCATGCGAGAGCACCACACGGTGACGGTGTTCGAGCAGACAGAGAGCGTGGGTGGAGTGTGGGTTTACGACCCGGAGGTCGAGAGTGACGACTTACTCGGAGTTGACAATCGTCGGAAGCGTGTGCACTCAAGCATGTATGCGTCTTTACGTACGAATCTCCCTCGTGAGATCATGGGCTTCACCGACTTCCCGTTTCTTCCGAGAGCGGGGAGAGATCCTCGTCGCTTTCCAGGCCATGCAGAGGTCACCTCCTACTTACAGGATTTCGCAGACTTTTACGGTCTTTCGAACTTGGTGGAATTTTCTACCGTCGTAGAGCATGTAGGATTACGTCAAAATTGTTGGACAGTGCGGACGAGACGAAGAGATGCCGTGAATGAGGAGCTTTTCGACGCAGTGGTGGTGTGCAATGGTCACTACTCCGAGCCCAAACTTGCAGTGATCCCAGGTATTCCTTGAGACTTCACACAATTGCACTGATTGCTCCATGGTTGTCATACTGGAGCAACCCTGAATCACCTGCCCATCTAGTGCAAACGCAAATAGTCAAAAAGCAAATAGTCAGGGTGCAGAGGCAGTTTTTTTTTGTTATTTAAGTAGGGGGCATGGATGCAATCTTGCATTTGCAACCTTGTGCTTTGATGTCCACACCTTGATTCCAACATGGACAACCACGTCACTTGTCTCACTGATAGGTTGCTTGTCTTCTCACCTGAATTCTAGCATGGACACCCACCCACATAGCTTGGTCCAAACCACCTGCCTGTCTTGTCCTTGTTTGCATGTCTTGTCCTCTTCCGTGTGTCTTGTCCTTGTGCGCCTGTCTTGTCTGTCTTATCCTTTGGCCTTAAGTTGTCCAAAGTAACAAGCATGGATTGCTCTAGTCCTTTGGCTTTAACTTGCCCAAAGTGACAACCATGGATAGCTCTCTACTTGGCATGATTCTTGAAAGATTTCATAAAACTGTTACTACTCTACGAATGTTACGATGTTGATTTGATTTCGTGATTTACATGTGCAGGAATAAGCAAATGGCCGGGAGCGCAAATGCACAGCCATAACTACAGAGAACCGAGTTCTTTCATCGACCAGGTAGTGATTTGCAACTCTGACTGTTTGCTTTTCAGAATATCCGAAAGGGAGAGAAATGCTTTATATATTTTAGGGTTTATATTTCAAGGGCGTATGTCAGACTGTGGTGGTGATAGGGAATGCGGCTAGTGGGGTGGACATCTCAAGGGATATTGCCCAAGTGGCCAAAGAGGTGCATATAAGCGGGCGTACCTGGAGCTCGCCGGTCGACTTCGGTGAACCTGTTGGCCAGCACAGTAACATTTATCGTCATTCTACGGTAACATCTCTCTACTGTGCTTTCTTAACCCCTGAACGCTGGGCTGGTCACCGTGACTGCCTCTCTATAGTAGCTCTACAGTGGTGTGGCTAGTTCCCACCCATTATAATACTAGTTTCAAAAGTTGCAGAGTGCATGGTGTCCTCATGAAAGTTGCAAGAAGGGTAACATGGGACCTAACACTGTGTCTCATCTTCTCACAATTTGGGTTACCTACAAATATGAGTGCGTTTGATGAGATTGTTTTTTTTGCCTCCCGTGATGGACCACGTGTTTATGATTACTTCCGAAAAAAATCAGATGAAGAACAACTTTTTCCCGTCCTACAGGTGACAAAAAATGTCCTCTTGGGGGTTTAAGAGTTAAGCAGCTCTTGCTTTCTGATAGTGCTGTGCATTTTGCAATACGAAATACCTGGGTGTCTAATGAAGATGTTGCATGCAGATAGAGTGCGCTTGTGATGACGGAACTGTGAAGTTCAAAAGCGGGAAATCTGTCACTGCGGATATCATTCTCCATTGTACAGGGTAAGCAGATTGTCGTTGAGGCCAATTCTGCCCTCTTTAAACAGTGGTTTTAGACCCTTTGCAGGAACTAAACTCTAAACCGTAAAACCGTAAAGCTGCCAAGGCCCTAAACCTTAAACCCTATTATTCTAAACCCTAGACTTCATAACAAGATTCTTTCTCATGATGCTACGATGCTGTTGAAACCTTCTTGATTCGAGCGAACCTTATTAAAAAACCCCTTTTTCAGCCTTTTTTTTTTTGTCGGTGAACGTTCTTGTAACTTACATATGAAGTAGGGTTTGACTTTTTGTTTTTTGACACGGACTTTGTATTTCTAATTGATGGCAGGTATTTCTATTATTTTCCGTTTCTGGATACAAAGGGAGAAGTGGGTGTGCATAATAATTGTGTTGGTCCTTTATATGAGCATGTGTTCCCACCTTCTCTTGCTCCCTCTCTTGCCTTCGTAGGGTTGCCTTGGAAGGTAATGCAATAATGCATGGTTTTTTGCAAGTGCTTGCTCGCTGTGAGTTTCATTTTTTTTGGGTGTTGTCTAACTTTGCAGCATGTTATTGAGGAGCTGTTGATTGCTGTTGAAAATTGTGCTGCAACAGGTGGTTCCCTTCCAGTTGTGTGAGCTGCAATCTCGGTGGATAGCCATGGCTCTGTCAGGCAAGGCCAGCTTGCCTTCCACGTCAGAGATGATGAAGTCGGTGAAGGAGTTTTATGGGAAGCTTGCTGGTTCCAGCAAGACGAAACACTTTGCACATAATCTGGCTACTACCCAGGTACCAGCATTTGAATTCTCGTCTCAAGATCCGTCACCTCCACCAATAGCTGACTAAGATTCTTGAAAGCTAAGTTAATGGACACTAGATTCATAGAGTCCTCACTTAAGATTTTTGTCCAAATGTGAAGAATACAAAGTGTAAAACTTGCCACCCATCCAATCATTATATAGTGAGATAATTATTAAGTTATCTGAAAACTCAATTGTATCTCTTTCACCTACCAAGCTCCGTTATATTGCCTAGATATGTTTTAATACTCATGAATGTTTAAGGATTACTAGGTGTATTGTACATGTACTGGTGGTGCAATCTTACAATCTTGCACCTATTAATGCCCTATGGTGCTCTAGTTTCCACAAAGTCAACAGTCTTTAGTTTAATCAAATTACGATTGAGTAACTTAACTCCAAGAAAGTGTCACAAAAATGATGTTAAGTTAAAGTTAATGTGATGTCTGTTTGTTGCAGTATGAGTACGACAACTGGCTTGCAGAACAAACAGGGAGCGCTTGTGTGGAGACTTGGAGGGTGAAAATCTATGAAGCTACTTCGAGAAATAAAAGACAAAATCCGGAGACGTACCGAGATGTATGGCCAGACGAGGACCTGCACAAAGAAGCTTACGCTTGTCTCAACAAAATTGACCAACGTTTCCCTGACAGGTGGCTGTTGTTTCACTATTTTAACTCCTTGTTTTCCAGGCATGTGCTCATTTTTAATGGAAAAATGCAATCAGTAGGTATACCTTCCAAATGCCTAAACTAGAAACAGAAAGTCCAAGTCCGCTTTGGTAGCAAGTTAATTGTTACAGCTTTTGAAAGTGTAGAGAATGATTTCTTTGTTTCTATTTGTACATTTTGTTACTTTTCTTGAAGCTTTGTAGATATGTTTAAACTTTCTAGATACAGAAGCGAGGGCACCTAATAGTCAATTTCTTGCAAACTCTGAAGTTTTTTTCGACGTACTTCTTGCAAAATTTTGCAATTGAAAAGCAATTGCTAAAATTAGCAATTTTTCTACAAATTTTAGGTGATAGCTACAGAAACGAATGCAAAACACCGAAGTAGTAACTTTGAATGTTTTAGCATATTTAACAGTGTTTTGAGCCTTTTGAGCCAATCATGAAAATCACATTTGGGATCATTGCTGAGCAATATTAAAAAATGGGGCTGAATTTAGCCAAACTTTTACGAAATTTTGATATTGCTACAATAAATGTAAAAGGCATGGTGTTAAAATATGGACTTTTAGCTTCTAGAGGTAGTTGAGCTAATAATGAATTTACATGTGAGATCATTGCTGAAGATTGTTTTTTTTTTCGATAAACTGCAGATCTCCATTGAAGTCAAGCATATGAGGCATTTTTGGGATTTAGCCGTCTCAAATGCAATTCTTATAATCAGCTCCCTTGTCCATTGTGATCGTCTGGCGCAACTCTGAATGTACGTCGATTGATCTTAGGCTTCCTTTCATTTCAGACCCTCAACCAGTTCTGTATTTCTGCTTCTCTTGTGTTCCAGTTCTAACTCCTTGCATTTCTGTAACTCTTGCAGTCGGAAGAACGTTGTCCATTCAAGGAACTTGCCAACGGTCGTAGTTCACTTCATTTTCGGGATCATTGGAAAGTGTCAAAGTTCAAGATTAGTGTACTCTAAATATGGAGCTGATTTGGAGATTCTGGGGTCTATAGTGAAATCTACTCAACTGACGCTAGAGTTGAAGATTTTTGTATATATGTAGCAACACCCATAAGCGCCATTGTCTCTATGGGCATGACATATGCTGTGTCTACTTACAAATATTAAAAAAATTGGTTATGGGTGACAAAGTGATGGTTGTAAGTGACTTGCATGACAGTTTTAAGTGCCCCATCGCGTTGTCTTTAGCATCTCCTACATACATCTGTACATTTTTAGTGATTTAGGACTTTGAAAAATCTTTGTGAACATGCTTGCAATTGGAACTTTGAAATTGATGCCAATGTTTTTAATTTCCTCTTGCTAACTTACAATATTTTTTTCAAAGTTCGTCAATAGATTTTCCTACTCCAAAAACCCTTAGTTTCACGCTTATAGGTGTTGCTACCTTACTATGATTTTGTTACATAGGTGTCACCTATTAAGAGAATACAATCGGCTTCAAAGCATTGAAAATATTCCCGGTGATTAAGCCGAAGAACATTTAGCTTTGTAGAGTGCAGTTGTAGGTTTATTGACCTAGTTTGTAGAGAACATTCAATTTTTATGCAAATCCTGTAATGAGTGTGAAGGAGTTGAGACTTGCAGTGAGAAGCTTGTTGGCTTATATGCAGAATTAGAGGACAATGTAAGTGAAGATTCTTCACTTTCATTTTTATTTGGTTTTCACAGTTTTATGAAACTGAATCTTCTGGATTTTCTTCTAGTTGTATATACTGAAGTAGACTGTCTAGAAGTTGCTATTGACCAGTTGATTGCCTCGTAACAGAATTCAGATAATGGCATTGTGGTGGGACTTCAATCTTTATTATTTCTCCTTGATCCTTTTTCTTACTAGGAGTTTCAAAGTTGCTCGTTTTGAAATAGCAACATGGACAGTTGAGATTAGACCTTAAACCTTCTTTCTTCCTTGGAGTTTGATTTCCTTCCAAATCTGGCCCTCCCAAAGTTGTAGTTTGAAGGTTATTCACAACTCTTGACCAATACTCACTTGTCCTTTGATATAATTTGTGCTTCTATCGATACCTTACGAGGCTTCTCCGTGGCTCTTGTAGAGCTACTCGCTCCGTAGTCACTTTTTGCCAACTCACAAATTTATAGATCTTGTGAGGTTTACCCGATTACTAATACCCAATTCTGTAATTTATGCAGTTCTTCAAAGATCTCAGTTCATTGATTGCATTTGTTGAGTGGATGTATGGGTCTTTTTTGGAGAGATAGATGAAGATTCACTTTTGATGAGTGTACCTCTACCAATTGATTATTTTCCTCTTATTATTTGTGCATGAAATAATCAATTGTCGTTCTTGAACTTCACCTAAATAGGACAAACATATGACAATGGTGTGAGAACTTTTTCAATAATGCACCTCACTAATTGAATGTTGTGAAGCACAGAATGTAGTAGAGAGAATGAGATCCATGGTAAAAAAGCTTAAGAAAAGTGCATATAAGGTAGGAGCACCCATAAGCAACGCTGTCCCCATAACCGTCAGCTCTGCAATCTTGGAAAATCTTTGGAAGTAAATAGATGTAATGACAAGGATGTACAAATGTGAACATGAAATCTTGATAGTGGTTATGGGTACAATGGCAGTTTGCTCTTTAAAAATTCACAACTTATTCTTGCAATATCCAAATAATATATTCAAAATTGCAAACTCATTATTTTTTTGTTCCTAATAGGATCTTATAATTTGCTAGTTGTTTATTAGTACTCATCATGTTCAAAACCCTTAGATTGACGCTTATGAGTGCTCCTACCTTACATTAATAAGTACAAAACTTCCATATTGCATCAACATTGGACATGGTGATTAAGGTAGGAGGCTCTATTTCAAATGGACCATGTAGGGGTCACAAAAACAATGCATAAAGGTTCTTAAATGGGTCACGTTTTCTATGTTCAAAAATTGTACTTGTGTATGCACCGTTTTAGGAACTTAAAAGAGTGACATGAGCCACTGTTGAGTGTGCTTATTGGTCATAATTGTGTTCAAATTTGTCTTTTAGTAAAATATAGATATACTTATACTAAAATAAATGAAAACTTGTTCTCAATCATGGTTTGAGTATTAGAATATGGAATGGGTACTTGACGATTTAAGAGCCTTATTGGAGCATTATTGACTTTGTAGTGGTTGCTTTTAGGACTCATGTGCTCCATTTACAAGCCACTTTTGCATCATGAATGCTACTGCCTATGATCAAGAATAGCTAGCTATGCACCTTTTACTTTGATAAATTGTAGTTAAATCATACCAACTCAGAAAACTTCAAAATAAATGGCCACAAAATTGTCTCTTCTTTGACTTTCTACCAAAAATATTTTCATTATGCCAAGCTGCCTGGATTTTTCCACTAAAGTGCACAAACCCTTAGCTGCTCCATTTACAAGCCTCCTAGCTTAGCGCTTTTCAACTTTGGGAAATTCAAATCCCAAATTTCCAGGTTGAAATTTTGTTTCTACAATAAATATATGTAAGTTCTTCATATTTTGTTGTAGATTTAAATTTTCATTCCTCTTACTCTACAATTTTGTACAAACTCACCACATAATAATTTTGCCTTCCATAGAACATAGTTAATTTTACAAGTGTACTCCTAAAGAAAATTCATAGTGCATCATTAACCCCTAAATGCCCAAGGGTGTTCTTGATTTTGGAAGCTAGTTTTGAAGTTTTTGAATTGTTCTTGTAAGATTATTAGTAAATATCAAAACAAAATTAAATCCGTAGAATCTTGAACTTCAAGGCTTTTAGATGGTGCTATCTAAAAAAATCCAAAATGACCATGCAAATTTTAAGATTATGTGATTGAATATGGACGAGTTTGGAATTTTCTGCTTTTTGTATAGCTGCCCAAAATTTCTAATGCAAATTGGCAACTTTTGGATACAAAATTGGAAAAAAACCACTTAACCCTTTAAAGACCACACACATTTTCCCAAAATCCACTAGAAACTAGGGCAGTAAGATTAGATGTGCATTTGAAACAAATATGGACCCAATTTGAATAATCCAATTGTATAAGTGTGAAGGACACCTTGTTTGCTGCAATGCATCAAAATTTCAACTAGATCTACCATTGGAGGTGAAATATTGTAATGATTGAGTGAGCTCTATATGGGAAATCTCTAGTTTTTCATGCTTGTGTGGTTTTGAATGGTAGCGCTTCATGCAAGTTTTGATTGAGAAAAGTCTTACATTTCTAGAAAGTAGGGTTTCCCACCTTTCCAACAAGACTAGTTTCACTCAAAATAGACAAAAATAGCAATCACAAGGTATAGCTAAGTGGACAAAAAGGGTCAAAAATCCCGTTTTCTTTGCTACCCTAAAACAATTCTACAAGAAATTTGAAAATTTTTATTGAAAATCCAATTGGTGAAAGCAACCAAGAATTGGCCTTAAATGTAGGATGAACTTTTTTTAAAATAAATTGATAGCATCTTTTCAATGGATTCTCAAATAGTACAATTGTACTACTACCGTATAGAGAAACAATACAAGCATATTTCTTGAGTAATTTGAAGTTTTTTAAGATTGCACAATTGAAATGTGGCATTCTTCTTGGATGTTTGATGTATTGTGTTGTTGCTTTGATCCATCTTTGACCAAATATGGATACGTATTTTGAGGTCATGATGTATAACCACCTTAATTTATCAACTCCCATATCCGATTCTATTGTTGTTTTTTGGGTTGGATGCAAAATTCTTGTGATCACAAGAGTTCTTCAAGATCATTTTCCAAATTTTTGAGCAATTTTACTATATAGGCCAAAAACTACTCTCCCAAACCAAAATATGGTTTGGTGGTCTCTAAAGGGTTAAGATACTCTAGTGTTTATTGTTGTTGCTTGAAAACTAATGTCCCCCCTTCTAAATCCATGACCACAAGTTCACAAATGAGACTGCAATGCAACTGTCAAAATGCACCTGCCTAGTATAGAGAAATGTTTTAGCTTCAATTATTGACCAAAAATCATTATTAATGAAAGAAAATTTAATGGTGAATGAATTCTAATTTCTATAACAAAAATATTCCAAGTGAAATTAGTCCAAAAGCACTTTTAGATTTTGTTAGATGACAAAATTTTAGTGAAAGGGCCCTTATTGCCCAAGCTCAAAGGAGTGCCCAAGGGAAATCCTCCCATTTTTCTCAACTTGATGCTTGTTTTTCAATGTGACAACTTCTCATTGGCGTTGTGACAATATTCATGACTTTATTTATTACACTATTTATGACACAAGATGTATGCTAGCAATTTAGCTTCCACCAAAAATAATTGGAATAAGGTACAGAGGAAGTTAAGATTGAAAACTAAAACTAACTTTAACCCGCAACCTCTCCAAAAAGAACTCTTTAAACAATAATTTGTTTGTTTTCAAGAGGGTTTCAAAGTTTCTTGAATTTTTTTGAACACCAAAATCTAGTGCCTTGGACATTTAGGGGTTAACCATTCGCTTCTCTTGTTTTCACAAAAAAATCACACGTTATGTTTTCAATTTTCTCTAAAGACCTAGGGCCTTTATATATAGTTAATGTAACGCTTAACCACATTCCTTAAGAACCACAATATTTTCTCATGGTTCCAAAATTGTAAAGATTATTTATAATGTGGAACCTAAAAGAAAAATTGAATGATGGCCTCAAAAAAAAAAGGTTACAAACTATGATTCATAAATCAAATGTACAAGGTTGGATCCACAATGGCAATCACCAATATTTATCAACAAAACTTGAAACGAATAATTCATATTCCTTCTAATAGTGACCATCAAATAAAAACCAATGAATATCACAATATTTCTAGCTCCTTTACATTCATAACGTGAAGTTCTAATTGAGATGGTTTCTAAAATTATTTCATCATAATCTTCTTTTGGCATTTTTTTGAAGTGCCATTTTCTTAAGATAGAAAAGTTAGTTTTTCAAAGAATAAGGAACTTGGACTCTTTGAATTGTCGAATAATTCCTATTTATTTTTGGAGATTTATTTTGAACAAACAATAAAAAAATCTAACATTAACCCCTAAAGGACCAAGTGGCTGTTCAATAGCCACTTGAGAACTTGGGTAGGGTCATATGAAATTAAATTTTATTAAATTTTATTGTATTTTTTCAAAATTGTTACACGAGGTGCAGATATGTATTCCCTAAGTGGAAATATAATTTTTTCCCCAATCAAATGTCTAGTTCAAAAGTTATGTTACCCAATAGAATTTGGGCACCTTGGGCAGCTTGGGCATCTTTGGAGAATCTTATGCTAAAACTCTCATCAACTTTTGAAATTAATATGTAACTAAAAAAACATAAGGTACAATGTCAAAAAAAAAAAAAAAAAAAAAGCTAACTCTCACATCACATTTAGAAGGGAGTCAAACTTCATTAACTATGTTTGGGTAGTTTCAAGAAAAACAAATTCCTCTAACTTTAGGCTCTATTATCTTTCAATTTATAAATCCAAAAATCTTGAAACTCTACTTCACAAATTCCAAATGATTGTCTCTAAATTTTCCCAATTCAAATTTCAAATAAAAGACTTCCTCATTGCACAAGAAATCATGAAAGAACAACATTGTATTGCCAATTCACTAAACCTCCTTGCGGTGCAAGGTGATTTAGAATAAGCTAAATTCTATCTTTGCATTTGAAAATTTTCATGAGTGAATCTAACATCATATACTTGTGAATGGTCAAAAAGCTAAAATTTGTGTAGAGCGAAAAATTTACTCTAGCAAAGCTCAAAGTCTATTGACCTTGTTTTGCAAGAATGAAAAAAAGCTATTTTTCTCACTTCAACATTATATTCTTACAATTTGTGCGGTCAAATGAGCTGAATTTTTTTGCACATATTATCTTATATGTTTGACACACTTTTGTATGGTTGGAGTTGAGAAAAAAGGGTTTACATTTTCAATTTTGGGCAAAGCACTAAAAGTTGGCAGTTTTTTTATTTTTTTTCTCAAAAAATGCCCTTGGTCCTTTAGGGGTTAACCCCTAAGCGCTCAATCGACCATTTTCTAATTGCTGCCCAATTTTTGTGGGCTGCCCAAGATGAATTTTTTTATTTAAAATAAAAAAAAATTTAAATAGAAAATCAAGTTTGCTTTCCAATCTAACTTGAATCATGTCAATCCAAGTTAAACTCCATCAAGGAGAATTTTTCAAAGACAAACACTTCAATATTTGCTAGTATTATAAAATTTACTATTTTGGGAAACTAATGATGTTCTCTCCTTTGAAAAGATTGCATTTTTGAAGTTTATAATAGAATGTTTGTTTTTAACCAATCATACCAAATTTCAAAATCTATGAATAAAATTTGTAATTTTTGTGTATATAAAGTGACAAATGCTTCTAAATTCATTAAATAAAAATCCAAAACTTTTTTTGAATGTTTGACTATACGGATAATTACTAAACATCATGATTCTTGTTTTCTCTGTTGAAACAAACTTCATCAAAGTTACATAAGTATCATTTTATAATGCATCTGCTTTTGCCCTTATCCCCTTGGGCATTTAGGAGTTAACCCCTAACACAGGTAAAATACAGCGTCTTATATGATTGCTACAAATGACTAAAAAATGAGTCATTTCTCGCTAAATGACTATATCATGACTGGTCTCATTTGGTCACAATTTAGTCAATTTTTAGTTGTTTAGTAGTTTTTGTCATTTAGTCATTTAGGACATTATAGTATCTCATCCTTTACATCATGCTGGCTTTGTCTTTATTAGAAAGAAAGAATTGTTCTCTCTTTCTTGAACCCAACTATCTTTTTTTTCTTGAAGGCATTTAAATTTTCCCAATTCCCAATGGTGCCATTACGTTTCCACTAACAGAATCAAACTATCATGTGGCAACGTGTCTTGATCTCAGTAACTGCTTTATAAAATCCAATCCACATTTGTTATCAAAACGCCAATCCACATTTAGTAACGGATAAGTGACAACACAGGAATCATTTAGTCATATGTCAGTAATGGATAAGTGGTCACATAATTCTCATTTAGTCATGTATCAGTAACAGATAAGGAAGCCCATAGTTTTCATTAGTCATATATTAGTAGTTTGTTAGTTTTGAATCAAGGTGCCACGGTGCTCCAACGAGCACTTACATTCATTTTGTAGTGCTTGGTTTAGTCATTTTCTAGTTGTTTATATATTCCACTTAGTCATATTTTAGTTGTCACTTAGTCATATTTTAGTTGTTACTTAGTCATATTTTAGTTGTCACTTAGTCATATTTTAGTTGTTACTTAGTCATATTTTAGTTGTCACTTAGTCATATTTTAGTTGTTCTTAAATTGATTACTGTTTGGTTTTGGGCGTTTAGGGTTTGGAGTAACTACTTGTTGTGTAGAAATAGTGTGGTTTACTAGTAATGGTAGAGGGTAATTCTATATTAGTCACCACATAGTTGTCATTTTTAGTTCCAATGTTGACGGTTTAAATATTATAAAGTAGTCTCAATCCAGTCACTATAGAGTGGTTAAAGCAAACTTGAAGTGACGCCATAGCCTTCATACAGTCACATGAGATTTGGGGTTTACAATGCAGTACCTCCTCAAACAGAATACAATCACCAACCATTCACAGAAGCATACAAAATTTAGTCACAATCTAGAGTCACAAACTAGTCACAAATGTAGACATCATTTAGACATAACAGCATTACAATGTAGTCAAGTTATGTTATAGTCATAATACAATCATTATACATTCCATATGAAGTCTCATTATAGTCACAATATAATTGCAATGCAGTTATGGAGTAGTTGCTATGCAATCACGATCCGGTCGATTCACGATTGCTATTCAGTTGCAATTCAGTGCAGACTCTACGTAAAATTTAGATATATGGTTCAAGGTTTCCGAAACTTCAAAGTATATCCACTGTTCATTTAGCACTCACAAACTATCCCACACACTGCTTTCTAAACCCAGTCAACATCATTTGCACACGCCTGCAATTTTAGCAATTTCATATAAACAATGAAAGCACAACCTAAAAACGAGTTACAATGTTGTAGCACGTAAAGCCAACAAACATTGACAAGTGCGCAAAGCAAACAAATGTGCAAAGAACATAGAGCCAACAAACCTTGACAAGTGCACACAACCAACAAACTTTGAGAAGTGTGCAAAACAAACAAATTTGAGAAAAGCGCAAAGCAAGCAAATCTAAGAAAAGTGAGGAGCAAGCAAACCAAAAAAGAGCACAAAGCTAACAAACCTTAACAAGTGCAGAGAGTCAACAAACTCTCTAAAGAGCAGAGA
Source organism: Ulota crispa (assembly GCA_963920765.1). Classification (NCBI taxonomy): domain Eukaryota; kingdom Viridiplantae; phylum Streptophyta; class Bryopsida; order Orthotrichales; family Orthotrichaceae; genus Ulota; species Ulota crispa. Next base: position 14,769,885 of record OY987244.1, on the reverse strand, counting down.
GCCAACAAACTCTCTAAAGAGCAGAGAGCCAACAAACTCTCTAAAGAGCAGAGAGCCAACAAATCAAGTCCACGGAGCTAAACCCTAAACGTAAAGGTGGCGGCCACATCTTCACTTTACAAACTACCAATTCTAATCTCAATGAATGGTTTAAACTGACTCAAAAACTACAACTTGATTTTTGGGGTGTGTGCTATTAAAACTTAGATAATATTTTTTTTTGGCAAATTTAACATCAACAATGTGTTTAAAACATAAATTTGCATCAAAATGAACTATTTACATGCTAAAATTATTGTAAAACATTCAAAACAATTTTTTTTGCAAATTTTAAAGTTTTAACTTCTAATATTTGAATGTATTAAATTTTTATTTTTACTTTAAATGATTTCTTTTTTAATTTTGTTTGACTTTTATCTTTAAAAATAATCAAGATCATGATAAAAATTATATATATATTTATGAAACATTATTTTTTAAGCTTTCAAAGAGTTTTAATTACAGCTTTCAAATTGTTAATTATTATGATAATAATTATAGTAATAACAATAGCATTAATAATAATAATGTATTGAATGTATGACTCAAATACAACTAATGGACAACTAGCACATGCTTGGAGAAGATTATAGTGACCTAACTACAATCCTTGTAAAACTAAAATACGACTAAACTCTTAAACATACAGTTTAATGAGCTAACCAAACTACACCCCTTTCAAATAGTTGGTTGGAATTGGAATTGGTAGAGCAAGACCTTTCTTGTTTTGAAAGCCACAATATGTGGGCCCAAAAAGAAAATTGCACCGCAAATCCCAAAATAATTGTTCAAGTTATATTCTAATAATAATAGTAGAAGAAAAAAAAGTCCATGAACTTCTAAGTGACAACAAATGCATGACTATAATTGGGTTCTTCCATAGTCGTCTTATAGTCATTATGTAGTCATTTTGTAGTCATTATGTAGGCATTTTGTAGTCATTATGTAGTCATTTTGTAATCATTTTGTAATCATTATGTAGTTATCATGTAGTCATTATGTAGTCATTTTATAGTCATTATGTACTCATTATGTACTCATTTTGTAGTCATTATGTAGTCATTATGTAGTCATATTGTAGTCATTATGTAGTCATTATGTAGTCATTTTGTAGTCATTATGTAGTCATTTTGTAGTCATTTTATAGTCATTTTGTACTCATTATGTACTCATTATATACTCATTATGTAGTCATTATGTAGTCATTTTGTAGTCATTATGTAGTCATTATGTAGTCATTTTGTAGTCATTTTGTAGTCATTTTATAGTCATTATGTAGTCATTATGTAGTCATTATGTAGTCATTTTGTAGTCATTTTGTAGTCATTTTGTAGTCATTTTGTAGTCATTATGTAGTCATTATGTAGTCATTTTGTAGTCATTTTGTAGTCATTTTGTAGTCATTATGTAGTCATTTTATAGTCATTATGTACTCATTATGTACTCATTTTGTAGTCATTATGTAGTCATTTTGTAGTCATTATGTAGTCATTATGTAGTCATTTAACTGATGTGGTGACATATTATCTATGACCACTTTTCTTTAACTCCCATTAAACCCAAAACCCCTAAATCCTAAATCCTAAAACATTCCTTGCTCCTCACCCATGACCCATGAAATAAGATCAAATTCTAATCATTAAATTAATGCGATAGAAAGAACAATATTAACTCAGCAGGAGAGGCAAAACCATGTATGAGTCATTTATTAGTCTTCAATTAGTTGCACATAAAAATCACATGAAAGTCATTTATTAGTCATGGATTAGTCGCACATTAGTACGTATAGAACTAGTACCTAGCGACATCCAATCCTATGCCTCTTATTCTCCTAACAACTTCATTAACCCACTTACTCAAAACCAATTTAATCATAGAAGTCATATCCTAGTAGTAAACTAGTAGTGCTACAAAACGTGCTAAACAACTAAAAAATGATTGTTGCAATAGTGTGCGTTCACATAGTCTCAAGAGAACAAGAAAGAGCTAAAATAATGCTACCGGGCAGTCCCAAAATTTTGAGAGAAAACCGTGAAAGATGTGTTTTTGCATGAAAATGATGTGGAATGAAATTTGTAACTCTTTAGTAGTTCATTAGTAACACCTTAGTAATACTATAAACTCATGTTTTGGGCATACAACTAAACCACTACCCCAGCTAAAAGATGTCAAACACAACAACAACCTCATCTGCTTATGGATGAGAATGTACTTACAAATTAAGGAGAATACGATTCTGTGGAGAGTTTCAGATGAATCGTTCAAAAGAATGACTAAAGAACAACTATTTCAATGTCAAGTCATTTTTTAGTCACGTCATAGTCGTTTTATAGTCATTTAGGACGCCCAGTCATAAAACATGCGGTCATGTAGGACGCTATTTTTTACCTTCATGAAGGGCCCTTGGGCTCTAGAGATACGGTACCAAATACGATTGCAACCAATATTCAGAAGTTTGAATCAATTGGAAATTAAGTGTTACAACCATACATATTGAAGGGTTGTACGATGATGGGTGCATAAAAAAGTTTGAAAAGCCCTTAGAGCAGCTCAAATATGTCCATATATACAACCGTACATACGGCCGCAAAGGGCTTTTGGGCCGTTCAGGGGTTAAAGTGTAGTAGCATGCATGTGCATAGCTGAAAAACCAAGTCTCCATCTGCATGGGACCTGTTTAGATTCATTAGTTGTTCAAATTTTTAACACCTAGTTTCTAAAGATTCAACACCTAGTTTCTAGGGATTCAATGCATCATGCAAACATAAAAACTTGCCCATAAATATTTCAAACACAAGAAATAAATAGCAGTAGAAAATTATTTTTCAGATCTAGCTAAGAGGAGTTCAACTTGAATTTGAACAATAACTTGAGTAGGATGAAAGATAACTGGCTGGCAATCTTAGACTCATGATACACTCTTATTTGTAATTTCAAAGGCCCAAATCAAGCCCAACGGTATATAAACACAGTAATAAGATTAACCCCTAAAGGATGGAGCTCTTTTTTCTGCAAAAGTCATTGAAACTGCCATTTTTAGGGCAATAAATATTAAGGTAAATAAATTGTTTTTTTTTTCCAAAAATCCAATTGTAGGATCTTGCCCTAGATTATGGGAAGTACCTGTGGGAAAAAAATCAGCTTATTTTAAATGTAGAGGAGTGAAATATTGACATTTGAAGTGCAAAAAAAAGTTTTTTTCCCCAAAAAATTCAGAAGCCTTTGACCTCTCCTATATCAAAGACATTGCTCTACCCAAAGTTAAGGTTTATTTTTTCCATGTAGAAGACCAAGTTAGGTAAGTGTGGGAGAATTTTCAAATGAAATGGAGGTGTGAATCATTCTATATAAAATCTTGCAATGCTATAAGGCCATGCAATTTGCTTATACACTAGGCAAAATTGGAGGATTTATGTAAAATTCAAAGATTTGAATTAATTTTATTCAAAATACAAAATCCAAGGAATTTTAGTCTACTACAACTTGGAAAAAAAGATAATCAAAAAACAAAACTAAAGCACCAAATATTACAAGGGGCAAAAGGAATGAAGGTTTGGGAGTCCCATACCTACCCACAAACTAAAACTTCTCATCAATTAGAATTGAATGATTTGAAGCTTCCCACATATATATAAATCTAAAGAACCAATTTCAGATTTTTATTTTAAAAAAATGCAATTTTTAAAAAAGTTTTTGAGTTGCCAGCCCTCCCCATTTTCTAGAAAATCATGCACAACTTCTTCAATAAATATCAAAATGAAGAAAAAATTAGATGCCAACATATATCTTTGAATTCCTCGTCTTCCTCAAAAGTTTCATTTTTTTATACAAATTGGTTTAGCCATAGATACATGCCCAAAGTCCCATTTGTCCCCCAAGGGACAACAGTTCTTTATGGGTTAAACATCAATAAAGAATCCAAAATTGTGTAAGTCCGCAGAAAACATTCACTGCATCCCACTAGAGTTCACAAATGTGGCTAAGTTTAGTAAAGGTTTCTAGCCAAAAGAACTCAGTGCTACAAAAAATTTGAATACCATACGCTTGACTCTGAAGTTTCAGCTTATTTAGCAGTGTTTTAAGGCAACGAGCTCATTGCGAGAATTGCATTTGAGGCGGCTGCATCCCGCAAGTGCATCATATGCTTGACTTCAATGGAGATCTGCAGTTCCCAATAAAAAACAATCTTCAGCAATGATCTCACATGTAAATTCATAATTACCTCAACTACCTTTACAAGATCAAAATCCATATATTAATGCCACGCCTTTTACATTTGTTGTAGCAATTATCAAGATTTCGTAAGAGTTTGGCTAAATTTAGCCACATTTTGAATGTTGCTCAGCAATGATCCCAAATATGATTTTCATGATTGGCTCAAAGGGCTCAAAACACTGTTAAATATGCTAAAACATTCAAAGTTATCACTTCGGTGTTTTGCATTCGTTTTTGTAGCTATCACGAAAAATTTGTCAAAAATTTGCTAATTTTAGCCATTGCTCTTCAACCGCAAAACTTTGCAAGACGTAACTTCACAGTGTGCAAGTAACTGACTATTAGGTACCCACTCCGGTATCTAGAAAGTTTAAACATGTCTACAAAGCTTCAAGAAAAGTAACAAAATGTACAAATAGAAAGAAAGATTCCATTCTCTACACTTTCAAAAGCTGTAACCTTTAGCTTGCTACCAAAGCAGACCTGAATTTCTGTTTTTAGTTTAAGCATTTGGAAGGTATACCTACTGATTGCATTTTCCATCAAAAATGAGCACAGGCCTGGAAAACAAGGAGTCAAAATAGTGAAACAACAGCCACCTGTCAAGCAAACGCTGGTCAATTTTGTTGAGACAAGAGTAAGCTTCTTCGCGCAGGTCCTCATCTGGCCATACATCTCGGTACGTCTCTGGATTTTGCATTTTATTTATGCAGAAAGTTTCAAAGATTTTCACCCTCCAAGTCTCCACACAAGCGCTCCCTGTTTGTTCTGCAAGCCAGTTGTTGTACTCGAACTGCAAAACATAGACATCACGTTGAGTTAGCATTATTTTTGTGACACTGGATTGAAATCAAGTTATTCAATGTTGGTTTTATTAACGTATAGATTATTGACTTTGTGGTAGCTTGAGCACCATAGGGCATTAGTAGGTGCAAGATTGTGAGATTGCACCACCAGTACATGCACAATACACCTAGTATTCCCTACATATTCATATTCAAAAACATCTGAGCAATAAATAAAAATGAGCAATACATTAAAAAAATCTGAGCAATATATAAAAAACATCTGAGCAATATATAACTACACTGGTGGGTGAAGGAGATACAATTGAGTTTTCATAATACTCAATATCTCACTATATAATAATTGGACAGATGGCAAGTTTTATACTGTATTCTTCACGCTTGACATTAATCTGAAGTGAGGACTCCATAAATCTAGTGTATATTAACTTAACATCTAAAAACCTTCATCAAGTTACTCGTATGGGTGACGGATCTTCATATGAGAATTCAAATGCTGGTACCTGGGTAATAGCCAGGTTATGTGCAGAGTGTTTCGTCTTGCCGGAAGCAGCAAGCTTCCCATAAAACTCCTTCACCGACTTCATCATCTCCGACGTGGAAGGCAAGGTGGCCTTGCCTGACAGAGCCATGGCTATCCACCGAGATTGCAGCTCACACAACGGGAAGGATAACACCTGTTGTAGCACGACTTCAGCAGCAATCAATAGCTCCTCAAACTCATGCTGCAAAGTTAGACAACACCCAAAAAAAATGAAACTCACAGCGAGCAAGCACTTGCAAAAAACCATGCATTATTGCATTACCTTCCAAGGCAACCCTACGAAGGCAAGAGAGGGAGCAAGAGAAGGTGGGAACACATGCTCATATAAAGGACCAACACAATTATCATCCACACCCACTTCTCCCTTTGTATCCAGAAACGGAAAATAATAAAAATACCTGCCATCAATTACAAACACAAAGCCCGCGTCAACAAACAAAAGAGCAAACCCTACTTCATCCGTAAGTTACAAAGACGTTCACCGACAAAACGAGCTTAAAAAAGGAGGTTTTCAATAAGGTTAGCACGAATCAAGAAGGTTTCGACAGCATCATAGGATCATGAGAAAGATTCGTGTTATGAGGTCTAGGGTTTAGGCTTAGAAGATTCTTGTAACGAAGTTTAGGATTTAGGGTTTTAAGGTTTAGGGTTTTAGGGTTTAGGGTTTAAGGCTTTACAATTTGGGGCTTAGTTCCTGCAAAGGGTCTAGAAACACTGTTCAAGGAGGGCAGAATCGGCCTAAAGACAATCTGCTTACCCTGTACAATGGAGAATGATATCCGCAGTTACTGATTTCCCACTTTTGAACTTCACAATTCCGTCCTCACAAGCGCACTCTATCTGCATGCAACCTCTTCATCAGAAACCCAAGTATTTCCTACTGCAAAATGCACAGCATTGTCAGGAAGCACAGTTGGTTAACCTGACAACGCCTAACTGGACGTTTTTCATCCCCTGTATAACAAAAAATCCTCGGATGGAAAAAGGTCAATTTTCATCTGATTTTTATGCAGAAGTGATCATAAACACAGAGTCCATCATTGAAAGCAAAAACCTCACCAAATGAACTCATAATCGCAGTTAAAAAAATGTGGGAAGATACATAGACACTGTTTTAGCTGTTTTAATAGACACTGTTTTAGGTCCCATGTGGCCCTTCTTGCAATTTTCATTAGGGTACCATGCACTATTATCTCTGCAACTTTTGGAATCAATAGTACAATGGGTGAGCACTTGTCATACCACTGTCAAGCACTAGTGACCAGCCCAGCATTCAGGGGTTAAGAAAGTACAGTAGAGAGATGTTACCGTAGAATGACAATACATGTTACTGTGCTGGCCCACAGGTTCACCACAGTCGACCGGCGAGCTCCAAGTACGCCCGCTTATATGCACCTCTTTGGCCACTTGGGCGATGTCCTTTGAGATGTCCTCCCCACTAGCCGCATTCCCTATCACCACCACAGTCTGACATACGCCCTTGAAATATAAACCCTAAAATATATAAAGCATTTCTCTCCCTTTCAAAAATCATGTATAGCAAACAATCGAGTTGCGAAATCACTACCTGGTCGATGAAAGAACTCGGTTCTCTGTAGTTATGGCTGTGCATTTGCACTCCCGGCCATTTGCTTATTCCTGCACTTGAAAATCACTAAATCAGATCTAAACCGTAACATTCATAGAGTAGTAACAGTTATATGAATTTGTTGAGAATCCTGTCAACTAGAGCAATCCATACTTGTTACTTTTGGCAACTTAAGGCCAAAGGACAAGACATGTGAACAAGGACATGTGAACAAGGACAAGACATGTAGACAAGGACAAGTCATGCAGTCAAGGATAAGACATGCGGACCTGGACATGATAGGCAGGTAGATAAAGCTATATGGGTGGCTGTCCATGCTAGAATTAAGGTGAGAGGACAAGCGGCCTATCAATCAAGACAAGTGACATGACTGTCCATGTTGGAATCAAAGTGCAGACATAAATGCACAAGGATGCAAATGCAAGGTTGCATCCATGCCCCCCACTTAGAGATTTAGGGTTGGTCTAATGAGACAACCATGGAGCAGTCAGTGCAATTGTGTGAAGTCTCAAGGAATACCTGGGATCACTGCAAGTTTGGGCTCGGAGTAGTGACCATTGCACACCACCACTGCGTCGAAAAGCTCCTCATTCACGGCATCTCTTCGTCTCGTCCGCACTGTCCAACAATTTTGACGCCCTTCACTACATAACCCTACATGCTCTACGACGGTGGAGAATTCCACCAACTTCAAAAGACCGTAAAAGTTTGCGAAATCCTGTAAGTAAGAGGCGACCTCTGCATGGCCTGGAAAGCGACGAGAATCTCTCCCCGCTCTCGGAAGAAACGGGAAGTCGGTGAAGCTCATAGTCTCACGAGGGAGATTCGTACGCACGCACGCGAACATACTTGAGTGCACACGCTTTCGACGATTGTCAACTCCGAGTAAGTCGTCACTCTCGACCTCCGGGTCGTAAATCCACACTCCACCCACGCTCTCTGTCTGCTCGAACACCGTCACCATGTGGTGCTCTCGCATGAGCTCCCGTGCTGCCACTAAACCTGCCACTCCTGCGCCGATCACCGCCACCCTGCAAGATTTCCGCCCTCCTGCACTTCCGGAATGTAAGCTCGCATCGCATCGCATCCAAACCCTAATTCACAATTGTCAAAGCCACTCGACGACCTTAATTCTACCGCTTCAGAGCATCTCCTGCCACCCGCCAAATGAGCCCTTTGAGTTCCACCAGTAACAGCTTGTGCAAATTGAGTCTCCAACATCACTGTACTCGTCGATTTGCAGGAGTTGGGTCATGCAGGTTTAGCCACTTTTGTTTCAAATTTGAGATTTTGTTTCAAATTTGAGGTAGGTCCTTTCACGGTCCCTGTCAAGCACTATTCACTTCACTCTGCTTAGCCAAATGTACCAGTGCATTCCTTGTAACAGAAGTGCAGGCCTTGAAACCTTCCTAACTGCGCCCTGCTGCTCCCGTCCCTCCAAACCTATTTTCCAGGAACTTCATTTTGGCGGGTGGCAGGAGATCCTCTCACGAACAAAGAATTGGCCGGTGCGGATCACCAACCACGTCGTTCAGCGCCGTAAGCATCTACAACGAGACACGACGATTTTTGCGAACCATAAAGTATCGTGAGGTGTTGACAAACAGAAGCGCGAATTACCTCCGTTGGTTGCGAACTCGGAGCTCATCCCCGTTGGTTCCATGGTGCAGCAGCGAATTGCTGCGTTGCTGTTCGGCGCAAGACGCTCAACTCCTGCTCCGCGCGTCCATCCTCGAGTGCGCCTCGCTTCGCACTTCACAGCAGCAGGGTTGACGTTCGTTGATGTTGACGATGACGATGTCGAGTAATGGTAGTGGGCCCCTCGGTAGACACACGACTCGTTCAGCGATGTCAGAGCGGCTTTTGCGCTTGTTGTCGCTGTTGTGAGAAGAATCATGGCGGTCCTTATCGCCGACCACGTTGCCTCTCAACAGCACGGTACTCTAGTCATCCCATCTACGCCGCTTCCTCTCCGAGTTCTCCAGTTTAAAGGTATCCTTGATTCCACCGTTACTCGTCACTGTTGCATTGCTATTCGTTGAGCAATTTCTGACTCGTCGTTTGTTACACAGTCACCTTGTTAAGTTACATATATTCTCATTATTTAGTGTAAGTGAATCTTGTCAAGTTGCAATGTTATTTGTCAGGTTGTAGAGTAATTTCTCTTTGCTTCTTTTTGGATACTTGCATGCTACAAAAGCCCATTTCTTTGCACTTGCACAATGACAAATAACATTTACAATTCAATGAGATTCTCTAACACTCAAGGACAAGAATGTATGTAACTTGACAAGGTGACAATGTAACAAACGACGAGTCAGAAATTGCTCAATGAATAGCAATGCAATACAAGTAAGGGTGAAATCAAGGATATCCTTAATTGCAATTCTACTTGTCCCTATTCCACTGCTATTCATTAACATGACTTGTTGCTTGTTATACCCTCAACTCATCAAGTTGTATACATTCTCATTGTACAACGTTAGTCAAACTCAACGAGTTGCAAAGTTATTCATCACTATGCAAGTGCAAAGCAACGGGCGTTTGCACATGCAGGTGCTCCAATGTACGTAGCAACATGTTGGTATGCAACTTGATGCATAACTCTACAACTCTTTGAGGTTCACTAACTTTGTATGTCTAGAATTTATGTAACTTGACAAGTTGAGGGTGTAATAGTCAACAAATCAAAATTTGCTGCACTGCAATAGTGATGAGTAGAGTTGCAATCAAGGATATTTTTGATTACAAGTCAATTTGGCATTGTTGCATTGCTATTTGTTAATTGATTTTCAACTTGTTGTTTGTTACACCACCAACTTGTTGTATTGCTCATCAATTTATTGTCTAGTATTGTTGATTCTTGTCATGTTGCAGCAATTTTTGTCACTTGTGACTTTATGAGGTTGTGAGATGATATATAGAGCTATAAAGTAAGGAATGACAAGTGACAAAAATCTCTATAGTATGACAAGAATCAACAATTCTAAACAACAAATTGACGTGCAACACAATGAGTTGGCGATGTTACAAGCAACGAGTTGAAAATCGATGATCGAATAGCAATGCAACAGAGCAACAATTGACTTGTGATCGAGGATGTGGTTCCTAAGTGAAGTGGTGATTCTTGTGAGACTACTGTGTGGCCTGTGCCTCTCGATTGAATCGCTTTCTCCTTTGTTGCTTAGTTACTTCAAAGTGAACGGTATTTGATAATGAAGCTAGCTTCAAGTCAAAGAGAAAATCTTTTGCTCTAAGTTACTAGCAGAGGCTGAGTATATCTGTATCTGAATGTAGTATTCTGTGAAGGTCATCACTCTTGCTATAGTTTGTGAACAGTTAGATGTAAACACGGATTTTCCAGTACAGAATCAACTTTGAAATATGAAGCGAATCTCTGGCAATGAGTACTTGCATGATGCATTGGATTGGAAATGGTGTTTTGGAAATAGGGGCACAAAGTGTCATCAATCGTACTGCAAAGTGATACCCATTGAAAAATAAACATCTCACATACATATTCACACAAGTTTGTAACATGCAATTGTTGTGCAATTGAATCCAACCCTTAAACGCCCAGGAGGACTTTTTTTGTCCTCTGGCCTGGAAAAAACATTTTGTACTAAAGACAAAAGCCATTTTTCATTTGATTTTTTTTCAAAAGTGATCATAAACACATGGTCCATTGTGGAAGGTAAAAAATAACCTCATCAATTGCACGCATATTTTTTGGTAACTCAAATTATGAAAAAATTTAAAGATACGGTGTTAGGTCTCAAGTTGCCCTTACTGCAATTTCCATGAGGTCACCAAGCACTATTGACTTTTGCAATCTTTAGAAGCACTACTACTAGTGCGCACCTGCAAAAACATTGTAGAAGCTACAAGCTAGGCACGCCACAATCACCCGTCCATTGTTTAAGAGTTAACAAACATTAATTTTTATTTTCATCACCAATGTAGGAGAAGAACCTACACTTAATGTATTGATAGTTGGTTTAGGATGCAAAAAATCAAGAAAACATATAATATCAAGTGCAAAGATTGTAGTTAAAAATGAGAAATGTTGAACATTAGCTGGTGAAACTCAAAAACTCCCCAAAACATGCGTATGAATGTAAAGTTGTACCCTTATACTAGCCTAGATTCATTAGAACTTTATCAAGTTTACCAACACAAACACATTTATTTCAAATTTAAGAGAACAAATTGATGAATCTTCACATGTTCTATAACATTTGCCTTACCTTGATTGTTGCAAAATACATGATCAAATAATTGGGGTAGAACATAGTAAATGTGCTCTTTCTATCAACAAATCATCTATTAGTGCACTTGGTTCAATTTGATAGTAAATGATACAAGCACAACTTGACTAAATATTGTTGGTTAATGGACTTTGAATGGACATGCAGCTATCTACTATCACTTAGAGTCTATCCTTGAAGATTGCAATATTTTCATAGATACCTTTGCTTTTTCAAAAATGTCACAAATAACCTTGGACCAAAAAATTTAGGGGTTTGTTTTGTTATGCATGTCACTTTCCTTCTCCCTTTGTGTGCCCACACTACTTCTTTCTAGTTCTTTCTAGTTATGCGTGCGCAAAGGGAGAAGGAAAGCAACATGCACAACAAAACAAACCCCTAATTTGGTTCAAGGATATTTGTGATATTTCTGAAAAAGCGGGGTATCTATGAAAATAATGCAAAATTCAAAGGTATCCATGAAATTTTCCTTCAAAAATTTCGTATCTAATGATCTCAAAACTTGACTCTAGTGTCTAAAAACTTCTGTACAAGTCAATACATCAAAGCAACACATGCAGTATCCCAATGTAGCAGGCCACATAATTCAAGCTCACACCCACAGAATTGCACTAAAAACCTTAATGAACTATCACAAAACTCTCTAGACAACAAAACAATTCTTCTGGCAATTCATTGCCGACCAACTTAATTGATCGTGGCGAGAGTCTACAACCATGCTCCCGAACTAGTCTCATTGGATATCAAGCCAAGCATTGCACTATTCAGAAACATTGCAATTCTAGAAACACAACATTCTAGAAAATCCGTGCTGAACCTCTTTGCATTGGTATGAAATGAAATCTACAACACCTTGTTTTACTAAATTTGAACTTATGGAACTTCTCACACCAACAAGACATTGATTTCACATACAAGTAAAAGCAAAAGAATTCATAATTTGTTCTATTGAACCCATAGTTGCAACCATTCTTAAAAACTACCATGCCACTACTACTACTCAAGAAAGTTATGAAGTTCTTAATCCTTTACAGATTTCTAGGGTAGCAGAGAACCAATATAGTAAATTCTAACGCTCAGACTACGATTCGATTTATTTTTCGAGAGACATCGACTTCATTTAAGATGAAAACAAGAAAACCTAACTGAAAGTGCAGGAGATACCAACGGCTCTAAATGCTGCAGATAACCTAAACTTAAAATCTTCAAAACTTTGGTCCCATTCTCCAAACAAACGGAACAAGTGCACATTGAAAATCCGAGAGTCCTCTAAACATTTACAACCAGTTTACTATCCATCTCCAATTGCTCAAAAACTTCCAAAACAGAAAGAATGAAGATAATTGAAAGGAATGTGCTGCGAATTGCTGAAGATAAAGAATCCACTCTCAATTAAATAAGATGCCGAGATATGAGGCTGTTACAGTACCTTGGAGCTCCTCCGTCCATCTCACATATAAATTTCCTTTTGATTTCCGGAAGTGATTGTTTCTTGCGAAACCCTAAAAATCTAAGCAGCAACAGAGGTCTCGGTACTCTCAGACTCGAATGAAGGCAACTCGGGGACGGGAGCCCCCGCACCACGTGGTCGAATAACCATACGGTCCACCACGATGAACGTCTTGCTCTTACTGAAAGGTTTGCACTTGGCGAGCGTGACGGTGTCGCCGATATTGCACTCATTCTCGGGGTCGTGCGCATGGTACTTCTTTATGGACTTGATCCGCTTCAAGTACTTCGAGTGAGCGGCAATTCGAGTGACGGCAACAGCGATGGTCTTGTCGCTGGAGGTGCACACCACGCGGCCCTGAATCTTCTTCATGGCCTCAATTCGCAATGGCCCCGCGGGCGCTACCATTGCTGGTAGGGTTGTATGCGCTAGCTTCGTTCCGGTCATGGACGAGGCGAGGGAGAGTTGCGAGCCCGTGGTCACGGAGAGTGACGCTCCGGTGATGGACGCCATTGGAACGGATTGGTATGCAACTCTCGATTGCAGCAATTGTGATGAAAATTGAGGCGAAATGGGGGAGATGCTTGCGGAAGAGCGACGACCTTGTTGCACTTTGGATAAGGAAGACGGGACCCGGCGTTTCGGTGGGCCGGTCGATGATGTGAGCACCCGTCCTGAGGCACCCGTTGCCTTCCTCAGATCCTCTCTATTTTTCTTCAGTTTGTGGTGTAGATAAGGTAGGTTTAGGGCCAGTTTCCATTGGGGACCGGAACTGGAGGCGAAAAAACTTTGAAAACTTGATTAAGGTAGTCTGCTCATAAACTGTACATGCTACCCCTAAATGCCTGCGGCACCAAATTTTGGTGTTGGAAATATTTTCAAGTTCATCAAATTTAATTGACCCCTAAAGGACCAAGTCCCCTTTTTGGGAACAAATGGGATTTTGGGTACGTACTTATGGCTAAGCTACTTTGCGTGGTTTTTTGAGATTTTTATGGGAGATGGGGAATTCAAAGATCTTTGTGGGCATTTAATTTTTTCCTCATTCTGACTTTTATTGAAGAAGTTAAAAATGAATTTATGAGAATTTTAGTTTGGCGGGCAATCCAAAAATTTCTTTAAAAATTGCGTTTTTTTTAAATAAAAATTCAAGGTTAGTTCTTTAGACTTATTTATATGTGGGAAGTTTTGAATCATTCAATTCTAATTGATGAGATAAAGGTTATGAGAAGTTTTAGTTTGCGTGTAGGCATTGTTTTGAGATTCTCCACACCTACCCGCAAACTAAAACTTCTCATAACTTTCATCTCATCAATTAGAATTGAATAATTAAAAGCTTCCCACATATATGTAAGTCTACAGAATTAACTTTGAATTTTTATTTTAAAAAAACACAAATTTTTAAAAAAAAATTGGATTGCCCGCCAAACTAAAATTCTCAAAAATTCATTTTTAACTTCTTCAATAAAAGTCAAAATGAGGAAAAAATTAGATGCCCACCCAAATCTTTGAATTCCCCATCTTCCATGAAAGTTTCAAAAAATTACACAAAGTAGTTTAGCCATAAGTACATGCCCAAAATCCCAAAATGTCCCCAAAGGGGACTTTGGTCCATTAGGGGTTAAGTTGCTATTTTTAGTAGTTTATAGTTTTGCAATGTTCTTCTTGAAGTCTAGTTTTAGCATCAAAAATCTGATTTTGAAAATAATTGATTATGACTTTTCTATTCAAGATTTTGTACAAGGATCTTGATGTTCTGTAGTGTTGAGAGCTCTTAGAAAAGAGCCTCGAATACACTAGATCTTGGAGAAAATTTTACACTAGAAATTCATTTAAAAAAAATTAGAAGAGATTTTGAAAAGCCGTAAAGTGATTAGAGTTGCATATATTGTCTTCTTTAAACTTATATTTTTTTAATGACCAACTTTTTAGATCCAACATGTGAAAAGAGGATTGGAAGACTACAAGTTATATTTGCAATTTTAACACCCTCATGACCAAACATTATAATCTTTCAATCCATAAGTGACATTATTGTGTTTTCTTTTCCTATGTGATCTCTAACATGTCTAATTTGAATTTGCATGGCTAAAATTTTAAAAAACTTTAGATAACTTATTAAAATCTTGACTTTTTGTTCAAGCTAGAGAAAATTCCTAGAAGGCCAAAAAAGGCCTCAAGCATTTAGGGGTTAAAACCACCCATCTTCTCAAATGTTCCCTTGCTATACAGTACCAATTAGTATTGAAAAGTAGAACTTGTTTTGGCATTCCAAAGAAGTTTGTATAAAAAAATGTAAAAGTCAATTTAATCTCATATTTTTGGAATCTAATTCTCATGCAATCCCAATTGACCATACCAAATATGGGTTACTAAAAATCAAAATCCTATTTTTGGTACGAGTTTTTGAGTCAAAATTATGATTTTACAAGAAAGTTGGTCAAAAAACAATGGTGATGAATTTTTAAGATTTGATTGCTTGGATAGGTAGGAGACATCCAAACACGCATCTTTCCTTCCTACAAACACCTTCAAAAAGTTAAAAGTTCTGTCAATAGAGGTTCAAATGTGGGAGTAATCATGACCAAATTTAGTAAAATAGATAATTCTTTGTGGTGATTAAGTTGTGCTATTTGACTCATACATTATGATTATATCTATACCTTTGAACATCTTGATATGTTTATTTTGCCAAAAGCTAATTAAAAAATGGAGATATTTATCTTACTAAATTTGGTCATGATCACTGGAGCATTTTAACCTCTATTGACAAAATTTTAAACTTTTTGAAGATGTTTGTTAGAAGGAAAGATGCGTGTTTGGATGTCTCCTACCTATCCAAGCAATCAAATCTTAAAAATTCATCACCATTGTTTTTTGACCAACTTTCTTGTAAAATCATAATTTTGACTCAAAAACTTGTACCAAAAATAGGATTTTGATTTTTAGTAACCCATATTTGGTATGGTCAATTGGGATTGCATGAGAATTAGATTCCAAAAATATGAGATTAAATTGACTTTTACATTTTTTTATACAAACTTCTTTGGAATGCCAAATCAAGTTACCTATCAATACTAACTTGTACTGTACAATACCCTAAAGAAAGAGTACACAAGTCCCTCCTATAGGATTTAAAGAAGTTTGTACTATAAATAAATTACTTTTTGGCAAAATAAACATGTCATCATGTTTAAAGGTACAAACTTAATGACAATGTATGAGTCAAATAACAAAAACTAATTTCCATAAAGAAATATATATTTTACTAAATTTGTTCATAATAATCCTAACATTAAAATCTCTATAGGGTTTTTTTTGAATTTTTTTGGAAATTTGTTTGAAACTAAAATGTGCAAGTGGATGTCTCCTACATATCCGTGCAACCAAATCTCAAAAATTCATCACCAATGTTTTTCAATCGATTTTCTTGTAAAACCATGATTTTGACACAAAAAAATTTACCAAAAATAGGATTTGGATTTTAGTAACTAAAATTTGGTATGCTTGATCATGATTGCATAAGGTTCACATAAAAAAAATCTGAGGATAAAATGCCAATTATATTCTTTGGTATACCAACTTTTATGGATGCCATGAGAGGGATTTATGTACTCTTTCTTTTGGGTAATGTATAGTGGGGGGACAAAAGGATTGGGAACACCTTGGTAGGCCATTCAAAGAACTATGCCTAACATATAGAGTATAATTGATATTTTATTGTCTTGCATCATTGGTGTTGAATTCTTATGCAACCCCCATCAAGCATATCAAATTTCAGCTCCTAAAAATCAAAACTCTATTTTTGAAGACTTATTTTACACAAAATTCAATGTTTTACATGATAATTAATTAAAAAATATTGATGATGAATTTTTGAGATTGGATCGCATGGGGTTGTAAGAAACATCCATACACACATCTTTCCTTCAAACAAGCATCTCCAAAAATCTACAAAATTTCTTCTATAGAGGTTTTAATGTTGGGATGATAATTACCAAATTTTGCAAAATAGATATAATTGTATGGTAATTAGATTTTGCAATTTGACTTGTCCATTATGATTGAGTTTGTAACTTTGAGCACGACAATATGTTTAATTTGCCAAAATCTTATTAAAGAATGATTATATCTAGTTTACAAAATTTGTTCATTATTGTCCCAACATTAAAACCTCTATAGAAGAAATTTTGTAGATTTTTGGAGATGCTTTTTGGTAGGAAAGATGTGTGTATGGATGTTTCTTACATCCCCATGCAATCCAATCTCAAAAATTCATCATCAATATTTTTTAATTAATTATCATGTAAAACATTGAATTTTGTGTAAAATAATTCACCAAAAATAGAGTTTTGATTTTTAGGAGCTGAAATTTGATATGCTTGATGGGGGTTGCATAAGAATTCAACACCAATGATGCAAGACAATAAAATATTAGTTATACTCTATATATTAGGCACAATTCTTTGAATGGCCTAACAAGGTGTTCCCAATCTTTTTGTCCCCCCATTGTACATGCTTTTTTTCATAGGTTTTCAAAATGTACAAGTAGTGTACATTTGAGAAGGTGGGCAGTTTTAGAGACCTATGGCCTTTCCACTTCAAAATGTTATACCTAATTTCACAAAGCTCCAAACATATGAAATAACTTGAGTTAGATGTCAATTCTTCTTGTCTTTCAAGAAAAAATTATTGAAAAATAGTATAAAAAGTTTCACCTCCCCAAAATTCAATTCAACCCTTAGATGGACAATTTATGAGGTTACTCTCCTAGAAGCACATTTTTGAAAGCAAGCTCTGGTATCATGGTTTGATTTCATGTGTTTAACCCTTCAACGCCCTTGGAATTTTAAGGTATCTCAAAATTTGCTTGAAAGTGAACAAAATGCTAGCATTTTGATCAATTTTATCAATTTTCTTTGAAATGTAACTGTACAAACTCAAAGTAGACATGTTATAAATTGCATACAAAAAGAAATCACAACTATTTCACTTATGGATTGAAAGACTATAATGTTTGATCATGAGGGTGTTAAAATTGTGAAAGTGATTTGAAGTCTTTCAATCCTCATTTTGCATCTCAAACCTAAAATTGAGAGCACCAAAAATATATGAGTATGTAAAGTATAACATGCATAACCCCAATCAATTTACGGCTTCTCAAAATCTATTCTACAATTTTTTTAAATGAAATTTTAATGCAATTTTTTCTCCAAGTTCTAGTGTACTTGAGGCTCATTTCCAAGAGCCTTCAACACTAGAAAGTGAAGATTTGCAATGGACACCCTTGCACAAATCCTTGAATAGACAAATCATGTTAATTCATTTTCAAGATCAAACTCTTGATGTTGAAACTAGACTTCAACAACGATTTAGATATAATAATAACCACACAAAAAATCTTCAAAAAACTTTTGATATCCCTGAACAAAATTCAGAGGGGCAAAATAAACACCCCTCAAGCGTTGAGGGGTTAAACGCCAAATTCTAATTTTTGAGATTTCATACTAGCAAATGTACTTCTGCCCTTCCAAAATTTCTCCTCATTTGAGATGACACATAGCGTTTTACTGTTCATGCACAATACCAAAAAAAACCATGACCAAAAAAACCATGTATGGTATAGGGTCCGGAAGGTCCAAGACAAGGTTTTTTTTTTGGCTTCTTGCAGCCAGATTTTATTTTACTTTATTCAATTTTGACCCGTGCATTTGCTTCCTCTGGAAATTCTCCATACATGTGCTAACACATTGGCTTCTTACTGTTCATGAACAGTGCCAAAGAAAAACCCTGGTCCAAGAATGTTAGTCAACTTTTGTAGAGTTAGATATTGGAGGTCAATGCCTAGATCCCTCCATACCCTCAATGGAAACCAGCTCATACCCATTACTGACCATGTACCCAATTCCGTCACTGTGTACCAATGGTGGTCATTTTAGAATGTAAATAACCATCACATGGGTACATGGTCAGGAATGGGTATACCTACATTATTTTTGTTGGAGAAATATGGTTCACTTATCACATTCCTTACTTTAATGTTTGTGAAGATGCATAAATTCCAAGTTTTGATGTTTAATTTATTTTTCCTTGCTTTCTTAGGATCAAAAACATTGAAAATGTACATATTCATGTTTGAAATGTATGCAAAAAAACTTATGGTTGAGTTTGTGAAATAGAAATTGTTTGGAGTAGAAATCTCTTCTACCTAAAGTTGTCAAAGCGTAAGGTAACATACCTTCCAAATTAAGCTTCAAGTTTACAGGTGACATATCAACTGTGCAAGCAAACCACTCACGCATTGAGCCACGCATACACACAAACTTTGTTGAAGACCTTCCCTAAACATATTAACCCTTTAGTGCCTAGTTGATCACTTTTGGGTTGATTTTGGTACTCCGTGGTTCTTGTCATCTTTGTTCTATCTAATTTGCAATTACACCAAATGTAACAGAGTTGAGGGTTTAGTTTGTGCTCCTACTGGAACAAATTTCAAAACAAGGCATAAAGAAATATGGTAGTTGTGTGTGTTTTACATATGAAGCTGGGAATCTCATATGGGTGTAACAAATGAAATACTAATTCAGTACAACCGTGACATGGCCCCAAAGCCCACATATTGCATCCAAAGTATCCGGTGCTAACTCTCTAGTAGTTGTACAAAAGATGCATGATTTATTTAGAAGTTATACTTGTGGCGTATTTCAGCTACAACATTGCGTATTCCATGAAATCTTAGGCTCCAAAGGTTTGCAATGCTAAATGTGGGACTTTGTACCTCAAATGACACCTAATGTAGATGATAGTGACCAATCAGATTTTGTGGAAACACCATGCATGCTGTATTCAACCGTATATGTGTGGCCATGTTTGTATTCTTCCAATGCTCAATTCCACAAATCATACTGTGAAATGCACAGCTTGACTTGAATTTTGAATTTTTTATAAAAGTGTAGTAACCTAGAATGGGGCAATAGCCTCTACAAATTTCACCACTATCAAACATTTCAATTGCACAATTGTCACTAATTAGTTAGAGCGTCTCATGTTTTTGCACAACAAGTTTTTTTGGATCATCAAGCCTTTCACAATCCTCATGTGGAATCCTTCCAATAGATCAAACTTTTTTTTATGTTCATGTTGCCAAAGTTTATAACTTTGATATATCCGGTCCAATTTGATTTTAGAAACATAGATTTTGTCCTTGAATGTGTTTTGCAAACCGTATAGTGAAAATTTGAGGTGCCCCCCCAAATGGTTGATGGGCACTACAGGGTTAACATTGTGTAGATTGGGTCACAAAATTGATGAATTTTGCATACATCAATGAATGAGGATCAGAATTAAACAAACATCTAAGACATAAATTTGTAGGTGCAAACAACTACTCGCCCATTTAGGGGCACAACATGAGCATGCTCCAAGACCATCTCCACTTGGGCTGCTTTCTTGACCTACAACTCTAGCTAGCAAGGTTGGGCAAGAATTTACTCCCCCCACCACATGCTAGCAATGCTTGGTTGGAAGAGTGGGCTACTTGATGGTAGACGAGGGTCTCATCAAGTCTGGATAGGAAGGAGAAATGCTAAGTCTCTTGCCCTGCCATGTGGTTTAGGTTTGCTACAATAGTTGCAAGTTGAGAGAATGGGAGAAGAGTTTCAAGGAGTTTCCATAGAGTCTGAAGAGTAAAAATTTGGGTTGAAGATTGACTTGATATTAAATTTGGTATTTAGGTTTGAATCAGATGTAGCATTGGATTTATGTAGAAGACTATTGATTCTCTAAAGTACCATTATATTAAACAATTTGGTAGTATGGCAAGTTTGTTGTTGTCATGAAAAATTCACTTGCAAGCATCTCTTGCCTCTATTATAAAGGATCATACATATGTCCATCATTAGAGATTCTAAATTTTGTATTAACACCAAAAAGTTTAAATAATTTCACTACAAGGAAAATTGTCCAAAATGACAAAAATATGTCCAAATTAACATGGCCAAATCTACATAAATTGTTCAATTTGACAATTTTTTTGTCATTTTGGACACATTTTGTCAATTCAGACATGTCAATTAGGACACAATTTCTTGCAAAAAAAAATTGCAAAAAATTGGGTATCAAGCATCTAGTGTTTATTTATTGGTCATCAAAAACATTGAATTTCAAAGGGGGAAGGAAGAGAAAAAAGAATGGAAAAGGAGGGTGAAAGTCACTAAAAACTAAAAGGGAGACAACTCAAAGCACATGAGAGGCATACTAATTATTTGAAATTAGAATCTCCATCACTATCCCGATCACTATTTGATGATTTTTATTTTTGTTGTTGTTGATAAAGGTAGCATGCATTGAAATTGAGTGATAGTCAAGGAAGGTGGGAGATGGTGACGTTGGGAGGCAATTGGTGAAAGTGAAATGAAGAGGAGGAAGGCCAAGTGCAAAAACAAGGGAGGAGGGAGTGGAGAGCAACCTGTTTTTTTTAACAAAGTAGAGCCAATAGACAACAACTCTAACAAATAGAAACTAATGTGGGGTTATTCCTCCATTCATTACCTAATAGAATGTGGACAACAACCAAGACCTAGCAATCCCAAAAATAATGCCTTAGTGGAGGAGGGAAAGGATAGTGGGGATAAGGAGAGGAGAGCTAGAGAGGACAAAGGGGGAAAATGGGGGAAGGCCAGACACATAGAAAGGGTTAGCAGGGGGGAGGGGTTTTTTGTGTTTTTCATCTTTGTTGTGGGACAAACAAAAGATAGAGGGTGGGGTACTTTTAATTTTTGTACACTTTTTTTTTATTTATAGACTTTTGTAGATGTGTGGAGGAAAAAAAGATTAGGAGGAAGCAAAGACTAAGATATATGAAAATTTTAAGGGTAGGAAGTAATAGGTTTGAAGTGGAGGAAGTAAAAAAATTTTGATTAATTTTATATACAAATTTCTAAAAAGGCTTTTGTACTTTTTTTTAAGGTTTCATAGAAAAGAGATTGGAGAAGCACTAAATTTTTGGTGAAATTATCTTTCAAGAAAAAGCATACCTTTATTGTATGTTGCCTTCAGTAATGTGTCACAAGCATTGGGTTAGGTCAAGCCAAAGTTGTAAGTGATTGCTTTGTTGTTGAATTTCACCCACTTGGCTTGCAAACCGCTTGAAGGACATAGAGCAATGAAGTGCATGCCATGCACTAGTAGCACATGTCAATTCTAGTGAAGGTTTAAGATTCAAATCAAATTCTAGTTTTTCAACTCATATAATCATGTTATATTTGATGATATGAGCCATCCAAAGAATTTTCATGGTGGAATCATTGCACATTTTTATAGAACGTGTTTTTCATTAAATTGGAAAAAGTGGCATTTTGGGATTTTTGGATTTTATGTGCTTTAAAGAGTATTCAATGAATACTCTTTAAAAAACATAAAATCCAAAAGTCCCAAAATCAGTCATTTTTTCCCAATTTAATGAATAACATGTTATATGATTGCAAATGATTCTCCATAGTATGCTTGTAATACACCAAAAACAGGCTTCATATATTTTCTTGTACTCTCTTGCATTTTGGCATATTAAATTTGTTCTACCTTCCAATTCACCTACAATCTTTGTCTTGGTATTGGCCTTGCCATTGGACAAGACAATTCTTCCATATCCAATGACTACAATCAATGAAACCAAACATGCTAAAGAAACCATAGAGCTCATTTACTTCTAATTAGTACAAAATAATTTGGTGTGAAATGTCTCAAAAAATTCTAAAACCAAATATGTCCACCACAATACTAGTAATTTTTTTAAACACTTGGTTACAACAGACCCAACAATCTCAACATATTCATCAACACCATCCACAACAATGCATTTGTCAAAGATGTCACTACAAGAAAAAGGGCCATTTTTGACTAAGGATTTTGACTACAAAAAAACTAAAACGACTAGGACTTTTTGACTAGTCATTATGACTACATGTAGTCATAAATAATTTTATTTAATCATAATTTTTTAAATTTGGTCATAAATAATTTAATTTATGATTACATGTAGTCATAAATTAAGCCACTTGAGTGATATCCGTCTAGTCAAAAACTCTTAGTCCTTTTAGTGTTTTGGTAGTCAAAATCCTTAACAAAAAATGGCCCTTTTTCTTGTAATGTGTGTAGGTAGATGTTGTCTTTTGAATGGAAATCAAACATGAGTACTCTAAAGCATCTACTTTTTCCTCAAAGTAATAACCATGCATCACAATTCCATCTTGCCAATCTTTGAGAAACAAGACTTACGTACACAATAACTAAATCAAAACAAGTGTAGTGGAAAATTTCAATTGATTGCAAAAGAATTCTCAATTGCTCATAGCCAACAACAAAGTTCCTCTCAATGTTGCTAAATTAGAGCTATTATACCTTCTTCCTTCAACAAACTTTGAAGATGATCATAATAAGGATCCATTTATCATCTTCATTGCAATAGGGCATAGGCCAACGTGCCATACAACCCTCTGGCCTCTACCCATTTGAAAAATGAATTCATCTCACCTCAAAAGAAGCAAAACAAAAAAAAAGCATTAAGAAAGATTTGAGCCCTCCAAAGCCCCTCAATATTTGACAAAGCAAGTTATTATTTGCGGGTTAGGTGTGCTAGCATGAGTACAAGAAAAGCATTCATATTTATTGTTATCTTGTATGAAAGACCTTAGCCACATCGTGAGCCACATGCACAATCCAAAACAACACAAAAGACATTGCATTCATAAAATATGTAAATGTACTCACTAGTCATTACCCAAATACTTCACTCATTTATTCAAATAGAGTAAGATAGAATTTATGGTTTGATTGTACATTTGTACCTATAACTTTGTCCAATTAGAATGGCATAACAACTTAACTTTCATTTACATTGAACTCAAAAGATGAGTGGAAGTAGGAGATTAGTGATTTATTTGTTGCAATAAGTACATATATTGAGATCTTTATGAGACCTTGGAATGGCCTATTATAGGGCTCAAAATTTCCCTTCGAGAGCAAAAATAAATAAAGAGAGAAAAAACAAAGCAACAGACGTAGTCACGTAGTGGCGCAATCTTTGTCACTCGTTGTCAATGTTTTCTGTCTTTGTAATTCAAGTTGCCACACGCGGCGTTAGTAGGCGTCAAACGGCGTCAATTAGCGTTAGGTGGCAATAATAACTGTGGACAAAAATGCAAGGGCAAAGGGGCTGCTCTACCAACTACAATGGGGGTTTGTAGCTCTGGCCAGTTGGCAGGTTGCTGGCATTTGCCGTACTACCGGGGGGAGCTGAGTCAGCAGGGGAAGTGGAAGTGTTCGCATCTCATTGACCGTCTAATTGCGAATGTAAAGAAGTTGGTCATTCTTGCTTTCCTATTTGTTAGGTGCTCCGCAGTCTCAAGGACTGCTTAGTGGTTACTTTATATGTCTGTACAAAACTTGGTGCACCAATGCCCAATAACTTGAGCAATTATGCTGCAAATTACAATGAGTTTGAGGCAACAAATACTTTTCCCATGTAGGAAGATAGAAATATTGGATTGTAAATTCTTCACAATTTTATTTGGAATATTGAAATTACAGTGAATTTTGGGAGTCAAAAAGTGTTTTGGACCCATGGACAATATCTAGACTCATGCAATTGAGATAATATCCAAACTACTTTTAGCTCATTACTTCCTACTTCACTTTGGGACATGTGGCACCACTAATATGGTCCCACACTCCCACCCTTCAAAAGGACAAAAGAACGCATCCCAAGCATTGATCCTTGCTGATGCTGGAAATAGCAGTCACCCTATTGGTTAGGTTTGGCCGTATGGGGGCGTTGGTGGCAATGGGTGCCACCACGGTTCCACCTTACGTCTAAATATAATTACTTCGATGATAAGATTTCCGTAAAAACAGTTTGATAAGCCTTGTGCACTGTGCAGATGTTGCTGTACACTATCCTACAACAGTACCCAGATGTTTAAAACTCCGGAAAATTAAAAAGCTGCAAATGTAATTTCACAGTCAAGGAGAAAGTACATGCTCATCACAGAAAACTTCGAACATATCCCAGAGCTGCATTTCCACATCAGAATACTAGTCAACTTTCGATAAGTCTTGCATGTAATAAAACAAACCAAATTATTGTACCATACAATAGAAAGCTCCACGTTACAATCATGCATCCTTTTGCGAAACATGAAGAAGATATCTAGATTTTATTTTTTCCACCGCATCTGACTCCGTTTTGCACGCTTTGCAAGAAAAATGATGGCAAGTCAGCCTCGTGAAACGCAACAGTCTCTTACACGTCAAGTAGGGAGTTGAATTAAATATATTGAAAGTACAGTCATCAAAAATCCTGAACTAAGTGCTGAAGACAAAAATCATAACGTATGTACAACAAAGCGACTACATGCACAAGCAGCTGCTTCAGTTGCTTTAATCTAGATATTTATTCACTCTAAGAGTTGTAGGCAGTGCGACGTCGCAGAGCATGAAGTGCTGTTGCAGCAAGAATGGTGGAGAGAGCCAAAAACACCCATCCTGCAAACGAGGCGATGAGCGCTCCTGCCACGCGGTGGCAAAAGGTCTTCACCACGCCGCACTGCGAATACCATCGTGCGTTGTTCTGCCCCTTGTAACCAATCCAGGCTATGGTGGTCGCCGACGCAGCGGCTGACATCAACGCACTCGCCAGCGCAAAGTCTACTAGGAATGTCAGAAAGGCTGTAGGAGTGTTGCTCAATGGTCCTCTGCGAGTGCACACGCCAATCAACGACGCCAAAGCTGCTAGGATGGCGTATGCACACACTATCGCATTCGCCAGCAAAAACCACCTGCACGACGACACAACCAAGTTCATTAATTCAGTCACTAAAACACTACCGTCTCTCACTAGTTACCATGTCAAAACTCCCTGCAATATACTTCTCTTCATACCCAACGCCCCGTCTTCTCTCCAGTGAATCGTGCAAGATCAACCTACCTACAGTGGTGCTTCGATAAGATGAAGGTATCCGACAGCATAAGGAAAGCATTCATTGTAACCAAACAGATCTTTTGTAGCTCCCAACCGCCAAGGACAGTCATCTTCGTCATCTTCTTCATCTTAGCTAAGCGTTTTAGCTTATAAAGGTTCATCTTAAAAAGGCCCTACTGTATCAGAAGTTGAGCTCATATTTCGTAGTAACCTTATATGGAGTACATATGTCAAAATCTGTCTATGTTGCTCGATGCTTAGAGATTCCAGGCAAAGTGTCTAAGTCTAGAGTTAAGCGGCAGTTGGTTTGTAATGGACGTACTTGAAAGCACCGAAATCGTGCCAGCGAGCACGAGCAGTGACCGCCCCGGTACCCGAGTGTATAGTCTGGTTAGACTTCAGAATGGTGACGATGGCTGCGGCCGTCGCCAGCGCCGTCAACACTCGCAGAATGAAATCTATGCAGTGATGCGCACGGTGCGCCTTTCGTGGTGCCTCATATACAGGCACTCCCGGAGCGCCGCTGTTGTACTTGGTGCCATTGTATGGTGGTGCTGTGGTCTCCATGGCGGCAAGTAACTTGGGTTGAAACTTTGTACTAGATCCTGATCTACGGCTCTCTGGCTCCTCTCACTGCAGCCACAACGCAGAGAAAAATCAGTCAACTAATACATCGACATCATTCACAGCATCCTTAAACAAGACCTCTGTCTCGTCCACCTATCGCAATAAATCTCCTACTATAAACACTTGGCACTCAGTAACATCCACGAAGCGCAAAAAACCAGAAATTGTCTGTACTGGTCTTACTGTAAATCTGTAATATGAGGTTTCTACTGCCCTTGTGTATCTACAGAAATTCACAGTATCTGAAGACCATCATGTACTAAGAGATGAAATGATAAGATCTCGTCATTTCGCATTGAAAGTAGAGATTTTGATTCTGCTAACCAAGCTCAAGGTCGGATTCAAGCTCAAGCTCAAGCTCAAGCTCAAGTTCAGGCTCAAGTTCAAGCTCTCGCTTGGCACGGGAGGACGCCCGGTACAGAGCACGGCATCGAAGACTGTGCACTGTGCACTTCAGGACGAACCGTGTGCGGCACACTTTGCCGTGTTTCCCGTGGTACTAGATTTAGGCTCTTCAGACTTTCAGTGCCACACTTCCAACACAAGCAACATGAAGCAGACAAGTGAAACAACTGGGAAAACGGCACTTCAGACAAGCTGGGCCGTAGAGCCATACCTGAGATTCGGGGAGCAAGTGGGGGAGCGAGAGCAGCAGATTGTCAGGAATGAAGTGAAAGGACTTGATCAGCATCCATATGCACAAACCGGACGCGGTAATAGGTCGGCAGCTCGTCCGAGACAAGGACACTAGAACGCGGTGGCCGGAGAAACCGAGGCGACGTGGCCAAGCCTGAAAGCGCCTCGGGGGTAGGTCGTGCAGCCGCAAATTTGCCAGCTGGATAAGGATGCCACGTGCTGACTCCAGTGATAGTAACCGGCCACGTCAGAGTGGGAATTGTCGGAAAGATTTATTGTTAGAAAGGTAGTGTAGGAAAGTAGGAAACGCTCGTTCCAGACTTCCAGGTCCTACTCACCGACCTCGGCAAATCGAGGCAGTCCGGGATTGGAGGAATTTGGGAGCTTTTTAGAAACTTTCTGCATGGAAGCAACTGTGAAGTGTTAAGTTCCAGTTAGATTCAATGCTTTCACTGTGCTGTGAAATATCGGTACTGTAGTGATATATGTTTCATGGAATGCTTTGAATGTCAGTACACCTACTACAGCTCATAGTTCGGAGAGAATTTGGGCTCTAGTGCTCCGCCATCCAGTGTTTGGAGGAGAAGTTTTGACTTCATCGGTTATCATCCGGTATTTCCCATATTTAACTCCTCCACGCCCAAGGTTACTTTTTCTTGTTTCTAAGAAGGCATTTAGGAAGTCCTTTTGGAAATTCTGAACTGTAGTTGTCAGAGCATCTCCACTATTGCTAGCCAGTCGACACACCTAACACTTTCAAAGTTTATATTTATGTTGAATGGCCTTCAGAATTTTTGATTTCCACCCTGCTCTTCAAAAGGTGCCCCTTGCACTTCATACATGTTCCATATATAGTCATTTGACCATCATCAAGGTGAATGAAGGGATAAAGCCGAATAATGTTTTGAAGGGCCTTCGCCTTGAGTCCTTGACAGGCTAGAATTGAGTGTCTAGAGAGAATTCTAAATGGCTTGAAACAGTCATCGATCCAAGTTATGCCCTCAGTGCGAATTGGTGGGGGACTAGAGATGCTCTAAGATCATCATTAAACGTTAAAACAAATTATTGTAGCTGTAGAGTCTGAATTTCCAGACTCCTAAATGGTTCTGCCAAATATATTCTAAAAAGTATTGCCGATGTTAACCCCTAAAGAACCAAGGGTGTTTTTTGAGAAAAAACTTCAGAAACTGCCAACTTTTAGTGCATTGCCCAAATTTGAATTTTTTTTTCTTTTCTCAATTCGACTGTACAAAAGTGTGTCAAATAGATAAGCTAATGTGTGCAAAAAAATTCAGCCCATTAGACCGCGTGGATTGTAAGATTATAATGTTTGAAGTGAGAAAAATAGTTTGTTTTCATTCTTGCAAAACAAGGTCAACAAACTTTGAGCCTTGCAAGAGTAAATTTTTTGAGCTTTTTGACCATTCATAAGTAGATGATGTTAGGTTTGCTCATGAAAATTTTCAGAAGCAAAAATACAATCTAGCTTGCTCTAAATCACCATGTAATGCAAAGAGGTTTAGTGAATTGGCAACTCATTAGTCATTCTTTTCATGATTTCTTGTGCAATGAGGAAGTTTTTGGTTTGAAATCCAAATCGTGAAAAGTTAGAGACAATCATTTGGAATTTGTGAAGTAAAGTTTCAAGAGTTTTGGATTGATAGATTGAAAGATAGTAGAGCCTAAAGTTAGAGGATTCTTTCTTTCTTGAAACTACCCAAACATAGTTAACAAAGTTTGACTCCCTTCTAAACGTGATGTCAGACTTCAATTTTTTTTTTTGACAATTGTACATTATATTGTTTTAGTAAAATACTTGCCAAATTTCAAAAGTTAATGAGAGTTTTACCATAAGATTCTCCGAAGATGCTCAAGTTGCCCAAATTCTTTTGGGTAACATAACTTTGGAACCAAGAATCTGATTGGGGAAAAAATTACATCTCCACTTATAGGAGACATATTTGCACCTTTTGTAAAAATTTGAGAAAATCCAATAAAATTTAACTTCATATGACTCTACCTGAGTTCTCAAGTGGTTGTTGAACAACCACTTGGGCCTTTAGGGGTTAGCCCCTAATCGCCCAATTGATCATTTTTTGGACGTTGCTCGTTTTTTTTGGATTGCCTAAGACAATTTCTTTTTTCTTTAGAAAAATATTTTTTTGTTTAAGAAAATCAAGACTACTTTCCAACTTAACTTGAATCATGTCAATCCAAGTTAAACTCCACCAAGGAGAATTTTTCAAAGTCAAACACTTCAATATTTGCTAATGTTGTAAAATTTACTATTTTGGGAAACTAATGATGTTCTCTCCTTTCAAAAGATTGCATTTTTGAAGTGTAGGATAGAATGTCTATTTTTAACCAATCATACCAATTTTTGAAATGTATGAGTAAAATTTGTAATTTTGGTGAATATTAAATGGTAAATGCTTCTAAATTCATTACATAAAAATCCAAAGAGAGTTGATATGCGTACCACACCTTCTTGACTATCCCACCACACCCCAAGGTAAATTTTGGATTTCTACCATCAAAAAGTTGAATTTGAGAATTTGGAATTCAGATTTGGACTTAGAGACCGTGATTTTGTCTAGAATTACAAAAAAAGTTCTAATTGAACAACACCCAATGAAAAAGCTTATCTTTTTTATAAAAAAACTAAAAGTTATACTTTTGCCCCAAGCTAAGCTTTTTCATTGGGTGCTGTTCAATTACAACAGTTTTTTATGGTTCTAGAAAAAATCTAGGTCTCTAACTTTAATTCTAAACTCCAAATTCTCAAATTCAACTTTTTGATGGTAGAAATCCAAAATTTACCCCGGGGTGTGGTTGGATAGTCAAGAAGGTGTGGTACGCTTATCAATTCCCAAATCCAAAACTTTTTTTGAGTGTTTGACCATATGGATAATTACTAAACATTGTTCTTCTTATTTTCTCTTTTGAAACAAACTTCATCAAAGTTACAAAAGTACCATTTTATAACACATCTATATTTTGCCCTTACCCCCTTGGGCCTTTAGGGGTTAAGATAGTTGTGATTGAATGTGGATGAGTACAAAAGTACTTTTTTTTTGTAGTCGCCCCAAATTTTTTATGTTAAAATGGTTCTTTTGGGTACTAAATTGGGAAACAACTACATATGATGATTTTATATTTATTGATGTTACTTCAAACTAATGACTCCCTTTCCAAATCCATTGCAACAATTTCACAATTGAGCTTGCAATGCAATAATCAAATAGCTACCACTTAATACAAAGGGAAATTTTAGCTCCAATTATTGGCCAAAAATAATCATGAACAAAGAGAATTCAATGGTGGATGGATTCTAGTTCCTTTCACACCTAAATGCCCAAGGGGATAAGGGCAAAACATATATGCATTATAAAATGATATTGTTCTAACTTCTAACTTTGATGAATTTTGAAAACAATTATTATGATGTTTAGTAATAATCCATATGGCAAACTTTAAAAAATGGGGTTTGGGCTCTTATTTGATGAGTTTAGAAGTATTTACCATTTAATATTCAAAAAAATGACAATTGATATTCATAGAATATAAAACTTGGTATGATTGGTTAAAAATAGACATTTTCTTTTGAAATTCAAATTGGAAATCTTTTTGAAGGAGAGAACATCATTAGTTTTTTGGAATAGTAAATTTCATAACACTAGCAAATGTTGAAATGTTTGTTGTTGGAAAATTTTCCTTGATAGATTTTAACTGGGATTAACATGATTCTAATTGGATTGGAAAGTAGACATGCTTTCCTGTTTGAAAGTCATTTTTATTGTATTTTTAAATATTCTTTTGCATCCCAAGCAGTCCACAAAAAAGAATAGCGACCAAAAAAATGGTAAATTGAGCGCTTAGGGGTTTAGGGTGACATTCTAATTGAAATTAGAGTAAAAACACATTTAGATTTTATTAGGTAATGAATTTATGATAAAAGGCCCTTCATGAGGAGAACTTTGACTTTATTTTAAACCGTTGCTGTTAGTTCTTCCAAAATGGCAGCTCTTGAGTGACGCTTTTCAACATACTTTTTAGTTTGCAGCGAGCATGCTTGCAAGCATCTTCCATAAAAAGTAATTGGAAATTAGTACGGAGGACATAGGAATTGAACATTGAAGCTAACTTCATATTGCTACTTTCCAAAAATTATATTTAAAAGCATTAACCCCTAAAGGATCATGACTTTTATTTTGACAACAGATACTCAAAACTGTCACTTCTATGGCAAAAAGTAAAAAAGTTTGAAAATCGGTCATTCTACATATCTAACCGTAGGATCTTGTACTAGATTACAATAAGAATGTGTCATAGAAAACCTAAGAACTTTGACCTCACAGATTGGAAGATATTTGCATTTAAAGTGTAATAAACAACTTTTTTTGCACCTTGCCTGATTAGATTATTTAACTTTGAGCTTTTTTAACTTCAAATTTTTGCACCATAGAGTTCGGAACTCTATTTTTGTGTTGTGGGGAGTTGAGTTGAGAATCTTGGGAAAAATTAAAACAAAAAAAATAATTTACATTCTTTAAAAAAAACATTAGGTAGAAGAAGGTACGAGATTGAACAAAAACTTAAATTGCTAATGACCTTGCAATGGAATTGAAACTCAATAATCCCAATGGTGAGGTTGTTCTAGAAACCAAACTTCACCCTCTTCACAATTTTTTTCAAAAAAATATTGAACTTGCATTCAAAAATGAAGTTTACAAGTTATTTTTTCAAGAAGATGCTTGAATTGCCCAAAAAACAAGATTGTTCATAACTTTCTCATAACTAGTCCAAATGGAATGAATCAAAGCTTCAGATGTACAAAAAGATATAATCTATAAGAAAAAAAAATTTAAATTTTTTTTCAAGTTTTTATAAGAATTTTTTTTCCTGCCCGAAGTCCCCAAATGTGTACTTATTTGGGCATAACTTTTGCTCCATGGCATCAATTAGAATAAAAATTGTATTCCCCAAAAGCTAATGTGTTTTTTTGTCTTCAAAAAAAGTTAAAAAAAACAAGACAAAAGTTGAGGCTGTAGGTACCTGCCCAAAATCCCATTTGTCCCCGTAGGAATAATGATCCTTTAAGAGTTAAAATCATTGCCTTTAGCAAGGTTTTAAAGTTTCCTAGACACTAGAATTTGGTGCCTTAAACATTTAAGGGTGAACTGGGTGTACAATGGACCGGATATTAATTGTATTTTTAATACAATCTACTATTATTATTATGATTGTTATTTTGTGAAATTTGACAAAGTATTTTGCTGACAATTTCAAATTTAACCAACTTTTTTGCAATTTGGAGCCACTATCAATACACTAAATGCTAGTTCTTCCCGAACATTGCTACTACCTTGGGTAGGGTTAGATGGAGTGGATTTGATCTGTTGCACTTACGTCAACGTGGAGCTAGCCAAGGTGGATAATCACAGATTTTTTTACAAACAAGGGTTGAATAATAATTTATCTCCTATTTTGGCATTGTTTCATTGTTTCCTTCTCTAGGGTTCTAAACTATATTAGAATCTCTGAGTACAAATGTAACATCAAAATTCACAAAATCAATTTCTTGATAGGTAAAAATTTAAACTGTTGCATATTATTTGACGTGTAAGAAATAAGATTTTCCACCCTGGCCCCACATGGATGTTGTGGATGCTGTGTAATAGATCTAGCCAATGGCATGCTGTTCTCTAGAGTCACTGTGAAAAATCTCATTTTTTACAAATAAGGATAAAAGTAATAATCTACCTCTATGTTGGAAAAGGTCAAATATATCCTCCTCCGTGGGTCTATACAACATCAAGATATTTGAATCCAAATATGTAATTAAGGGCACCCAAATTCAAATGTGACTTTAAAATTTTCAAATTCAATTTCTGAATGATAAATATTTAAAATGATACATTTTTTGACTACACTAAATGCAATATTGCATTTAGGTTGCCTTGACAATTGGGTTACTTTACCTTAGAAAGTTACCTCATGACCCATCACTTGGCCACTAGGAGGCACATGCAACTCTCTAGAAATGTGGATTTCACATGGTTTACAACTTGGACACTATTAGTTTTTATTTCGACAGCTTTGTTGTTGTTGTTAGGCCCTTTAAATTTTGTTGTCTGTAGTAATTATTACTAAAAGTTAATGTAGCAGCAGTAGATATTTATATAGTGTGAAATATCAAGAAATTAGTCTGGGGCAATGTAAGCGCAATATTAGGGGGTTCAAACATAAAATTTGGCATTCAAGCTTCTCACCTCATAGGATCTGTGCTCACTGGTGAATTGCTTTCTTTCCCTCGCACGCGCAATGTCTGAGATACCCGTGAGTTTGCGGAAATTTCTACAAAAGAAATTTTGAAGTTTGAGGATTCAAGTAGAGGAGCCACAAGAAGCCACAAAGGTGAGTTTTTGGAGTTCATTCCTCACGTGAATCACGTTAAGAGTGAAGTCCACAGGTGGGTCACCTTGCAATTCACTAGTGAATTCATCGACGTGAATCCATGAATAAGTCACCTGAAAAAGTTTAAGTTTGAAGCCCCCTATTCAATGTAGTGAAAAAGTTGAGATTTTCCACAGTGATTGTCTGGCCCCACAAAACGGCATGCCATGTAACCCAGCCCTTGTCCCCCTCCCTCCTTCACAACCTCCTTTTCACATCTTCTTTCCACAAGTCACAACTCCTTTCACAAACCCACTTTTTCACAACTCTCCTTTTCACAGCTCCTTTCCATAACCCCTTTTTACAATCCCACTCTTTTTCACAAATCTCCTTTTCAGAACTTCTACTGCCGTGCTTTAGCTTTGACCAACAACAAAACCTTCTTTTTTTGGGAAGCGTACATAACATTGTTAACCTTCACTGGGGTCCCTTTTGCTCCCCAAAAATGAGGATCCCACAGCTAATATCATTTGTCAGCTCTCTCCCAAGACCAATGAGCTTTGAGAAATTACAACTAAAACCTCCCCCAAGTATATGGGGAGGCATATTCCTGCACAGTTGGGGAAGGAATCAAACCGACTTAACAATGTTATGTAGGTGCGGGTCACTCATAACCCTTCTTTTTTTTGCCCACAAGGGGCAGAGTTTTTTTATTTATTTGTTAGAATAGAGCGACCCGCTCTCCAAACTTCCCGCAGGTAAGGAAAAATCAGCTAAAATAGAAAAGATTGAACGACGTGTGCTTATTCACACAATAAGTTTACTAATGTAAGCTAGTGTCATCCAAATTTTGATGAACCAGGTGATTGCGGAAGGTGGGATTTGGCAAGTTCATCCACTTTTCCTCCCAAATTTCTTAGTGTATTGGTACCTAGTGTCAATTTCAGCTGAAATTTAGGCAAAAATTTGCCAAGAAAAATAACCCTGCCAAGGGGTCTTCTGAAATTTCCTCTTTGTTCCAATTCATATGTCTAGTGGTTAGGGGTTTCAAATCTCAGGGGAAACAAAAGTTTTCTCGAGGTCACTTCTCCTCCAAAAAACGGAACTATTCTCAAGCAAAACTGCGCTCTCTAATTAAAAAAATCAAATAATAATCGCCCACGTAAGTGAGGTGCAAAAAAGTGCAAGCATGGATTCCTTTAAGGAAATCAACAACAAAATAATATCGAAACCATTGTAAAAATCAGATTTGTTGTCTTGCAAAAAGGACGCAAGGAAAAATTAAGTTTAGTTGAGAAGTGCACCAAGCTTTGAAATCTCATACTCATAATTATCCTCTTATCTAGTAGAGGTTGCAAGGTGTGTCCATTTTAGAGGTTTTAGAGGTTTATGGAGATACAATAGAGATAGTCACACCTTCTCCATCCCATTCTCAATCTTCACTTTCGAAGGAGCAGAATTGGGTGGAGAAATCTCCACGCGTTAAAGTTTTACCCATTCTTGTCTTGTTTTCACCTTTGTTGATTTTTGTTTATTGTAACTTTTCCATTTTTAGAAGTTACTCCTCATATTTTCACTTTAGTTCTTCCTACTTTAACCCCTAAAGGACCACTATCCCTACGGGGGACAAATAGGATTTTGGGCAGGTACCTACAGCTTCAAATTTTGTCTTGATTTTTTGAAACTTTTTTTGAAGATAGAAAAACACATTAGCTTTTGGGGAATAATATTTTATTCCAATTAATGCCAGGGAGCAAAAGTTATGCCCAAATAAACACAAATTTGGGGACTAGGGGCAGCAAAAAAAATTCTTATAAAAACTTGAAAAAAAATTAAATTTTTTTTTCTTATATATTATATCTTTTTGTACATCTGAAGCTTTGATTCATTCCATTTGGACTAGTTATGAGAAAGTTATGGACAATCTTATTTTTTGGGCAACTCAAGCATCTTCTTGAAAAAATAACTTATAAACTTCATTTTTGAATGCAAGTTTAATATTTTTTCAAAAAAAATTGTCGAAGAGGGTGAAGTTTGGTTTCTAGAACAATCTCGCCATTGGGATTATAGCGTTTCAATTCCATTGCAGGGTTATTAGCAATTTAAGTTTTTGTTCAATCTCACACCTTCTTCTACCTAATGTTTTCTTAGAGAATGAAAATTAAGTATTCTTTTTTGAAATTTTTTCCCAAGATTCCCAACTCAACTTACCACCATGCAAAAATAGAATTCCAAACTCTGTGGTGCAAAAATTTGAAGTTAAAAATGTTCAAAGTTAAAAAATCTAGTCAATCAAGGTGCAAAAAAAGTTGTTTTTAACACTTTAAGTGCATATATCTTCCAATTTGTGCGGTCAAAGTTCTTGAGTTTTGAATGACATATTTTTATAGTAGTCTAGCACAAGATCCTATGATTAGATATGCAAAATGCCTGATTTTCAAACTTTTTAACTCTTTGCCATAGAGGTGACAGTTTTGAGTGTCTTTTGACATAATAAAGGCCATGGTCCTTTAAGGGTTAACCTTTCTCCCTTCTCTATTCTTCACCACCCACAAAAAGAGTGTCACACCTTCTTTTGTGAAGAAGTGCTCCCATTGGCTCCTATTTTCACTCCACCACTTCTCATCCTTCATGAAAATTTCATTCTTGGAGAAGGTGTGACTACCCCAAATATAAGAGTAACATAAAGAAAGAAACATTTTGAAGTTGATACGTCAATAAAGTTTAGAGAATTTGGAGTTTGTATTATGTCCACATTACCGTATATACCAATCCTATTACAAATATATTATTGTAAAATTTGAAACTTAAATTTTACCTTTCTTTTAAGATCTCATTACAAAAAAGTGATGAAATATTTGAAGTTGTTGAAATGGACTTGAGATGTGAAAATCACATTGTAGTGGTTTCTTTTAAACTATTTGTGTTAGTTTATTAACTCATTTTTTCATGCACACTCTCGAATTGAAAGCCAACTATGGCAATGTTCAATCTTTATGTTGCATAATGCAATCACTCAGCTAAGATACTTGCAATTAAACTAACAGCGCAAGTATGTTCTTTTAATTATGAGATATATGATTTTATTATCACCAGTTGATCCAATTCAAATTGCTAGGGCATTTTTAGAGTTAAAGACTAGAGGACTATTTCCAAAAAATGTAAAAGTGAATTTCAATAAGGAATCTAGTAGAATAGCTAAATGATGATTGTCAAATATAAGTTTAACTTTGATTCACATATCATATCTATACGGTTGAATTGCCATTGCTTATCTCAAATCTTAATAAACATGATTTGCTACAAGTTATTCTAAATTATTTTTCAAATTAGTTATTAAATGAAAATCTGTGAATCTCACAAGATAATTTTCTTTTACATTTATAATATCGATTTCAAGTTACAAAAGGTATAAAGGCTTCTTTCTACTATATCCGTCTTTTAAAGGTATTTTTGAAGGTTTATATACTGAACTAGAAATTTTCGTTTTTTTATGTGATCTAAACTTATAACACCATATTTGTTAATTTGGGAAAAACACGTGTCCCACTTTGTACTCCACCTTAAATCCAAAAAGTTACCTTAAACTACATTCAAAGGCATCAGATTCAATCTGAGCTGCTAAGATTTTTTCCCTTGCAAATGCCTCCTTTCACGTGAGGACACGTGTACAAAAAAAACGCTACAAGTTAGGTTTGAGGAGACCTCCTCAAACCTTCACCTTAAAATTTGAAAGTCCCAAAATGTACGGTTTTTCCCAAATTAACGAATATGGTGATTTATGCATTTATATTATAAAATATTCACAAAGAAAAACTTTGGAAATTTGGATTATATGCACTATTATACTAGAAAACAAGCACATGAATCTAATAACGTGTGGGTGGGTGAAATGTCAAGTATTAATAAGCATGAAACTTATTTATATTCATTTAGGGAACTGATATGTGAACACCGGGGGTTGATATTTGCACACCCCATGGGAGGTAAATTATAGATTTCTACCATCAAAAAGTTGAATTTGAGAATTTTGAATTCAGATTTGGACTTGGAGACCCATGATTTAGTCTAGAATCATAATAAAAAGGTTGCAATTGAACAATACTCAATGAAAAAGTTTAGCTAGGGATAAAAGAGTTATTTTTACTTTTGTTTGTAAAAAAAGATAAGCTTTTTCATTGGGTGTTGTTCAATTGCAACATTTTTATGGTTCTAGAATAAATCATGGTCTGTTCAATATCTGGACTCAATACTTATGGACTATGGAGTTACTTTTGTTGACTATTTTAAAGCAGACTTCTACTTGCAAGATCCATCCTCCACTAAATTGCACTAAACAAGATGTTTTTCAACATAGCTTAGCATATCCGTGCCATAACATTCAGTAGCATGAAGAGAGGATGCCTTTCCCTCTCTTCAGGTATCATCCACAAACTTCATCTTGACACAAAAAAGAAAAAACGATTTTTTTTTTTTAAATTTTTTCTGACATGGCTGGCCTCATACATCAATGTGTGTGCACTAAATTGAACCTCTCTTTCATATACTCTTTGACAAATTCAGCCAAGTGTTCCCATAGCTAAAGATGGATGTGGAATATTCCACAATATTTTATCTAGTGGATGAAATGGTGTGGAATACTCCACACCATTTCATTTGGAGGGAGGGCAATGCACGGTAGCGCTACTCATTGTTATGGCCCAAATTGATTCATATAAAAAAAGGTTATTTGTGTGCCATAATTTAATAGAGATTTATTCATTGCAAGTATGCAATGGGCAGTGGCCTTTACTCAAGACAAACCGTATTCAATACAAGAAAATAGGACCCAATCAACAATACTGTATTGATTAGGACTTCTTGATTAGGACGTTTTGAACATAGTAGTATTGATTAGGACATGTTTGTGTTGATTAGGATCACTTGATTAGGATAGATTTTCTCTAATGATTTATCTCGTGTTTGTCCATGTCAATCCATTTAGCCAAAGTATTCTATTTCCTTGGAAACACTATAAGACTTATTTTTGAACAAAGTTCTTTCTATCTAATATCCTTCAAAGGAAGGCTTTTCCAAGTATAATTTTCTTTTAAAATTCAATTTTGGTTGAATTTTATTACTTTTGTTTACATGATTATATTTTTCTTCCACTTTGCTGGCTAACCTGTTTTCTCAAAAGATTAATTGGCTATGGTTACACAACATTAGTTTACCTCATATATTGCTAGAGTTGGTAAAAAAAGAAGAAGCTATCATATAATATTATATAGTCACCGCCAAGGCTAAAAGAAGATGCTTCATAGTATAATTAAGGGAAAATATAAAATATGCCCCTCATTTCTTTCAAAATATCAATATACCCCTTTATTTTTTGAAATGTCAAAAACACCCTTGGTTTTGTGTTAGAGTATCAATAATACCCTTGATTTTATGTTAGAAAACCAATTAAACCTTTGATTTTGTGGCAAAATATCAATTGTACCCCTAAAACATTTAATACCCTTAGTTTTCTTGTGCCTCTAATGAAGTTTTTGTAAGTCACATTTGCTTCAAAGATATTGATAAAGAAAAGTGAGTTGTTTAGTCAATGCTATGGCTTTGGTCACAATAAACTTAAATGCAAAAACCATATATAAAGCTTGAAGAGCTTGCTTCCAAGATTTGACTTACATTCAACTTCATCTACTTTTTGTAATTTCCATTGTCACCTCAATATTTACAAAACTTTACACTAAAGAGGTACAAAAAAAACTAAAAGTATTAGATATTTTCAAAGATTTTCAGGGATATAATTGATATTCTGACACAAAACCAAGGATAATTTTGATATTTTGAAAGAACTGAGGGACATTTTTGATGTTTTCCCTACAATTAATTGTATATGCATGATAATTTGCAAGGCCAATAATCCAAATTCAATTTTCAAATGTCCATTGAGACATGCATCGCAGTAGGGTAAATCTCCAAAGTGGAAGCATTAATATCTTAAAAGGTTTGGTTATTAACAAGACGATGGGAAAATGTAAAAAGGTATAATGTAATTCACATAGGATACTTGTGGGAGGAACATGTTGTAGAACATAAAAGATGGGGGTGCTAAGATAAGGGCACCTCAATGTTGTAAGGCCGTCCTCAATGCACCCCAATAACAAGTCCGGCATATTAAATCTATTCTTTTAATAAATGACAAAGTAGAATATGAAAATATTATTATTTGAAGTGCATTCAAAATTTTATTTTGAAACCATAAGAAAATTGTGGATTTGAATATTAGTTGATTTACATACATTCCATCAAATGTTTGCTATCTTTCACAAAATTTAAGAATACACTCAAATTAAATTCAAAAAAAGAAAAGTCAGCCAAAGGGACGGCATTGCCAAACGTGCTTCTTGGGTGCATTGAGGATGCCCTAAATTAGCACACACAAAGCGGCCCTAAAGGCAAATTGCATACTTATTTAATTTCAAAGTCACCATGATGCACATGGTAACTATGATCATCTAGAAAGTTAAGAATTTAGTCTCATAGTGGCACCATGCTCTAATTGCCAAACTTAATTCCGGAATTAGCAGGAGTTTCAAACTGCCAGGTTGTGTTATCAGTTAAAAGACCTGTGTTTCCTTGCCCTTCACTCTGGCCATCAACTAGCACCGAGACGACATTAAACGTGAAGTTGGTGCCCAAGTACTCAAATCCAACCTTCTGATTGATTGTCAAGACCTGCAAGTATGATCAAAGAGTTAGCTTGGTCCAACTTCACACTACATTGCCTTCCGTGCCACAGTGGCATCATATTACGTAAATTGGGAAAAAAAGAGGGACCTTCTTGTACTCCACCTTAATCTTACATACAATAAATGTAGGCATAGCTATAACTCAAAGTTGTAAATATTTGAAAAATTTGGAGGCAATCACTGAGACTTCACTATTGCACAAGAATGTGCATGCTTATTTTTTTGTAATATGCTAAATTGTACATAATGGCAGAAATAGTGAAAGTCCCAGACCCAGAATGTATTGTTTTTCTCAATATACGTAATATGGTGTTCACTTCTTTGCCGTAAGATTACAAATCTCAACAGGAGTACCGTCCAAAGACATAAGTTTCGTTAGAAATCTTCTCAATAACCGAAATTGCATATATCGTTATAGGCAGCCCCGGGGCAAATTATAACAAAGTAAAAGTGCCGGTGATAGTCACATTTATATATTTTTAAATGAGCTTCTTACTCAAAATTAGAGAGAC
The DNA here is from genome assembly GCA_963920765.1 of Ulota crispa. NCBI lineage: Eukaryota > Viridiplantae > Streptophyta > Bryopsida > Orthotrichales > Orthotrichaceae > Ulota > Ulota crispa. Next base: position 14,729,091 of record OY987244.1, on the reverse strand, counting down.
GCAAAATAAGTGTACCTGGCCTGAGAAACTCTTTGTAAGCTCCTTAGAAAGAATTGATGTATCACTCTGCATGCAAGACATACAATCGTATGATATTGACAGCTCCAACTAATGAAACAGGACAAATCTATATCTTACTGATCTTGCACCGTCTCAAGACAATTTGAACCTGGAAACAAGATGAAGGAAACAGGGGAACGCTTTTGGTAGTGAAATTTCAGCATACCGTCTCTTGTTTTTTGCCTTTCGAGGACACAAAATCGAGCTCGGCTTGGACCAAAACCAAATTGAAATTTTCAGATGGTAGTGCAAACCTGGACATCCAAAAACATGAGTTATGTTCCATCCACTTAAGCAACGAGAAAATGAAGAATACTCGCATAGCGTACATCGCATTGTGCATGTAATTGCATTTAAATCGGGAAAACATGGTCGACTATCGCACATAGGAGTAAAGGGTAGTTGCAAGAATGACTTGCCAATTTTGTGTCAAACACCCTTAGTATTATGTAGTACTCTGAAGTCCTATGAGCTTTTGAAATAAATTTTTAAAAAATAAAATAAAATATGGAAAATTTGTAAAGCACTTAAAATAGCATACTCGTGCAAATTCAGACATAGGAAAATTTTATTCTAAAAGTTATGCACAAAAATAAAGGGACAGAAATCATCAACAAAAAAGCAATTTCCTTTTTTATTTTTAGAAAATAGTAAAAAAATTCAAAAAATTAAAACAAAAAAACTCATTTTGGTCCATTGTGAGGGGCATCAATTGGTACAAATACTTTTTCAAGAATGTTTGTTTCCAAACCCTAATGCTTGTCCAATGGATACCCACTTTGAGGGAAAGTGGAGGGCATATAATTTACATTTTCTTAAAACCCCTTGGCAAATATGTGTAATGATGCATGATGAACAACTTCCCAAATTTGTGGCATCAAATTCCTTTTTTTTGGCTCAATGCAATACTGAAAACCCACAAAACAGCCAAGGTAGACATAGTATCATAAATTGTTTAAAATTAGTGAATGATTTTGAAAAAAATCCAAAAAGTTACAGTAGGTTTGTAGCTTCAATGTGAACCTTCCTCTAAATTTTCATGTGAAAAGAAGTTAGTAAGCAAAAGATACACCCCTAAAACCACCCGCCATGCAGCAAGGGGACAAAAAGCAGTACATGTCATTCTTGCAATCACCCTAAACCTACACTAAATATTGCATTTTGGTTGCCTTGACAATTAGGTTGCCTTACCCTAGTAAGTTACCTCATGACTCATGACTTGGTCACTTGAAGACATATGCAACTCTCTAGAAACTGGGATTTCACAACTTGGTTGTCACTACTTTGTTGTTTCGCAACTTCATTATTGTTGCTAAGACCTTTAAAAATTGTTTATTGTAGTAGTTTTTGATGAAAGTTACTATAGCAACATTAAGTATTTAAGTAGTGTAAAATGTCAAGAAACTAGTGTGGGACAAGGGTGATGGCACAATCAGGGTACCCCTAAAAGGGCCTGTTGGACCTCTGGATAGGATAATTATTTCTCTTGCACTTGTGAGTCCTGTTTGCTTTTGTTTAGCAAAAAAATTGAACTTGCAAGTGATGAGACATTTTTCTTCAGTGTTCCTTACGTTGAGACATTCATTTAGAAAGTGTTCCTTCCATCAAAAGGACTTTCTTGATTTTTTTTTTTGCACCATAAAAGTGATTAGAACCCAAATGTCCTGATCAAGACTTTTTTTGACTTGTAATTTGTAATGGCTCCCTAAAATGAATTATTTACATTTTAATAATTTTGACCATATGTGCACCTAGAAACAAGTATATGTGCATGCTTTTGCCATTTAAAAAAAATTACATATTTTTAATGTTCTTTATTGGACTTGAAAAAAATTGTATGAAATTGTCCCTAAAAGAATTCATAACAACAAATTTTAATAATGTATGGACTAATACATTTTAAAATCATGAATTATAGAAGCTTGCACAACTATACATGCATTAACCTAATTCCTACTAACCAAATTTGTCATCCGGATGAGTCCTTTACTTCATTTTGATGAGACAAGACAGTTTTGAAACTTCTCACAAAATCACTCATTTGGACATGATAACATTCATCATTTGAAAAAGTGTATTTTTTTTTACTAATCTACAAGTATAAGCAACTTCTTACCAAAAAATAAATTGCAAAACATTATCTAGTAAGACATAATAAATAGTCAAAGTATCATGGGTATGGCCAAATTAGACCTAAGCAGTCCTTTTTGGTTACCCTGATCGTGCCATCACCCACAACCTGAATGTAATAAACGCAATAAATAGTGTAGCTAAAAGGAATCTACAGAAGAGTACAGGATGCAAGATCACCTTTCGACAGACACAGAGACCCCGTTCGAAACCTTCAAGCATCGCCGTTGGATGGCATTTAAAGCCAAAGAACCCTCTTGAATAGAATCATGCGGCGTAATCTTAGGTCAAGGCATTTACACACAGCTGTCACGGATATCGCATTATGAAATACAATCTCAGAATACCAAACATATAAGTCACCAGGTACTGACCACATTATCAGACAATTATCCTCTTCACTGTCCTCCACCAGCAAGTAAATCAAACAAATAGTGATGCTCACGCAAATTCTACGATCGAAGCTACTCTAACTAGCTGGATTTAATGCAAAAATTCTAACCTGATGCATTAACCACCATTCAGCAGTCTAATCAAGACTACAGCAAGATTCTTTGGCTATTCCACAGAATTTGAGCTGAAAATGACGATCCTATTGCGTAAAACATAGTAAACAGGAAACCGAATTGATCACAGAAACCTTGACGGAGATCAATGCAGCTTGTTATCAAAGTACGAAAAACAGATTTACTCCCTCTGTCCCTCTGTCCCTCTAAAAACGTCCAAAAAGCTTCCTTGTGAAAAATAACTCTGTTTTAAGTCTTTGTGCTAGTGACACATGCATTTTAGAATCAATATACCATCTACCAAATGTATACAAAATCTCTAGTTTTGATGTTGTCATTTGGACACCCAAATTCTATTCAAAAAATATCATATTTGTGTATGCTACTAGCTCCTTATTATTGATAATTTAAAGATTAATAACAACAATGGTACCTCATATTGGCAAAGCCAAACTTGGTAGGAGAGTAATGTTCTCTAATCGCTTAACTTATCCCATGAGATCATTGAACATGGCAAACGCTAAATCAGCAAAAGGGAGCTTTTTAGTGGTACAAGAAATATGACTGTACGATTTGGAGCTTTTTAGAGGGACAGAGGGAGTAACATGCAACGAAACGAGCATCAAATCCGATTGCAAGCAAGCAAGAAAAATAATCACAACACTACAGATAATATAAAGGATATCAGACTTTGAAAGTAAGCTGCTCATTGACACGACACATGCCATAGTCGTTCTCGGGCAATTTGTACTGCGAAAATTGACCGCGCGAGCAGAAGGCGCAATTAATAAGCGCCAGATCCTGCGACGGCGTGCTGACGACCCGCAGGCCGGGCAAGTTTCTCTCCCCGGACATAGTTACTCTCTGGATTAGATGAACTTTTGCTACTGCTCTTCCCTCAGGCAACTCTTCCTCAAAATCTTGTACAGATCGTTGCAAAAAATGCTCAGTTTAAGCAGCAGCAGCAACAGCAGCAAAGTCTTGCTCATGATACTTGAGAAAGCCTGCTCATCAAGTAAGAAAGCTCAGTGCTGATGTGGCTCGCTTCCATTTGTTAGACGTTCGTAAGAGTCTGTCATATGCTGAGTTGGCAGTCGGCCTGGGTGGTAATGTGACGAAATGCCGCTCAAGTCCGTTCCTTGGTAGCAACGTCTAATAAACATTTAAAAAGTAGGGAAAATTTCATGGATACCCATGAAGTTTGCAATAATTTCATAGATATCCCTGCTTTTATAGAAATTTCACAGATACCTTCGGCCCAAGATTTTCAAGAATTTTTATTTGTTGTGCATGTCACTTCCCTTCTTCCTTTGTGTGCATGCATAACAAAAAGAACTAGTGTGCGCACAAAGAAAGAAGAGAAGTGTCATGCACAACAAAACAAAAAAATCTCTTGAAAATCTTGGTCCAAGGGTATTTGTGAAATTTCTAAAAAGCATGGGTATCTATGAAATTATTGCAAACTTCAAGGGTATCCATGAAATTTTCCCTAAAAGGTATGCCTAGAAAAATATAGGTTTGAAACAATAAAGACTTTACTAGTCATTTTTTGTGAATATATTGCTCATTTAGCACTTATAGAAATGATTTAATGCATATTCATGTAAGAGTAATAGAATTTGGCACTTAGTTTAAAAAAAAAATTGGTGTGTATTTAATGAGTAATTTATGTACCAAAATTGCAAACACCAATTAAGTTTGAATGCCATTTGCCACAGAATTACCTTAATTTCACTACAAAAACTTCGATCCGATCAAGCAAAATTTGACTTTCTTTTTGTCTATTGAGAAGGTCGTTTCTTTAAAAGACCCCATTTACTTAGGATAACTGGACTATTTTGAGCTCATTAACGTAGTTTCTTCTGCACTCTAGTTTAGATTACTATATTCAATAATAAAAATTATCTTTCTTCCAATGGTAAATATGAACCTTTGAATGAGAGATATGATTAGGACTCAACTTTTGTGATGTTTTTCCTTGTTAGAAAATATTTTTTCTCCTCTATAGAATCATTTTAATGCACATCAACTTAAAATCATTTGTTTCAATTCTCTTCCTACTTAACGTACTCCTCAATGACATTTCACTTAAGTTTGATTAGTGAGTTATACTATCATTTAAATGATTGGAATTTCTACTTGTATTTAGAACGATTCACATGAAGCAAGCAGTTTGACCCCAATTACCAATTCACGCACTTTTCAAACTTGAAATATTATTCTATGTCTAGTATTTCAAAGTAGATTCACATAACTCTGGTCTTCATATAGTACACACGTATACATGGGTCCTTATCGAAAGAACTCAAATTCTCACCTTATCTATAACACTTGGTTCTAGAAATTGACCACCTGAAGATTGAATATGGAAAATCTAAATGCATATTTGGTATCAAAGACCTTGCTTCAGGCACACGTGTGGGAAGGACATAAAAGTTGATCGACTCCGAAATAAGGACAGATTTTTACTTGTGAGGTTTTCCACCAGGACCCACAAACGTGTAACTTATGTACAGTACCAGTTAGTATTGATACATAGGACTTGTTTTGACATTCCAAAAAAGTTTGTATTACAAAAAATGTAAAGGTCATTTTCATCTCATATTTTAGGTATATGATTCTCATGCAATCTCAATTGACCATATCAAATCTTAGTTACTAAAACCAAAATCCTATTTTTGGTAAGTTGTTTTGTGTCAAAATCATGGTTTTACAAGAAAGTTGATTAAAACATATTGGTGATGAATTTTTGAGATTTGATTGCTTGGATAGGTAGGAGACATCCATACGCACAGCTTTCTTTTTCACAAACATCTTCAAAAAGTTTAAAATTTTGTCAATAGAGGTTAAAATGCTCAAGTGATCATGACCAAATTTAGTAAGATAAATATCTCCATTTTTTAATTAGCTTTTGGCAAAATAAACATATCAACATGTTCAAAGGTATAGATTTAATCATAATATGTGAGTCAAATAGCACAATTTAATCACCATGAAGAATTATCTATTTTACTAAATTTGGTCATGATCACTTGAGCATTTTAACCTCTATTGACAAAATTTTAAACTTTTTGAAGATATTTGTTAAAAGGAAAGATGTGCATATGGATGTCTCCTACCCATCCATGCCATCAAATCTCAAAAATTCGTCACCAATATGTTTTAATCAACTTTCTTGTAAAACCATGATTTTGACACAAAACAACTTACCAAAAATAGGATTTTGGTTTTTAGTAACCAAGATTTGGTATGGTCAATTGGGATTGCATGAGAATCTTATACCAAAAATATGAGATTAAATTGACCTTTACATTTTTTGTAATACAAACTTCTTTGGAATGCCAAAACAGGTTCTATCTATCAATACTAAGTGGTATTGTACTGAAGTACACACGTGCAATACACCATCTACACTAAATAGTGCATTCAAATTGCTTCCTTGAACGCCCTCAAAGGATCAAAAGTGTCCTCACATGATTTTCAGAGGCTTGTTTGAGGCAGTAGATATATTATTTTAATCTTGCTATAAACTACAATTATGAAGGCATTCAAGTGGTCCATGTAAGTGGAGTGACCACCAAGTAAGCCAAATATTGAACAAGTGCCTCAAGAGCCTCAATTGGGTGAGATATCATATAGGGTGTGGTGGCAAGTAGTGTCTTGCAAGCTACAACCGGTCAATACCCATAGCAAGCTTCCTTACGTGTGCTTTGTGGTAGGAGGAAATTTACCGGCAAGGGTTCAAGCATGTTCTAGGCCCTTGTTGTGGCAACCCTCACCAAGTGCATTGATCATTGCTTTCTACTCAATAGCAGTATGAAGCCCTAAACCTTAACATAAAAAAAATTACAATCTTCAATAATTTGTAAGTGTGCATTCTCATCTGATTTGCTACTTACCAAAATTGAGATTAATCAAAGTCTTCTACAATTTGGTAAAAATCATTAAATAGCAACTACCTGCCAAAATTTGAGATTTTGCCATCACATGTTTAATCAAATGTTATAACTCCCATCTCCCACAATCAATTGATCCTAACATAGGCAAGTTGTTTTCTAAGTAGAAGTACCACTGTTTTCAATGGTCACTTTTTGTGAATCATCTTAGTTGATTGAAATAAGATACATTAAAATTGTAGATCTCCCAAAACTCTAATTTTGGTGAAAATAGCCTACGCACATAAGGGTTAACAGTTAGAGTGACATACATTACCTCATGACTTGGCCACTTGGAGGTGCATGCAACTCTTTAGATATTAGGATCTCACGTGGTCTTTGACTTGGATGCTGCTGAGTTTTTTTTCGGCGTAGTTTTTTTCTACAGCATTGTTATTGTTGCCGCGCTCTTGCTTTTGTTGAAATTGCTTATTTCAATAATTCGCGACAAAATTTATGGTAGTATCAGTAAGTATTTACATAGAGAAAAATGTTGAGAAATTAGTGCGGGCAGCCTAAACGCAATATTCAGAAAAGAATCACCTTCAAGTCAAACTAGGAACAATACCCCCAACTCAAAACTACGAGGTATCACGACCAAAAAAGAATCCAAAGTGCAATCAATTTTAGATCAATCAACTCTATAACTATAGTGGTCAATCATACAAAAAACCAAAACACATTCCGACAAAGATAAAACAAAACAACAAACCTCTGAGCATTCCTTTTTAAGGTACCGACAAGGATCATTCTTACTCATGAAAAATAATCTAATGTCTCCACATAAACTTCTAGATTACAAAATCACACTCGCATACACTTAGTGTAGCATAGTAGTTTCAAAAGATGAACCTATAAACTTCAAGCACTGCCAATAGATGCTCCAATAAAATCACCAAGATTCCAACGAATATACTCATTCATGACATGTAAAATTAACTCGCTTAGCCAACCACTCGCAGCACAATTCCTACTGTGCCTCCAGAAAACTAAACCTCAAATCGAACTAATACACATTCATACATAATCCTCGAACCAATGCTGAGATGGATTCAAAACGTGCAACACTTAACACTGGACAAATTCTGAACAAGTTAAAACTCACTAGAAAGTTGCTCAAGGTCGAATGTGACCCATAAGGATTCAAAATTTATAGACTAACGATCACACAGGCTCGAGAGTTGCTCCAGAGCAAGAGGAGAGCGACTCGCGGTGTCCCGGGGACCAGGTCGCCCGCGCACCGCAGCGCCCACGACAAACAGATTCCAGCAACAGCGCGTCCCACAATGCATGCAAAAGAATGGGCTTTTTTTCATCACAGATAATCTGGGCTAATGGTACATGACATCATGTGCACGCCTCCCTCGCGCCCCCAAACAAGAGAGCACAAAGCCAGCCTCTTGGCAGAAGAATGTACAGAGAGGCTCGTCCCCGGAGGGGGGACAATCTACGAATCACTCCTTTCAAACAACCCGTGCTGGGTACCGGGCGAGTGGCAGCACCCCACCTGCACGACCCCTGCATTCTAACTCCCCTCTCCACGATCCAAACACTAGAAAAATTACAAGCACCGCATCGCATGTAGCTTTCCTCCAAAGCTGCACGCTCCGCGTGCGGCGAGCCACCCACTACGACGACGACGCCGGAGTCGTCGCTTCTGCAACTCCTGGACCGCGCCCACCGGACGGCACTGCGGAGCTCCCGGACGAACCGCTTCCTCCACCCAAGCCTGACGCGGTCGACGCGGCGGCGACGGCGGCGGCAGGTCTCGGCGATATCGGTGCACCAGACGCTGGCGCGGCCTGCAAACAACGCCCATCCCAAATCCGTGAGATGACGCACACCACACCGCAACCGTTTCAGACCTCATTCCGTCCCCAGTACTGACCCATGCTACCAACACCAACTCGCCTACTCCAGACCTCGTACCGACTTCATCGCACGACCGGCGTGGGAGTGCCAGGCTCGATGCCCATGGCCACTCACCATCCCTTCAAAACGGAGCTGCTAATCGTCACCCGCGGTGCACAACACCCTCCCGCTATGAGTACAGATCGTGCACGATGACACAAAACATTCGTCGTACCGGATCTGGCTCCTGCGCACCAAAACCGACCTCTCCGAACCTCTACGGGTCTCCCGACACATCACCACCGCAAAAATGCGCTGAAATGCTCACGGTCACGCCAACCGACTCCCCACCCCAACAACGACACCCCTCTCTCTCTGTACGACCCCAACCCATCTACGCGGGCTCCCAGAAGGTTTCAAACATCTCGCCCTTCACAACCACCGACGGTCCAGAACTTCCATATCGGTCACCCACCTGCTCGCTGTTCCCCGGCGTCGGACTCGCCGTGGAGTTGCTCGCCTCCGCTGCCGATGCTCTCGAGTACGCCACGCCACTCCCGCCTCCTTGAACCGCGCCGCCTGTAGGAGGCCTCATTTGACCACTTCCCGCGGCTGCTGCAGACGCCATCCCCGACCCGTTTGCTAGACTGCTCCGCTGCCCCGATGGAGCGGCTTGCGCTGCCCCCGACGCAGCCCTTCCGTTCGCCCCTGCGCTCATGCAGTGCTTCTGCGCGCCCGCCACGCCCGCACCGGCGCCCTGTGCCATGCCTACCAACGGCTTCCCGTGCGACGACCCGTTCACGGAAGGCAGCTGCAGCGCCGACCCGGACACTTGGCCTGGCCCTCCCGCGTGGTTCGTCCTCGTCAGGTTGTACAATCCCCCGGACAGCGGCGTGTTGCCTTGACCGGATTTCCACTGCGTCGAAGGTGGTACTCCCATCGTGCTCGAGTTCACCGCCACGCCGTGTGAGCTCGGGTTGCTCGACCCCACGGGGTTGCCCATCGACACTGCGCCTCCTCCGCCCAGTTGGTACGGGTTGTGGTTCGCCAGGCCTGCCGTCTGCGACGAAGCCGCTTGCCCTGTCTGCTGCATTCCTGTCTTTCCCAGTGGTCCTGGCATCGGGATGCCCAACGGATTCACACCCAGATGTCGCGTCTGCAACCTGTACCCATACAATCTCATCGTTCAACCCTGGAAACGCAATCGGAAAATCACACAAACATCCCAAGCCCAATACGGTACACCCACTCAGGACGTGCAAACTGCATCATCTCGCATGCTCGCTCGTAGAGCCCAAAGAACGTGGCAGTCCACCACTACGCGTCATGTCCGGAAAACGACTACTCCGCCCGGCTACGTGCACCATCGTCCGCTCTCGGGGAGGGGCACACCCGCCCTCGACCTGCCTGACGAGAGGCTCGTGAGCACCCACTTTCAGCCCCATCTCATCGTTTCTATCTCTCAGATGAAAGCACTCACCTCCTTTGCGCCTGCTGCTGCTGTAGCTGCTGCTGTGCCTGGGCCGCCTGGCCTCGCTGCATTTGCAGCGCTCCCGCCACCATTGACGGCTGCTGCTGCACTTGCTGGCTCGCCATTGCTGTTGCGCCAGCCTGCGGCGCACCGCCTTGACCGGCTGGATGCACCGGCACTCCTTGTTGTTGCTTCAGAACCCCGCCCTGCACTCACAACGAGTCACTTTCTCAGCAAAGCGCGATGCGACTCACCCGACCACTGCACACACGCCCAAAACTGCCTGCTTCGGTGCCCGGAGGACCTCAGGTTGGTCGATCCTGCGGCTCCGACGAAGGTGGCACATACTGTGCTCTGCACTCGCGACATCTCACGTGCTTCAAGGAGGGTGTACCTGAGGCATCTGCTGATGTTGCTGCGCCTGCGACTGCACGGGCCCCTTGCTCTGAGGGACGCCCGAAGGATGAGACGCACTCCCGCCTTGCCCCTGTCCGGACGCTTGCTGCATCTTCTGTCCCGCTTGCTGCGTCTGCTCGCCTGCCTCGCTCGCCGCCTGCTTGCTTTCGCTATTGGGAAACGAGCCCCCCTGTCCCGTCTGCACCGACACCTCTTGCGCCACGCCTCCTCGGCTCGGCCCCGTCGGATTCCTCTGACTCGCCTGATGCTGCAGCATCGACTGCGGCGTCTGCGTTTGCTTTCCCTGCGGTGGCCTCGATGACGCCGTGCTCGGCCCCAGCTGCTCGGCAGGCAAGCTTGCAGGATTCGACTGCCCCGACCCGGCCGGCGAAGCTGGCGCTGACGGGCCCAAACCTGCCTGGGGACCCACCTGCTTTTGGATGCCGTTGTGTTGCGCTTGCTGGGGTAGCAGGTGCGCCTGAGAACCCACTTGCTGCGGAGGAAGGCCTGGTACGTGAGGTGGTGCCAGCCCGTGCTGCGCTTGCGGAACAGCCCCCATCAGCCTCTGCTTCTGCTGCTGTTGCTGCTGCCGGTGTTGGTGCTCCTTCATACGCGCCGCCGCAGCTGCAGCGTAATACACCTGCGTCGGATTTGCTTGCATCTGCATGTGTTGCTGCTGCAGCTGCTGCACACCACCCACAGACGCTCACAATCAGTCCGAGCTCTTTCCGGGTACCGCGGCTTCCTAGCAAAACTTTAGCGCCGTTCCCCATGCTACATATCACAAACAGTTACCAACTGGTTTCGTTGCTGGTTCTGCACTTGCTGCTGTTGCTGCTGCTGCGCCGCTTGCTGCTGTGGCTGTGCTTGCGCCTGCTGCTGGAACAGCTGCTGCGACTGCTGCTGTTGCTGCTGCTGCTGCAGAGGCTGATGCTGAGGGGAGAACGGCTGTGGGCAATTCAAACGTCACCACACGTTCAGACCACAATCATGGCCATCACCATCCCCTCCTGCTAAACTTCCTCTCAAATCGACACTGCACCGACTATATCACTCATCACTCGCCTCCCTTCACGATCTATCAACACCAAATCCCCACCCCCGTTCTAAACATGGCAATGCTGCTGCAAAGCTTCGCCATCGCCCGTCGCCTTACGGCCAGCCAAGCGGATCACACCAAGGCGCCCCGCGCCAAAACTAAGCAAACGCTCTCACTATCTGCCCGGATCATCACCTGTGGCGGGGAAGAACTCATCGCAGCCATGTCGCTGCTCATATTCGACAGCGCCACAGCAGCTTGGCTGTCCCCTTGTTGGGCTTGCAACTGCAGTTGTTGTAGGATCTGCAACCGCTGCTCCTCCGTGCACGCTCCCACCTGCAACAACCATCCGCTCTCAACTCCGTGTTCTAACCAAACCAAACCTCCAACCACGTACCAACGCGGTGTCTCGGGTCGGCATCCTCTCGTGCAGACCAGTAAGGCCCTCGACACAGGTGCAAGGAGTGCCCACTTTCTGATTCGCGCGCACTCCTCACACCTGAGACACCACGCAACTGGGCAGCAACGACGACGCAGGTAAAAGCATCCGTGACCATGTCAAATGTCACCCCAATCGCCATACTCGGCGCGTTTCCAGACTTACCCGCAGCATGCCCAGAAGATTGCCGGTCCTCCTCGACATGTTCGGTTGCCCGAAGCTCCCCGCCGGAGCTACCATGCCGCTCAGACCACCTGAAACCATGTTCGAAACCACCGGCGACCCCATGCTCGGCAGACCGGCCCGAGGCAGCGACAGACCGCGGCTCAGCGCACCCAACATTGCCCCGCTGCCGCCTGCGGGAAGCATCGGCAGCTCGCTCGGACTCGGCAACCCGTTCAGGATCGGCAGTCCCCCGCTCACCGCCTGCTGTTGCAGCCGCCGTGCGTTGTACGCCGATAGGCTGCCTGCCGCCATTCGCAGACGAGTGGCTTCCTCGGGTGACAACCTCGTCGTGAACCGCTGTGCGTCTCTGCAACCCACAACCACAACACCGTTTACTTCTCCTTCTGATCGCCACGGCGCAGGACCTGCGACTACCCTCGCAGACTTTACACCACCGACCTACCACGTATTACAGTCTGCTCCGTACAATTGCGCGAAGAAGGATCAGATCCGAAACACGGCACTTGTCCGAGAGCACGAACGACAACCACTGCCTACGTCACTTCCACAAAACCCATCGGCACGCGCCAGCCAGCAAAATCACCAGCACGTCAAAACATCTCCAAACCACTTCTGCCGTCGCCAAACTGGCAAAGCTACACTCCACTCACACGCTCAACCACAAGTCTCACAACGTCGTCTCCTTACCGTGCAGCCGCGGCGCTCATGGCGGCGGACGACGACACCGAAGGTTGCCCCAGGTTGAACCCGCTGCTGCCGGGTAGCAGCGGCAACCCTCCCGACGGCGGTCTCATCGCGGAACCGGCAACCATCGGAGGTCCTAGCGCGCTCCCCTGTGCAGGCTGGACAGGGAACGAGTGTGAACTCGCATCCTCGTTGCTCGTCACTCGATCACACAAATCCAAAGGACTGTCATCAAAACACATGTCCCACCAAACGTTGAGTGCCCACCCAACACTTATACAACCCGTCCACACCATCATCATCAACACAGATCATCATCATCAACAGACACAACGGACGCTGCTTCACACTCGACGGATCCCACAAAGCCCGCGCATGAAGCTGCCCAACTCCCTCAAGCAACCGTACGACAGCCGAACACATTCACCACGACACCACGCCACACGCAGCTCTATCTCCGGCAAAACCAGGTTCTCGATCACTCACTTTGGAGGCCCGCCGGTGCAGAACTGAGAGATCGCGATCCCGTGAGACGGGTGCTGCACGCCCAGACTCTTCTGGTCTTGACTGTCGCTCTGCACAACCACGCACACCAACGCTCGCGGTCAGCGCTCCGTCAACCCAACCCCACAAACACCGGGAAAAAGCACCTGATTCACACTGTCTCGCTCTCGGGACACCAGCCACACCGTGACCATCTCAGACCCATTCAACGCACAAAAATGCTCGCGTTCTACTGCTTTTGGACGCCGTCGGTTCTGCCCAGCTCTCTCAAAGCAGAAAACCCACCAACAAGGTGATCCAGTCCTCACCGAAACTTTCCGCGCCCGGTGTTTCGACACCAGCTGCACGATGCACTCCAGATGCTTCAGACTGTCCTCCTCTGGTACGCCGTGAACGCGTGGACCCTTCACGTTCCCCTGCTTTGCACACCATCACGCAAACTGGTTACCACCCATGCCACAATACCTCAGCAGACAGCACTCCCAACCACTCACGGGTCCGAGCTACACCATGCGCGCGCAATCCAACTCTTCGGACAACGCACTACCTACACAGTGCGGACTCGTTTCCCTCGTTCCCTCCACTCAAATCATTGCCGCCTCGTGTTTGCCCAAGTCTCCAGGACAGCGTCTCACGACACTTACCTTCGAACCCTGTGACGGCAACGAACTTGGGTCCTCCACGCTTTCCGTCCCGTCTGCACCGGATCTCTCCGTCAGAGCTGTGTGTCGCTCCTTGCACTGCTTCGGCTTTCGGAAGATACCCTGCAAATGCCACCTCCACACCGTCACTTTTCCGCTGCCACAAATCGCAAACAAACCCTCGTACTTCCCCAAGCGCCCACCAGCTGCGCGTTCTGTCACTCCAATGCCAACGCACAACCGGTAACTCCATCTACCACTTCTACCGGGGGAGTTGTCTTGACGTACCTTTATCTGCGAGTTCGAGCTCAACACGTCGCTCACCAGTTCCCAGTTCGGGCCCAGATCGTGCACCAGAGCCAGAATTGCCTGCACCACGACGCAAAAACACCAGGGCTTTAGTCAACGTGCTTCCCATCCGCATTCCGTGTCTTCCGGCCACGTCACCGCCAACCCGAGTGCTCGCAGTACCACGCAACTCCCACAGACTATGCACGAAAACAAACAGCACGGCCAACTTTGTTCTACAATCCCAAGCAGCCATCACATGCATCGACCAATCCCCCCTTCACCCACAAACACACGCCCTCAAAACCAGCTCCTCGTCACCCTCCTGTCTGCACCAAACAAGCACCCAGCTCGGACTTACTTGATCTTCGCTCGTCGACCAAGGGATCCCCACGCCGGCTGGTGCATTCGTCGGAACCTGCACACAACGCCGTCGGTCAGAACCTCGCGGGCGCCGCAAGACGACACACCTCCTCAACAGAAACAACCTTCCCGACCCACTCCCACGACAGTGCCAATGGCCAAGGTTGCCCACATACTCCAAACACCTGGGAAACACCACGGACGCCCACACGGTCATATGACCTCCGCAACCACATCCTCACCTTATTTGGCCGGGCCCTGCGGTTCCGGTCCCGCATGCTGCTCTGCTTCAGCAGCTTGCTTGCGGTCGGTGCGCACGCCAGCGCCTGGCTCGTGTGCACATTCGACGCGGAGGCTGGAGTGGCTGCCTCCGAATTTATCTCCGTCTGTTTCAGCGACTTCTGCTTCTTCGCATTCTGCTGCCCTGACACACCCTGCGACCCGGGCGTTCCCGGCGTATCCGTCGGTGTTCCTGCTCCATGCAACGCACCCCGTTAGAACGCTACACCTCCACGCCGGGACAAACACCTACTAACCACCACACATGCTGCTCCAGGATACGCCCCGGACGCACAGACCTCTTCCTTCCTAGCCAAACCGACCGTGACAGTGCCAAGAAGAATGAGGGGAAATCGTAGGATGCTGGGCGCCTTGCCTAGACTTGCGTCCGACGATGTCACGGGAAGCGGCCAACTCGGTTCCCCTTTCCACTTCATCTGTTCCCAAAAAGCCCATCACACACTGTTAGATTCCACGCTTCTGATGACACTCCTCGCATCTTCCACACGGCCCCGAAAGACATCGCTGACAGTACAAAAACCTTAGAAACCAGCACACGCGCTGAGACTCGCGGCGCTTCCTTACCGACCAGACCAGGGACTCCGTTCCAAAGCCCCGGTGGACACCACGCGATTCACATACCGGCCCCAGACACTATCAACGCAAAAAAGCATGCCATATCCTGGTACCTGCTCCAGACGTACAAGGTCCTGACAGTCGCCATCGCCACCCTGCACACCCAAAACAGCTCTATCAGCACTCAGCGTGGCCGTACATATCGCACTTCGCGCGGGGAGGATTCCGCCCACCCCACGCGTACATTCTCCCACCGGGGCACCATATATCAAACAAACACACACCACGAGACTGCGCTCTGCATGCCGACGCGCTGCGACTGGGGGCAGAAAGCACCCGTACGGACCTTCCCCGGCGGACCAGCAGAAAACCCCCCTTCGAAAGGCCTCGAGTTCGACAGCCCCGGAAAAGCCTTCGTCTTCTTCTTCTTCTTCAATTTGTTCGTCCCGAAACCGCCACCGCCCATTCCACCCACTCCCTGCGTTTTGCTGCCGGCAATGTCGTTGGCGGAGTCCGATCTCTTGCACCCCTCCGGCATGCCCCCGTCTTCATCTTCCTGCGGCTCCTGCGATTCCAGCCCCGTTCGTGGATACCCTCCTGCTGTACCTGACAAAAAACCACCGCGGTTCAGAAACCGACCCACCCTTGGAAAAAGGAGTTTCATCACGCCCCAACATTGAGCCCTGGAGCCATGGCTGCCCACATGGACTGCCGTTCGGGTTCCTGCTCCGCTCACTGCCAGGGAACGGAGCCACGAGCGGGGGGACAAAGGTACTTGCGGTACATCCCACACCACCACGCCCGCGAACCAGAAGGTTTGCGATGCAATCGTCACCGGCTCCAGCTACCTCGTCACCAAAGCGAGCACCGGAGTCCCGACCTAAGAGACTGGCCTGCCTAACCACTGTCTCGCGAGCACAGAAAAAGGTCCGCCACTAAACACAAGCCCGCATCCCAAACCCACCATCACCGAGCACCATACCTGGTGAAATGCACGAGTGACTCGCACGCGGTCGCAGGTTAGTGGCCGAAGATCGTGCTCGCTTCACCGGTATGCTTCCAGGCACGCTGTTGGATCCCAACTCTCCCGGCAGCGACCGTTTCCCGGTCACCACAGGTGACTGCAATCCCATGTCGGGAGTGGACATACCTGAAGATTGGTACGAAAATCCTGAAAACCCCCGGAATTGCCTTTTAGTACGTGAACGACTGCATTTCAAAACTCAAAACAACGTACCCCCGAAACGGAGGACGAAACCAACTTGACCCGCTACGAAGAACCGGACACCCGAAACTACGATCCCCGCATCCACGGCGCCACGGCGGCGTACCTTGCAACGCCATCCCCTCCAGCCTTCTGCCGGCATTGCTGTTCTTCAGAATCTTCTTCCGCTTCTTTTTCGAAATCCGCGCGTGACCTCCCTCGCCCATGAAGTTCGACGGGAACTCGTACTCTTGCGAACCTCCGTCCACCAGAAAGTCAGAAAACCCGAAATCGCTTCCCAGAGATGCATCTCCCGACGCATCGGCGGCTGCCAGTGCCTCTGCCTCCAAGACCGCTGTTGCACGCTTCTCTTCATACTCCTACAAACGTACCACAACGTCAATTACCACTCCAACGTCTCACTCCTCGTTCGTGTCCACAGTACGTGCTCGGGTTTCCAACTCCCAGGAAGCGCATACCATCGATCTCCAAGGCCACATTCCTCATCTTAGTTCTACACATTCCAATCCAAGCACACCCACCACACGGAAACAGCCCCCGAAACCTACCATTTCGGCTCTCGACCTCTCCATCTCGATCGACACTCGATAAGTTTCCATCGCCCCCACGGGCACCGTATAATACAACAGTTCCTGCTCCAGCACACCAAACCCACGGATCGTCAGCCATCGGAACATCTGCCCTGCCCGCGAATAAATCGTCCGCTCGGCCGACCACGGGCTATCCGTGATCGCCCAAAACGGACCAGCGACAGCAAGCACGCCCCGTGCCGCACTCCAGGTGCCAACGCCCACTGGGCGGAACGTGAGGCTGTCCGATCCTCACCTTACAAAAACGCTCCTGGTCGAAGAAATACGGAATGCCGTTGCACTCGAAATACTGCTCCGGAGTCACCGGAGCCACGGCTTGCGCCAGCCGTCCGCACCCGATCACCTTCAGATAGTTTACAGCGTATCTCTTCACGCCGAACGAATCCTCCTCCGCTTTTGCGCACTGCCATGACTTCTTCGGACCCTGCTCAGAGAAAACAACAATGCTCATGTCAGCTGGATCGGACTTCTCTGCCACTCCTCATCGACCTGCGTCGTCGCCACACTTTTCTAAAATCACACCACACGCGCCAAGACCACCAATGCTGGACACAGCAGCTGCGTGAATCCTCGAAGACGCCGCTACCGGATTACCAGTGGCCTCCCTTCCAACTATCCAATATCGAGGGGAAGGATTACCTCTCTCGGGGTCGGCACGTCCACGTCCATCGGAACGGCTTCGTTTGCGTCGTCTCCGGTCTCCTCTTCCTTCACGCTCTTGTCGCAAATCAAACCTCCGGGCTTCCCTCTCGTCAACGCTGCTTCCGCCGTGCGCCAGAACTTGTTCACGGCGAACGCCAAGAAGCTCGCCCGGTTGCGCTGCCTCTTCGCCAAGTCCACCGCCACATACTCGTCCTTGTTCCTCTCGTATGCCACGCTGTGGCAGATGCGAGCGGCGCTCTCCATCTTCCACCTGCGCTCCTGCACACATTCACACCAACCACACCTCTGAGAAACCACACCGCTCACTTCCCACGCATGTTCACGGAGTATCTCAAGCTCTCCTGATACCCATGGAAACCAACTGCAGCCTCGTTGCCGCTGTATTTCGTCCATGTCCAGCGACGAATACTCCTGCCACCACCTTACCGAATGGCAACCACTGCTCCTGGTCAACGCTGCCCACGTAACTCGGACAAATCCAAGAGGCGAGCTCACTTCTTACCAGACGCCACTCCTCCCAATTTCACGCACACACCAGCAAACAAAGTCGCGATACCAGTTGCTGTCCATACCTGGGAAAAGTCCTTTGCCAGCCAGCTCATCTCCTCCAGCACAAAATCCCAATGGCTCTTCCGTCTTGCCGGATCCGAACACTTCTTCACGCACTGCCACTTCTCCAACAACTTCCTCTTCGTCTGACAAACACACACCAAATCACCCCGGCCACCACCGTCAGTTCTGCGCGTTCACGGACACGTCTCCATCCACCCACAGCAATTACCCGACCAAAACCAAAGCGCTAGCGGGACCGGACATCCGGCCCACCTCGAGGTTCTCGGCCTCCTCCAGCACGTAGTCCTCGTGCGCCCTGTTCACTATCGCTTGCACTTCTGCCCTGCGTCTCTCCGCGTCCGCTTGCACCGACGGATCCTGTTCCTTCTCCCGAGGGACCACTGCGCCGGGGTACTTGCAATTCGACGAACCCGACACGCTCGACGACCTAGCTATGGCTCTCGGCATCCCGCCCACCACGGCGCCCGCTTGCCCCTCCGCTCGCAGCTCCTCCTGACAACTTGGACCGCCGCTGCTCTGCTGTCCGCCTGGCTCTGCGTCTGCGGCACAAGGCCTGGCTCTGTTCTCGGCCACCCCGTCCTCGCATTTCACCCTCACCTGGTGCACGCCTCCCCTCTTCTCCTCCTGTGCTACCCTGTCTCTGCCCGCCAACCTGCCGTGGTTTCCTCCCCTCGAAGAAGCGGGCTTCTTCATCACTCCCGCATTCCTATGCACATTCGGGACCCCGACAACATCCGCGCCGCTGTTGGCATGCAACACGTTCCCTCCGTCCACTCTGTGCACGTCGCCCACCTTTTCCATCAAAGACGCGCCCACCCTTTCCTTCCTCTCCGTTCGAACCTGCTGGTTTCCAGCTTGACCCACTGCTCCGCTCTCCTCCTTCCAGTTTCCGGAACCCGATTCTACCACGAGTGTGTCCTCCACGCTCTTGGGAGATGCCGGACCGACCGCCCCCCCGAGCTCGCCCACTCTCTGTACATGTGGCGTGGGACCGTCCACCGGCACCGCGCTCGTTACACGCGGACTCGCTCGTTCTCGCTTATCCGGGTCCACGCTCGAATCCACCCACCCATCGCCCAGCTGTACAGATAAATGATGAGTGGGACTGGGCTCCCTCGAGCTCAGGTCTGCCGCTGCGACCTGCTCCGACACCGGTCCGCACCTCGCCTCCTTCCCGGCCTCGAATTCCTGACTACTGATCAAACCGCTCCATTTCCTCGTCAGACCGTGCGGGCTTTGACGCGGCAGCGCTTCGTAGCTCACGTCCAACATCGCTTCATTTTCTGCGGACACCGACGCTGTCTTGCTCTCCACATCCGCTATGGCACTGTCCGGAACCACCGCGTTTTCCGCCACCTTAGGTGCTGCATGTCCGTTGCCCACGCTTTGACTCCGAGGTCTGTTTCTTTTCACATGCATCTGACTTCCGGATCCCACCCACTCCCCACCAACACATTCCCCGACTGCTCCAGCTTTTGCGTCGCTCGCTCTCGACGCCCGATCCACTCCGTCTCGACTACCGATCCGGTTCGCACCCCCGGGTTCGATCTCCGGAGATTTCTCCAAATCCTCCTCGTCTGCCGCCCCTCGTTCCCCCGCACCTCGTCCGTTCCAAGTGGCAGCTTCTCCAGCGGCCACCAAATTCTGGCTTCCGCCTCCCTCGCCTTCGCTAAAACACGCGGGCTATGCCTTCGTCAGAGAGACAAAGAGAAAGACGATAGAACGAGCCACATCGCCCACAGAAACACGCGCCAAGGCACCAAACGTCTCGAATCCGCACACACCTCAATGACCGCTCAGCCCACCGGGTCGTCCGTGAAGGACACTGCCACGCAACCGGAACAGCTTCCCCAAATTCCAAATCCAAATCCTCTCCACCGTGCACGCACAAGCACGCCCCCGGGTCTACACCGGCCTGCACGATACCATTGGCCGCTGAAACAGTGACGAATCCACAGCCACCGCCACCTTCCAACGTTCACACAGAATACTCCGAACGATACCTTCTCCACAAACTCTAGCTCCCTTCTGCGCTCCTCCCGAATAGCAACATCTCGCCTGAGTCGAAATGGAATGCAAGGACTTGTTTCACTTATCCAAATTCCGTTTCCGCATCCACGGCAACCACGAAACCGTCAACGTCCTCATACGGTGGCACACACGGCAGCAAACACTCGACCAACACTCTATCATATACAAATTTAAATGCAGCACCTAAGTTCGCCCTGAGCTTTTCCCAGTACTACGCCACGCGCCGACAGCTCGTTCTTGCCTAGGGCAGCTGCAGCGCCAGCTCCTGCGCCCATGGGACACGGCTCCGCATCCACGGGCCTCTCAACACCCCGGCGTACATCAGGGGCCTTCTCAATCCCTCCTCTTCCTGCTGTCACCACCCTTCCTACGCTTTTCTTCTCCTACCTGTTATTTGATGTGGCCAGCCATTGCCGGTCTCACAAATCGTCCACCGCGTCCCACGCTGCGAGCAACAACGCACGTTCAAAATCCCCAAAATCACATCTCTAACGACTCAAATCCACCTGGAGCTCCAATTTCCACCAAAACTCCGTAGCGTTCAGGACGACCACTGCATAGAACTCGCTAGAAAATCTATGCTCGGGTCCTCAGCTCCATGAATGCCCAACGGCGCTGCATGTATTCTCAGACGCCGCCCGAGAGCAAAGCCCAATCCCGTTACATTCGAAATAATTACCCCCACAATATCATCACAATTCACAGGGCTGCACTTAATGCATTTGACATGCTACACGCTCTGAGATGCAGTGCACCTCGAAAATGGATGGGTCTCCGCAGGGCAGACGTCCTCACGACGGACCACAACCCTCGGAAGTCCCCAAGGGAAACACGGATCGAACAAGTGACATGGAGTCGAGCAGCAATCGCCACATTAGCTAAATTCCCTAATTGGAACCGAGTACCACAACTGATGCAGAGCGCGAAAAGCAATCACCCGATGCTCGCTGGCACATTCAAATCCATGATAAAAATCATCACAGCATCTAGAAACCAAATTCCAAAATCGAAAAATAGAAAAAAAGAAAAAAAGAAAAAAACCCTACTCTGTCCCGACTGACCTAGACACCACCACCACCACCACTAGTTTCCGCTCGATCACGAATCAAATTCCTCCTTCCCGGAACGATCATCGTGAGATAAGCAGAAACGTCAATTCACGAATGCCACGCGGAACCCCGCCTCATCCAGAAATCGAAACAGCAAAAATACACACGCTCACGCACACACAGAGAGATCCATCGTCGTCACACTCCACGCCCGCACTCCACCGCAATCCGTCTCGATTCCCAAGCGTTCCAGGGGATCGCGAACTGTCTCGCCCCCCGAAATTGCCCCCGACCGAACCCAAATTCACGCGCCCCAACGAAACCCCACCCGAACCCTAGAAACCTAAAACGTAAAATCAACAATCCTGGAAGCAGCCCGACGTACCTGCGGGCGAGGCGAGATTGAACCGGAGGTGGACGCAGGGCGCGCAATCCCGCAGGCGCGACACGGACCCCATGGGAATCGGACGACGACGAGCCCGCCAGGGGACGAAGAGCGCGCGCTCCGCGGCGGGGTTTTGGGGGAAAATTAGGGGCATGCGGGAGGGGTTTTTCGGAGGAGAAGAGCGAATTCCAGCTGCCGCGGCGTGGCGAGGGAGGGCAGGGCCATGGCGGGGCCAATTGTGGTCGGGCCTTCGCCGCTTCTAGTCAAAGCTTTGTTGTTGTTGTGGTGTGCGTTTTGTGTTTTTGCCGCTGCTGTCGATGTTGCTGTTGCTGCGTGCTCTCTCTCTCCCTCGCTCTCTCTC
The DNA here is from genome assembly GCA_963920765.1 of Ulota crispa. Taxonomy (NCBI): domain Eukaryota; kingdom Viridiplantae; phylum Streptophyta; class Bryopsida; order Orthotrichales; family Orthotrichaceae; genus Ulota; species Ulota crispa. The sequence continues at coordinate 14,706,866 of OY987244.1, read as the reverse complement.
TCTCACCTCCGTCGTCTCTCTTCCCACTGCCCCCGCGGCCTTCCCTTCGCTGCTCCCCTTCATACCCGGCTCCCCTGGCGATGCGTATCCGTCGCGGGGTTGACACCCTGTTCGTGCGGTGCATGCCCGCGTTGGTAGCCCCCAAGTTCCCATGCTAAAAATGAACAGTTTAGAAAGTACTCTTTGAAAGCCAATAAGCTTACTTGATTTGTGGTAATATTTCCTGAAACAACTCCTTAAATTTTAGGTGATGACTTTTTCATTTTCGAGTTTCTTATTGGAACGTTTCAAATACTTTTCATGAAATTTGTCAAATTTAGTTTCACTCTTTGCAAATTCGGAGGTAGCATGAGTTGCTTTTAAATTTATTTAGGCTTGAAATTAGTAAAAGTCAAACAGAATTTGTTCAGTTTTTGTAATTCACCACTTATTTTTGATAGTTAAAGTATAAGCAAGCACATTATTTTATCACAAATATTAGATAAAAAAGCATTATTTAGCTGTAGTATTAAATATAATTTGTTGTAGAAAATGAACTACAATTCCATAATATCACATGTTGTTTGCAATATGGACAAAAGATATTTAAACTGTTTATTATTTGGTAGTAGAAAGAAATCTTGATGGCAAGCAATTCTGATCAACCAAACTTTACAAAAGATTCCAATCATGTCAATTTCAAAGTGCAATAGTTGTTTCAGTTGATGTCACAACATGTCAGTATAACTTGCTTGGTGGTGTTAGATGTATTAGTAGAACTGAGTAAGTATTTTTTTTAGCTACTCTTGTTTTTGCTTTCTTTGGAAACATAAGCATTTTGTATTTTACCAGAAGTAGAGGTAGGAGATTTTTAAATTATTACTTAAAGCGTTAAAACGATTAGGAAGCAAAATATCATTATACAATTCTCAATAACAATCATAATCATATATAATGAATGAACACTATGTAATTTAGAAGGGGTGATTATTCTTTTGGGAAAAATTTTAATAGAGTTGCCAAAGTTCAAAAAGTTTAGGTGTAAAGACTCATATATATTGTTAACTATGTTAATGTATGTTTTTGATATGCTTACTTATCATGTAATTTTTTACAAGCATCTAATGCACCTGCTTTCTGGTGATCCTCTTGGTTTGTGATTTCTGTGAGCAAGATGATGCTAATAATGACTAAAGATTAGTTGTTAAGGATATGCAATTGCATGAGTAGGTAAATGCAAACTAGGCTCATAACGACATTGGAAGCAAAACTATGTTGAAATGGTTGAAACTTATATGTACTAGTTGAAGCGGCAATGCACATTAGCTTGCCAACAATAAGGAAGGTAGATAGACGGGCAATACAATATGGGTTGGGGATATGAGTAACCAAACACACATCTATGCAAAGTTCAAGAATTGAAAAGAATTAGAGCACTTTGAAGAGATTTTGAAGGAAACAATCAAGGTGATATTGTTATGTGAAGTTTTGCTATCAATACTTTGGTACAGTAATTGTTTGGGTTTTACAACAAAAAAACCAACTAGTGTATAGTGCAACATTGCTACAAAGTCAATTATTTATAGGGAACATTTCATGAATATCCCTAAAGTTTGCAATACTTTCATAGATACACATGTTTTATCAAAAAAATTACAAATAGGTTTTAGACATTTTTTATTGTGCATGCCACTTCCCTTCTTCTTTTGTGCGCATGCATAACAAGAAAGAAGTAGTGTGTGCACAAATGGAGAAGGAAGTGGCATGCACAACAAAGAAATGCTTGAAAATTTTAGTCCAAGGATATTTGTGAATTTTTTGAAAAAACATGTGTATTTATGAAAATATTGCAAACTTCAAGGTATCTATGAAATTTTCCTTTATTTATAGGAAACAACTAGGGAGACACCCCTTGAGTTACTATGTGGACACCCCCTATAGCCCAACCTATTAAATTTGAAATTATTATTATGTTGAAATATGAAATAAAATCAAAACAATATTTTAGCCCACATTTGCAAACATACAACAAATATGTCTCATTTGTGACACGGTCAAGAGCTAGATTTATAAATGAAGGGAGTAATTAGTTTAACAGACATACTTGTTATATGTTTGCAACGCTTGTAGACACAGATATGCGCTAAAAATTCTTGTTTTGATTTTATTTTCATATTTCAACGTAATAATAATCTCAAATTTAATAAGTTGGTTATAGGAGGTGTCTTTGTAGCAACTTAGGGGTGTCTCCCTAGTCATTTCTTATTTATACAAGTGTAGTGGACTAAATAGTGGATAGTTGGCTACGATTACATGGCATGTTGTTTTGGCTAGGACCTGTTCTCGCTTCTCTGTTAGCTTAGAAAATTGGAAGTTGATATCATTGATGCTCTAATGATGCTGTCAGAGTTTGTAGCACTTGCAAACTTACTTAGACAAGTTTCTTATGGATTTCATGCATAGTTTTGTTAGCCAAGTTTGTCAATTTGGCAATTAATTGCATGAAACTTGTTGAATGAAGAGACGTAACTTCTAGCATTTGTATGTTTTTTTTCCTTCAGTTGTATGTTCCATTTTTATGCCAAGAGATGAAGGAATAAAGTTTACAATATAACAAGTTTATTAAGATCAACTATAACTACCCAATTGTAGCCCTTCATTTGCCCTTGGATGAACCAATTTTAGCCTTGGATCCACCTTCTTTGCTTGTAGTATATTTGGCTTTTCTATGTTTTGCATGCTTGGTGCAGAAAGAACTTGATTAGCAAGTGTGATTGTCAATGCCACAATGTTTTTTTATTGCAAGAGGAACAAGATATGGAATTTAGTGCCTTTTAAAGGGTATTTTATTAATGAATACCTCCAGATGATGTTGGAGATTGACATTCAACCACAACATTCATGAAGGGACCTACAAACACCACTAGAAGGAAACATGCAATAAACAACTAGTTCTAAACAACACCAAATGTCCTAAATGACTATAATTGAGTCACTATATAGTTTTGTAGGACATTCGAAGTCATTGTAAACAAGTCATTTAGAACATTTGTTTTCTTCTAGTGCACTTGAGGATAAATTGTTCTTTAAGAGGAAAAATTAGAGGTCTAAATTTAAGATTATAAACACAAGCCTATAAATTGTCAAAAGAAAAAGAATAAAAAAAAATTAATTAGAGCTATTAAGATTTCAATTTCATTCTAGGATGTTGATTGAGCAAAATAAAATCAAGTTTTTGTGAAAATTAGTAAATGCCAATAAAATCTTACAACATCCACCATTACAACAATTATAGGCTTTCAATTACTCCTAAAGCTTTTCCTACTTTTCCTTCATACAAAAAATCTCATCAAAAAAGTACTTAGGAAGTTCTAGATAATGCTTACAAATTAAGGGCCTTATGCATTACAATTCAATTAAATGGTGTCATGAGAAATTACTGTGACAGAAGAGATGGGATTTAAAGTTTGGGATTTTGAGAATGAATTGTGAAGATGACAAATATCTTGTCATAAAAGGAAATCACAAAAAACAAAAAAAAAACTTCATGAAATATGGTGTTTTAGTAATAACTTGGATAGAGGATATAAGGTGTTGTGCACAATAGTCAATGATATTCAAAGAATAGTGTTATAAATAAATATTATGAAAAAAGACAAATTTAGAATTAGGGTTTTTTGGTTTCAAGATAATTTGGTTATCAATTCCAAGTGGATTAAAATTTTGTGGTTTTGTTTTTATTATCAAGCTACAAATTCATAAAAGGCAATATGGAGTGCTATGAAGGGAGCTATTGAGGCCATATGACATATCATCAATAAATAAGGTGTTATTCTTTGTTGCTTTTTTTAAGACTTAATGTTCAAAAAAGAGACCATGTGAATCATGTCATGCTGGATTGGGGGTACTAAGAACCTTTTGTTAAATTCCATACTTTGTTTTTGAACCCAACATTTAGGTTTACAGTTTAATTTCAAACCGAGAAAAAAAAGGTTGAACATGAGATTTTTAGTTTTTACAAAGTGTATGGAAAAGTATTAAAAGATTTGTGTCAATTATAAACGTCCCATTTATTAATGCAAAAATTAATAGGTAAAATCAAATATATATGCAAACATGCTAATAAGACGGTTAATTAATAATGTGGAAGAGCTTATAAGAACGCTACATTTGAAAAGAAGTGTCCCAATTTCATTAACCTCTTGATTCTTACATCATATCAAAAGTTGTAGGATGATGAGCATTTCATTATGTAGAATCACTTTTGCTCGAATTTGGATTCATTGTCAAGTGCTTTGGTTGTTGTTATTTTGAGCAATTTCTTACCAAGTTTGTGGTTCAAAACTTTGATGATTTCTACGTTGGGCGTAAGCAAATTGAATAAAATCTAAACGAAGGATTAAAGATTCATTAGTGAAATTATGTATGGTACTTTATCACTAGAAGAAATCTTGTCCTAAACAACTGGTCCGCAATGACTGCAAATGTCCTAAACGACTCAATTTTAGTCGTTTAGGACATTTGCAGTCATTATGAACCAGTTGTTTAGGACATGTTTTTCTTCTAGTGATATGTTGATAAGTTTTTACAAACAACAAATTTTTGGATTACTTAGCTTTTAACTCCAAACTAGAAGATGAAAAGATTTGTTTGCTTTAATACAATTTTTTTTAAATTAAGATTATACCAATTGTACTAATACAAAAACATCAAAACCATATAGAAGTTGTGTACAAAATGCTTTAAAACTTCAAGTGTGTTAAAATCACAAATTCTTCTTTTCTTTATTATGTTCAAGTAATTTAGATTATGTGATTAAAAAGTTGAGAATATTTAAAAACATTCAATATGCATAGATCTAAATTCAAGATTTAGTTATTCAAATTGATTATTACTTCTGCTTTTCATTTCTCTTGTGATATTAGTTACAATTTTGTATACAATGATTGTTCAATGATGCAATTTGATTTTTCATGAAATGTTTTGTTTCTCAAAAATTCATAAAAAATCTTCTTAATTTTTTTAATTTAAAAGAATCTATAATTGAAAAGATCCTTGAATTTTAAAGTATGCATTTACTTATTCATAAACTCTTGATGAGTGCTCACATTTGTGTGTAAAGTATTTTGCACAATTTTCCAAGCATATGTTTACTAGTTCAACATGAAGATGTGATAAAAAAAAATCAAACTTTAGAAATCAAGCTTAAGGCATGAATTTTTAGCTTGAAAGTAGAATTTTGAAGTTTTATAGCTTTTGAACATGTAATAATTACATTTACATGGTGGTCTCAGTATTTTACAACTATAATTTGCTAATGCAAATTGTGTTGAATTTAGCAAATTTTTGACAAAGAGATTATAAATTTGGATATTATGAGTGTCATGTGATGTGACAACATGGCTATGTCACATCAAATGTAGCTCACTATGTAGATGATTTTTGTATTTAGTTGATTTAGGAAAGTCTAGGGTCTTTAGCATCTCATTTGAATTGACATCTCATTTTGAGGCCAATTTGGATTTGGTGAGTAATGAATGTTTTTTTCTTGACTTGACATTCTTTGCTAAGTCAAGTATTATAAGGTTTGAGAGAGAAAACTCTTGCTGTTGTTTTTGTGAATTATAAACTTTCTTTCTTGTTCTTTCTTATATTCTTGGATTTTCTTGTGAGCATAGTGAGAGATAGCTTGATTGACGCATAGTGCGTATATTGCTAATATAATCATTGAAAGCATATTTGTATAAATGTTTTTGGTGTATGTTTTTGTTTTTATTTGATGTTAGTGATAGTTACATAATGTGTTGTTTATGGCAATCTCTATTTACACAACAACTATAAATACAAACATTACAAATATTATGAACATTATAGACACAAATATTATGAACATTATGGACACAAATATTATAATCAAACACTTTAAATATAGACATTATAGATACAAATAGCTTTGGAGATATACCTTAGGTCTTTCAAAATCCAAATTTTGAATTGACATACAACGCAGTTGATTGGCAAAGTGCTAAAAGAAAGCATGGATACAATAAAAATGGTGTTGTCAAAATAATTTATATCTTATAATCTCAAGTAGATGATTTTATTCATTTTCAAGCCAACAATGTTAAAGCTCTAACATCTTTTTATAAAGACATGCAAAAAATATATAAAATTGACACTTTGACCAAGTTAAAAACAAATTTTTATGAAGTAATCATGGTGTTTTTTTAACTATTATTGTATTATACATTCGTTTTTAACAATACAATTTGTTTTACATTTTTGTGTTTATTTTCTTATTTTTATGATGCAATTTTTTTTTCTTTGTTTCTTAATCACAATTGTGTTGTATGTATCATTGTATATATGGACCAGATGATTTAGAGATGCTAAATAAGGGGTTCTTCAAAAATAGACAAATCCAAGACTATAAAAAGATGTTAAATAATTAGTGATAAAAGTGATTCAAGTTGGTAGAGATTTTTTAGCAAGGTTTTTTGTGAAACAATTGTATTTGTGATCTCATATTGCACAAATTTATTATTACTATTATAGCCGTATTGATAGAATTGCATTTCTTTACCATGGCCTTTATGATCTAAGTGCAATTAAAATATATATATAATGTGCGGCATAAATTTTTTAAGACTTAAAGCTATGGAATAAATAACATCTAGCTTGTAGACTTAGGCATATACAAATTTTGGAACAACAATTATTACTAGTGAAAGCTAAAGTTCATAAATAAAGAAAGGAATTTAACACATGTTAATTGTTTAAAAATAAAAAATGTACTAAATATGGTTCAAAGTGGTACAAAATATTAAACAAAAACATATTTCAAACATTACAAGTGTAAAAATGTGAATTGTAAAAATATAAGTTTAATTTTTTTACCAAAAGGATTTGATTATATGTAACCAACCTCATGCCTTAAGTTTTCAACTATTTTGGCAATGGAAAAAAATATTTAATTTTGGACAAAATAACATTATTGCTTGTGATGCTATATTTGGCACCAATAAACATAAGGTGAAATTTTCATGCTTTATAATGATGATGTTAGTTACAAGCATGTGATTTTTAGATAATTATAACCTTATTTTTGTTAAATTTTTAATTAAAACTTGTGCAATATCACCTTTTTATATTTATGGTTTATGATTTGTTTTCAAATGGCATTCCAATTGTATAGATTATAATAAACATTGCAAAGGCAATAAACATGGCAATATGATAAAAAGCAATTGATGCAACAATGAAAAAATAGTATATTACATGGAAGCCTAATGCATTTATAGTTGATAATGTTGATGTAGAGATTAATACTATTTGATGAATTGTTTCTGGTCTTGATCTAAGTTTTGTTTTTTGAAATTCTATAAATTATCATTTGTTTTGTGCAAATCTATTATGTCATTTATTCTTCTTATATTTGAAAAGGCATTGTTGGTTTTTTATTTAGAATATAAGTAATCATAGAATTTTTGCATGTTTGAAAATATATTCAAGTTTAATTTAATTTACTTGTGTATGTTTTCATAGTATAATATGGAGAGATTATACTGTCATAATTCTTTGTCTATGACACATTTAAAGCGTTTGGTTAAACCATCTTTTAAAAAAGTTATCAAGGAAAAAAGTTGGCAAGATATTATGCATAAACTTCGTAAAATAATATACATGAATACATTTAGAAAGGCTGATGTGCAAATGGTAACGGGAGTAACTATTAAGTTGAATCAAATAATTTTTAATTATTTACAAGAAAATTCTAAAATTACTTCAAAACAACTTCAATGAAAAAATATGATAAATAATTATCACATTTTTATTTGATTATTGTCTTCTTGTACATGCACATATTTAAAAAATGTAAACATCTTAATATTTATTTATAAATGTTATTTTTCAAGTATATGGATAAAAGCTACACAAAAGTTTCTTTGCACAAACCAAAATACAAATGCAGCAATTGAATCATGTCATAATATTATGAAAACAAGACAAGCATGAAGAAAATATATATCGCCTTAGAAATTAGATTAGGTGATATAGACAAATATAAAAGATTTAGCACAACATCATTGGTATATTAACTTATTGAAAAATCATGATTATATCTCAAATACTTGTTAAGATGACATATTTAAAAACATAGTGTTGAAAAGTAAAGCTATGAAACATAAAGATATTGTATTTTAAGTTTTAAGAATAAAATCTATTATTTTTTTGAACATAGTCATAATCCAAATGTGCAATATTATTTTTATCATTTAAATACAAAACGAGCTTCTTGCATGTGCACACAGGTTTGTTAAGGAAATATGTACAAGCATATATTATGAGCACTACATTTTGTAACAAAAATTGATGACAAGTACTTATTAAAATATGTGAATTTATCTATGGCTCTTTACAAAGTGAAACATGGATAATTCCTAGATCATGTGGAAGATTATTTTTTTCTATCTATAAATGATCTTTATACGAAACATGTAGAAAATATTGATTTTACAGCATATTTGAGAAAATTTCATTATCTTTAAATTTAACAAAATCAAATCAGATGACATTAAATAATGAGATTTTGGCATTTCAAAAAATAAATTTAGCAAATCCTACACTTGTAAATTATGATATTTCAATCATTGTCAATGTTCAATGCAAATTACTACAATTAAGAAAGCAAATGAAAGATGAATTTTTTACATTTTTCAAATCCATTAACAATACTTCATAATGGTTAAGGTACTTCTACTCAAAAAATTAAATCTATATTAAAATGTATGTTGAAAAAAAAACTAACAATTTTTTTAAAAAGTTGAATGTGGTTGGTTATGCCAAATGCATGTTTGATTTTCATTTTAATGTATTGATTTTAGATCAACTATTATTTCATTCTATGATTTGATTTTAGTATACTTTACAATATTTCAACAATTTGTATCTATCCTTTATAAGATTTGCCTCTAAAAGATGACCATTCTTAACAAACAAGGTTTAAAAAATCTTTAGTAAAAGGCATTGAAAGCATTGAAAAAATGTTACTGTGTTAATTTTTACATTTTATAAAAATATTATTATACTCTGTATTATATGATGTGTTTGTTTTGTTATATCTCAATACCATTTGTTTATAACATCATTGGAAACTAACTTTGCCTTTTTCCACAAAACCCAAGGCCTAAGAAATAATATTATAAAGGTTACTTAATTAAGAGGAATGGTGAAATAAGTCTTGTGTTTTGTATCTAGTGTCACTTTCACATATTTTTTTGTTTAAAAGATTTAAATAAAAGGATAACACTCTTATTCCCAAATTAATTGCATTTTTTTGCAATCCACTAATTATGCTCTAAACATAATGTATGAAGCCATTGTCTTATCAATTATTTTAAAAGGTGGTCACATAATATGGGCAATAAATCAAGTTTGGTCAATTTGACTTACACAAATTCTATGATCTAATCAAAGGATGTAATTTACAAAAATTAAAGTATAAGCTTTAATTAGTTTTTTATGACTTTTAGAACTACTTTAGATTTTAAAAGAAATAAGAAAGAAGAAAGTACTTTAATATATTTTAAAAGATTAAAAATAGCTTTAAGTAAAAAGATATAATAGTAAGTAAAAAGTAAATAAAAAAATTGATAAGTCACATTCTTTGGAAAGGATGGAACTTTTCACTTTGGAGAGTATAAATGGAAGTAGAAAACACATTAAAAATTTGGCATTTTTGTAAGCCCCAAATTCTATTGACATTAATATTATATTATTGTGTTATGTTTTTGTTGCATGTTTGTGAGTGATCTTGCAAGTACGTCCATGTGAGAGTTTATGTTGTGTTGTAATTTGTAATTGTGAAAATGGAATAAAAATTTGGAGGGGATTATGAAAAGAAAAGAAAAACAATAAGAGTAAAATAAAAATACAAAGTAACACATTGTGAAAGAAAAGAAAGAAAGAGAATGAGATAGTGAGAAGAATTTTAACTGCTGCATTTGAAAGGATCTGCAAGGTGAAGCACTGGTATGCAAACGGAAAATTCATACATATTCTTTGTGGATAATTTGGGGCAAAATTCTATTGATTATCTATGCAAGCTAAGACAGATGGAGTTTGGTAGGCTGTGAAGTCAAAATTAGATCAACCTTGGCTGTAGCAAATTTTAACAACGGAGTGCCTAAGCGGCTGAAGGTTTGCAAATAGAAGATCACAAGTAAGCACTGAAGGCTGTGTTATATTAGAATATAGCAATTTGGTAAAGGAAAGACCAGCAAGTAGAGAGCCAACATCTAGCTAAACAAATTGCGAGGAAAGACAATGGAGTAATAGTGGAGGAGTAATTCATGCTGATCTTGTTTGTTAAAATTAGCCATAAAGTAGAAGCTCTCCATTCTTCACCTAACAATAAACGCACAAGTTGAATCAACCGTGCAAGTTCAATACATACAAAACATTTCCAATCCTCAAGGTTCAATTCTACACCAGTATTTGAAACTCGGATATCTTCAAAACCAATGTCGTGAAAGTTGACTGAACGCCTCTTTCCCTAATAAAACCTTCAGCAATAAGTATTTGTGATCTTGGAGCAGAGAGCTTGTGACACCTCCAACTTTGCAAATCAAGAGTTAGAGGCTCCATTGAGGCATTTCAAATATTAAGAGACTAGGAATTTTAGCAAATTGGATGCAGAGATTGTTGAATCAAATTTCTTGCTAAAGGCTTCTGCATTGACCTAGAAGCGGGATGAGAGCTTAGGCTTTGAAGGGCCAAAATCACAATTTGAAGCAGAGGATCGACAATTCCACACTGAATTGAAAGTAACGCCTAGAATAAAAGCTCAAGGTTGCTAAAAGAACTCTTCATTCTCAAGATGAGAGTTAACCCCTAAAGGATGTTGCCTATCAAAAGTGTTGTATGTATTTGAAAGAGAACCATTTAGTACTTGAAAAAAAAACTTTACAACAAATGTCAAAGTTCCCCAAAAGATCCTAGTTAACTAGTATTATGTTTCTGACTTGGTTTGAAATTTACAACTCCAATGGGATTCACGTATTATCCAAATATCCCATCTGTATACAACACGGGAGTCTGTATACAAAACAACAACATCCTTTAGGGGTTAAGTTGAGGTCTTGAGGATTTGATGGGCAACAAGCCTTGAAGAGTGATAAAGGTGCTCAACGACACCGTAATCTTGCCACAAAAAAATTGCAAGGTAAATTTTTGAAATTTAACAAATGTGCTTCAAGCTACACAAAAACAAGCAAATGAAATTGAAAGTGTGTATCACCAAGGCAAGGTAACAATTTTGCAATTGTGCTAATTTGGGTACCCTAGATCAAATTTCCTCTAATTGAGTTCTTTGATTTCTCTTTGATCGATTACTATGACAGAATGATCGACTTTCAAATTTGAGATTATAGCCTTTGTAAATTGGATTTTAGAGTAGTCGAGGAGAGTGACCAACATCAAGCTTCCATTTTTCAATTATCTTTAACCCCTAAAGGACCGTTGTCCCTTCGAGAAACAGGTTGGAGTTTAGGCATGTACCTTTGGATAAACTACTTTGTGTGATTTTCTGAAACTTTTATTGAAGGTGGGGAATTCAAAGATCTACTCAGACATCTAAATTTTTCCTCATTTTGACAATTATTGAAGAAGTTACGCAAGAATTTCTGAAAATTTGGGGAGGACTGCCCACCTGGGCAGCCCAAAAACTTCTTTAAAATTTAATTTTAAAAAAAATTAAAATTTGAAATTGGTTCTTTAGAAAATTTTATAGGTGAAAAGCTTTGAATCATTCAATTTCAATCAATGAGATCAAAGTTATGAGGAGTTTTTGTTTGCGGGCAGTTATGGAATCTCTACTCTAAAATAAACTTTGAAGTCCTTTATTTTAATCAATTTTCATTATTTTGGAAAAAATATTAAGCCAAAGGAAGTAGATTGTTTATCACAACATTTTGACCATTAGGATTTGCAATCTTCATTTCCATAATTAAATTATTAACAACTTACTGATTTGACTCATTCTCTACTTCTTTTTACTTATTGATTTTTCCCATGTGTTGTGTAGTTCCAATTGATTTGAAAATTCTCCCACACATAGCTAACTTGATTTCACACATGGGAAAAATAAAGCGCAAAGTTGTGTAGAGCAAGTTTTTTATCATAAGAGTGGTCAAAGGCTTCTGAAAATTTTGGGCAGCATGAAAAGAACTTTTTTTTTTTCACTTTGGATGTAAGTATCTCACTCATCTCCATCTAGAATGACCTGATTTTTTTCTAGAAGTACCTAATCTAGTCTAGGGCAAGATCCTACGGTTGGATTTCCTAAATAAATAAATAAAACTACCTTCCTACTAACCCCCCAAAAGTGGCAGTTTTGAGTGATTTTCAGTGAAAAAATGGCTTGGTCCTTTAGGGGTTAAGCAATGAAAGCAAGAGTGAGAAGCTAAGAGAGAGTGAAGCATATTGCGCAAAGCAAAACCAAAAGCGTGAGAGAGCAACAAATTCCAAATTGAGACTTAAATTAAGGATTCCAAACTCAAAAACCAAATTAGGAATTTCAACCCACAGCTATAGGGTCACATTGCACGGCCTTAGGGTTTATAGTCATAGAACCTTATATATATATATAGCCATGAGTCCATGAAGACCTTTAAATATTTGAGTATATTATTATGACTAATACAATACAAGGTATTTTTCTTGTATTTGGAATAGATTCACATCATTATTACATTTGAGGTCAACAAAAGAGTTGACATTTAGATCAACATGGTTCTAGTGAACTATTCCAAATCCTAATTTATAATATCTTGTTGGTAACAAATGATAATACAAGACTATGTATATTATACCCTCTGGATGTTCAAGGGTTAAACATAGATTAGGTTCATATTATTAGTTGTTTTTATACATTATTTTTAATATAGAATTCTTGAATATAAATTAAAGAAATAGTTTACTAATTGTTGCATGTAGGTGCTAATGTGTGTAAATTGGAACAATTGATTTAGAAGTAGAAACACATACCACCTTGTAAGAATTCTAAACCATTTAATTGTGCAAATTGAGATTCTCGCCCAACTAAGATTAATTGCCATAAAAGACCGACACATTAGGCCATTGCATTAGGTAATAATTTAAAAAAAAGCTTTGAAAAGAAGCAGTTATTGGACTTATTGACCAAAAACATAAGAAAAGAAAAATAAAAGAATCATGTGTACTATATATATTCAAATACTAGTAGACTTATGTACCCATTGTTCCAGCAAAGGGCCATCATGGGAGGGGTCCTTGCAAAAAAAGTAACATGAAATGCTAAGACTCTCACACACCACACATTTCCATCAATATTTCAATAAATCTTACTTAAACGATTTATAATGAAAATTTTGTTCCTCATCTAGCCTTTAGAGTCATAAACAACCTCTTTTGTTGAAAAATACAATTATTATCAAGGTTGAGTTATCTGCCATACTTGCATACATAATTACATCAAATAATACATTAGCTAAATAATCAAATAATAAAATACTTGTTTATAAAGCATTCTGTTTGAAGTAGATAACACAGTTATGTTTACCTTGATTTTAGTGCGCACATAGTTAAATTTTCAATTAGGTGCAAACCTGAGAGATTATGTTTTATGGTATATAACGCCACCTGCAGCCCTTGCTTCCTCTTTGCACTCGCTTTCTTTGAAAAAGAGGCTTGCTTCCGCAACCCCATTGATCCTCACCTCTCACGCTCATTTTCTGCCATGGTGCGTATTGCTCTCTTTCACTGCCTTCTTCACGTGGCTTTTCTTGCAACTTGTTGAAGTCGGCAATTGTGCATTTGGCAATTGGAAACACTGATTTTTGTTATATTTGGAGGAATCTATTTAATTGTTCTCCTTCTCCTAAGCTGCAACATCTTTGATTGTTAAGGCCTTGTTGAGAGAATTTTTCTTTGGCGATGGGCATGACATGTAAGCAATATGAAATAATTAAGGGTTAGCGTCAAGGCCAACCACACCCTCATTTAATCTTCTTGGAGCACAGACATCCAACTACCCAATTAATAAAAATAAGACTATTATAGAAATAAGATTATCTTGGCATTTTGATTAGGTTATAAAGCATGCCTAAAGACTATTTGATCTCCTTTTTAGAACAATAGACAAGACTGTGACTTCATACATTGTGTCTAGTGCATAAGTAATGAACTGCAAGTGAATGCAAATAATTAGGAAATAAGAGTGCTTTCCTTATATTTAAACTTTAAAAAAAATCTATTTGAAAATGACTTTAGTCACAAAGCAATAGACTTATTTTACCACTATTCTTAAAGAACCCCTATACTAGTGTTTCTTGGGTTTTGTAGAAAAAGGCAAAACTTGGTTTACAAATGCCAAGATAGTATTCAAATATGTAATATACATAGTTCTTCATTTATTCCTTTCTATATTTTTGGTTGATAAATCCAGTTATTGTTTTTTTTAAAGCTTATTTAATTGTACCTAATGCATATGCCAAATGTATCAATCTATTACAATAATATGTTTCAATTGGGCAATTGATCTAAATATTTTTCAATTGGGCAGTTGATCTAAATTTGCACAACCAAATAGTTTAGAATTCTTACAAGTTTTTATCCATTTCTACTTCTAAGTCAATTGTTCCATTTTTCACACATTAGCACATTGACAATTTAGAACCAATATTTCTTCTCAACTACTCTTCATTGGTCTATTGGATGAGTTGACCGCCGTCTCTTACTGCCTTTTGATTGTCGTTGTCCATGTTGAAGTATTTGTATGCCTTGTGAGAAGCCTTGTACTCGGCAAATCCTAGTACTACACCAATTGTGCAATTGAAGTCAAGAATCCACCAGAACAATTGCTCTAAACTTGTCTACCATTACATAAACAACAAAAACAACGTAATTCAACAATTAAAGAACTGTATGGGTCAAAGAAGCACAGAGGGGTGTATGCTCAAAGTTTTTTTCCAATTCACAACACCTGTAACAACGTTTCAATCTCCATGGGTCAAGCTCAAGGTTTTCTACACATTACTCTAATTAGATCATTGCACTAGCAGCACAAAGCAACTCAACAAATTTCCAATGCAATTATTTTTCAAAACAAAAATATTGCAAAATCAAACACCTCTCAATAGAACACCCATTGCAATGCCACCTTCCTTGATTTGCACACACTAGTGTTCTCAAAGCAAGCTCAACTATGCACAATTGGCTAAGCTAGTTGCAAATTTGGAAGTTCAAAAACAAGAGCAATGCAATGACACAGCAAACAACGCAGCAAAGTGCTTTAAAATATCGGAGTTTGCTATAATGGTTGCCAATTGGCACATTTCGGCCACCTTAAAAATTTCACACTACATCATATTTGTAAATTTGCCTTTGTTTTTATGCTTCAACTTTTTGCTCCTTGCCTTCACAATTTGTCAAACTTCTTGTGCATTTAATTTCCACTTTAATAGGATTTGTGCTTTTGCAAGGGTTCCTTCTTACAAAGTTGGAATGTCAAATTTGCAAACAAATTAGCATCATAATCAAAATGTAGCAATTGACTATTAGAGCATCACCAATGCACTTCAATGTTCACAAAGACAACCACAATAATTATAAAACTCTAACGTGCTTTTTACTCTAAATCCCAACAACAACAACAACAACAACAATTAACAACAAGTGAGCTCTGTCAAAACACAAGGAAATATGAGTTCTAGGAATGCTAGCAAGACTCTCCTCATTGATTGATACTTTGACCTAAATTGTTTTTTTTCAAAATTACTGTTGCTAGGTTAAATTGCTTTTATTTAATTGACTTTTTAGTCATCTTTTTCAAACCCTCACACAACTCTCACAATCAATACTTGCAAACTCTCCCACAAATATACAACACAAAATTTAACAATACGATATGTATTAGAATCAATGAAATTTTGGGACTTACAAAGGCCAAAAATAATCTAATGTTTTTAATCTAAACATAGTCCTTAGAGTGAAAAGTTAATATGGTGGCAACATTAGTATATATGGTATGAGCAGCATTAGTGAGACAACGATACTTTAATTTGTGTTGTTTGAAAATTGCCATCAGAAAAGGGAGTGCTTGGTACAAGGAAGGTGCCTCTAGTAATAAAGTGGTGAGAGCTACACTAACCCGGTCTAAGACAAGGGTGGGCAATTCCCATTGGGTACTAGCCATGCAAGGCATGAAATCATCACTAGACAGGTGCATGAAAGCTTGTAGTCTGATATGTTTAATACAGATGAAGCATGGATTATTACCGGTTTTTCCAGGCTTGACACAAACAAATGTGACAAAAGCCAATTTAACTCATTCATCACGGCAAGGCAAGAGAATAGAGGAGGGCCTGAGGATTTAAATCCAAAGCGGTTTGAGCATACATCTTTTTGCATCTGGTCTCCGCAGAGTTGTTGGCAGAAGTCGGAGGCTTTAGAGATGTTGAGTCCATGCTAGTAAACTTGTAGCATCTGGTAGAGACTGGTGAATGCCTCAACTGCTACATTCATTGCATGCCTTGTATCCGTAGGTGCCAATGGGATGTGGTTCATCCCTTTCATTAGTGCAAAGCGTAGCAGAGGATTTTGTATGATTGATAAGTCAGTAGTTTGTACATGTGGAACTTGTAAGTAGAAGTTTGTGCATTCATTAAGAGTGAGCAAGTCACGAAATGAAGATAAACAACGTGCTGAGTTACATATGCAAACATCTATAGAGTCAAGTAGATGTATGAAAGCAAATTGCTTGAAAACTTTGGACGGTTTGTAAACATAAGTAGCCACATTTTGATCATAAGACCAAGAAAGCACTACATGATCAAAATTAATCTGATCATCTAAACCAAAATGTGAAAACACTTCCCTAGAAATCTGACAAAGGTTTACCCATTCCATAGCCATGCTACAGTAAAAAATTGGCAAATAGCAAATTCCTTGCTATTGGAGAATTATTTTTGTTAACGTTCTTCCATACGCATCTTTTCCAATGATGCAATCAAGGGCTCCTGCGCAAGTCACATGTGCAGTGAAGATCATTAATTGAAACATCCAGCTTACGACTCCCAGTCTAGAAAGCATCTTTTCATTAAGGAATGTTAAAAACGGGAGGCAATTTTGGCAGTAGACAAGCCCTCGTTATGTGACAGAGTAGGGGATGTGGGTAACGGCCGAGAAGTGTTGGTCGTGGTCAACCCAGAATGGGTGGGTTTCACCAAGGGAATTGTGAGCTGGTGTGTGTGGGGGGTTGGTGTTCCTATAAGAGGGACCAATAAATACAAAAGCATCATTTAGACTTGGCGCTGGAGCTGCAAGGCGTTGATGAGGAGTGTAGGGTCGGTTATATTGTCTCGATGGAGGGGCAAACTAAGCAGCTGGTCAAAAGCGGTGGTTGTATCTTTTGCGACCACCTCTCGTGGCGCTGCGACCTAGAGCGCTGCGGGGTTGGTAAATATCACCCCCTTCAGCCGTATTGCTTGGAGCCACATTGATATTAATGTTGGAACAAGGGCATTTGTTGGTATTGCTACGGCCGATAGGGCCAGGGTTTGCTGTGGAAAAAACTAGCAGGCTTAATTAATCGTTCAATTTTTTATATCCCAGCGCCAGGCGTGTGATCAGCAAGTAGCTTAGCATTGGGATTGAGTGTAAACTGATGGGCTGCCTCCACCATCAAATCTTGAATTAAATGGAAAGTCACTTGGTGTCTCACGGCCACTCGTGCAGCATCGTTGAGCCATACAATGAAGGCACCAAACTTTGCAGAAAGGGTAGGGTATTTGTCATCAGAGAAAACATGCAAGTTGTTGACCATAAACCAGATAGCCTGATCAAACCACATGACATCGCCAACGCAGCCCTTTGAAACATCTAGTTTACATATGCATCTAAGATAGGGTCGTTGGCATTTCCAAATAGCAGAGGAATACTTCTTGATCTGTCCATAATTGGCTTGCACGGACTACTTGGTATGAAAGCGTACCTCTTGTGAATGGCATTTTTTGTGGTCATATAGTACTAAAGGAAAGGCGCTTGGGATGATCTGTCTTTTCCTCAAAATTCATGTACCGTGAATCGCTTTGGCTTTCAATGCCTCAATTTCAATGGGCAATAGATTGCTCCACGTTCTCCACATCGAAATGGATATGGGAGTCATGAGGTTAATGTTTGGTAGCCCCCAATATCTGTGTCCTTTTAACGCCACTTGGGCTTCTACAATGTGAGAGGAGGTAAAAAGCACGACTGGGCCTTTTCCTGATGCTAAAAGGAGAGCCAAGTCCTTCTTAGCTTGTGAAGCTTGTATGGAGTCAACCAGATCCTCTAGTGCCGCTTTCTCGAAAGGTGCAATGTTTAGCCCAGACAGAAATGGGTGGTTAGTTGTACAAGTCACCCCATTTCTGGGCTCGTTTTTTCCTTTCAAAGTCAGAAACATATTTGTTCATAGTCATTTTTCATTAATAAAAAGGCCATTCATATTTGTACAATAAATCTCATATTCAAAAAGTATAAAACACGTATAACAAATGAGCCTGGTAAATGTAGTTATATTTTTGTTTTTAACTCACAAGTGTTGGGTGGGAGGGTGGGGTTTTGTACAAGACCCAAACAAGAAACACAATAAGCCAAATCTATATAGCATACACTTAAAGAAACCCATAGTGTAATACAGCCTCTCTTTGATCTTTTGTAAAGAACTCGAGGCCAACAGATTAATACAGATGGTATAAACCTAAATTTGCAGCTATTGGGTGGGAAGGTGGGTTTTCTTTAAAACCTCATTAGTTCTTGATGAACACTATACCAATATTCTCAGTATTACCTCAGAAAGATGACAATATGATCCAGCCTCATCTTGACTCCTACACCAGTACTTACAAGGAAACAAAAGATTCTTGTAGTAGATAGGAAACTAAGTCATTCTAATGATTCTTGCAAATTTTACTTTCATGAACTACTGAAAAATTGCAGCTGCATATGGGTATTGAGAACCAAATACAGAGCAGCAAGAAAAAACGATGAGCAAGAATTCAAGGAGTAGAGGTTGCCTTAAGTCAAGAGCAAGGCTCCAATTCTTAGGCCGCGTGCCTCACCTTTGCCCATGCCCATCAAACAGACAAGAAGTTTGTTAATGGACGTACACGAGGTGTTAGCAGCGCAACGACAATTTTTATCCATTTCAAAGAATAAAACCAAGCAATAAACCTTAAGGAGCTATTATAATCTGCAAAAACTCATTGCCTTGTTCAAACGTGAACTCTTGGCACATTTGCAGCAGCTAACCCTAGAACTCAAAAAACTTTAGAATACTGCTAAGATCCTGGTTGGTAATTTCTAGTAGCTATGTTGCTACAAATGGCAGCTGCAGATTGCTGTGACAAAAAACTCCGAGCTCCAAGAAACAATGCAGGATCCCTTTTGCAGAGAGGACAACAAAAGAGATAGGGGTACCTTTAAGGCGGTCATTAAGGCGCCAGAGAGGATGGTGATGCAGATACCCTGCATCCCATTCCTGCTCTATACTTGTCTATTGCTTATGCACATACCCGGCGTAGGTTGATGCATGGTCCAGTCCAGGTATCAAACGCTCTGAACTATATATCAATCGTTGGTGTTAAGTGACGTTTCTTTAATAGAACAAAGTTGTGTAGCTCCTACTTGTTGATAAATATATACGTAAGGGTATACTCGGAATATTCATAGAGCATTGTGGCTCATATTTGTCAAGCATTCACAAGCATTCACAAGTTTTAAGAGAGAGAGAGCATGCAGCAACAATAACATCGACAGCAACGGCAAAAACATCCATATTTTACAAATCTTTTGGGCATTTATATTTTTATGCAAGAAACTGCAAACAAAGATGACATATATTCAAGTGCACGTTTAGTGAATTTTGTGCTATTGTGTGGTCCAATCAAATAAAAACAAGCCAAAATAACCACAATAAGAAAAATAGTAGGTCTTTCTCATATTTTAGAATTTGTTAGAGTTTTTAAGTAGTTAAATGTTTGAATTCTTTGCAAATAAAAAAGATCTCTACACATCAAAGAATTTGTTGTGTGAGTATTGTGGGATTTCTAGTTTTATTTATTTTTGACATTTACCAATTGACAATATATTGATTTGGGGAAATAGCAAATAGAGGCACAAAAACAAAGGAGAGGCGTCTTAGTATTTTACAAGTGGCTAACATTCAGTGTGATGTACCTAAATCAACCAATGTCCAAACCAAAATTTAACAAGAATTTACATATTTTTATTTTAATACCCCTATTTGTAATTATTTTGAGACTATGCCCTAGTCTATAATATTTTTTGTTTTGTGCCCCTAATTATGATTTCCCTATTAACTCAAAAATTAATGTTTATTTGGTTTATACTTTTTAAAATCATTATGGTTTTGGTTGACTGTAATTGTGAGCTGTTGCATTTGGTGAGAAACTTTTTAAAAATCCCCTACAAATAGCTTTCTTTGTACTTGCAAAGAGCAAAACTAAATAATTTGACAAATTTCATGAAAAGTATTCAAAACATTCCAATAAAAACCCTAAGAAATGAAAAAGTTGTTACTTGAAATTTAAAGGGACAGACTAGGGAGACACCCCCAGGCGCTATGGAGACACCCCTATAGCCCAACTTATTAAATTTGAGATTGTTGCTTTGTCAAAATAAGAAACAAAATCAAAACAAAGTTTTAGGACACATTTGCATATGCAAGCGTTGCAAATATACATAAAAAATATCTCATTTGTAATATGATCAAGAATTAAGCTTACAAAAGAAAGGAATTATTAGTTTTAACTCTTGATTATGTCACAAATAAAACATATTTGTTATATATCTGCAATACTTGCAAATGCAAATGTGCACTACAGTATTGTTTTAATTTTATTTAATAACAATAATCTCAAATGTAATAGGTTGGGCTATTGAGGGGTGTCTCCCTAGCCCGTCCCAATTCCAAGAACAAAAGAAGTTTGTTTTACAACCCCAGTATTGGCTTTCAAAGAGTACTTTCTAAACTGTTCATTTTTAGCATGGGAACTTGGGGGCTACCAACGCGGGCATGCACCGCACGAACAGGGTGTCAACCCCGCGACGGATACGCATCGCCAGGGGAGCCGGGTATGAAGGGGAGCAGCGAAGGGAAGGCCGCGGGGGCAGTGGGAAGAGAGACGACGGAGGTGAGAGAGAGAGAGCGAGGGAGAGAGAGAGCACGCAGCAACAGCAACATCGACAGCAGCGGCAAAAACACAAAACGCACACCACAACAACAACAAAGCTTTGACTAGAAGCGGCGAAGGCCCGACCACAATTGGCCCCGCCATGGCCCTGCCCTCCCTCGCCACGCCGCGGCAGCTGGAATTCGCTCTTCTCCTCCGAAAAACCCCTCCCGCATGCCCCTAATTTTCCCCCAAAACCCCGCCGCGGAGCGCGCGCTCTTCGTCCCCTGGCGGGCTCGTCGTCGTCCGATTCCCATGGGGTCCGTGTCGCGCCTGCGGGATTGCGCGCCCTGCGTCCACCTCCGGTTCAATCTCGCCTCGCCCGCAGGTACGTCGGGCTGCTTCCAGGATTGTTGATTTTACGTTTTAGGTTTCTAGGGTTCGGGTGGGGTTTCGTTGGGGCGCGTGAATTTGGGTTCGGTCGGGGGCAATTTCGGGGGGCGAGACAGTTCGCGATCCCCTGGAACGCTTGGGAATCGAGACGGATTGCGGTGGAGTGCGGGCGTGGAGTGTGACGACGATGGATCTCTCTGTGTGTGCGTGAGCGTGTGTATTTTTGCTGTTTCGATTTCTGGATGAGGCGGGGTTCCGCGTGGCATTCGTGAATTGACGTTTCTGCTTATCTCACGATGATCGTTCCGGGAAGGAGGAATTTGATTCGTGATCGAGCGGAAACTAGTGGTGGTGGTGGTGGTGTCTAGGTCAGTCGGGACAGAGTAGGGTTTTTTTCTTTTTTTCTTTTTTTCTATTTTTCGATTTTGGAATTTGGTTTCTAGATGCTGTGATGATTTTTATCATGGATTTGAATGTGCCAGCGAGCATCGGGTGATTGCTTTTCGCGCTCTGCATCAGTTGTGGTACTCGGTTCCAATTAGGGAATTTAGCTAATGTGGCGATTGCTGCTCGACTCCATGTCACTTGTTCGATCCGTGTTTCCCTTGGGGACTTCCGAGGGTTGTGGTCCGTCGTGAGGACATCTGCCCTGCGGAGACCCATCCGTTTTCGAGGTGCACTGCATCCCAGAGCTCCGATGAACGAGCGGAGCGTGTGGCATGTCAATGCAACAAGTGCGGCCCCGTGAATTATGATGATATTGCGGGGGTACTTAGGGTTCGGCTTTGCACTCGGGCGGCGTCTGAGAACAACTTACATGCAGCGTCTTTGGGCATTCATGGAGCTGAGGACCCGAGCGTAGATTTTCTAGCGAGTTCTATGCAGTGGTCGTCCTGAACGCTACGGAGTTTTGGTGGAAATTGGAGCTCCAGGTGGATTTGAGTCGTTAGAGATGTGATTTTGGGGATTTTGAACGTGCGTTGTTGCTCGCAGCGTGGGACGCGGTGGATGACCTGTGAGACCGGCAATGGCTGGGCACATCAAGTAACAGGTAGGAAAAGAGAAGCGTAGGAAGGGTGGTGACAGCAGGAAGAGGAGGGATTGAGAAGGCCCCGGATGTGCGCGGGGGTTTTGAGAGGCCCGTGGATGCAGAGCCGTGTCCCATGGGCGCAGGAGCTGGCGCTGCAGCTGCCCTAGGCAAGAACGAGCTGTCGGCGCGTGGCGTAGTACTGGGAAAAGCTCAGGGCGAACTTAGGTGCAGCATTTGAGTTTGTTTGACACAGTGTTGGTCGAGTGTATGCTGCCGTGTGTGCCAGCGGATGCTCACGGTGACGGTTTCGTGGTTGCTATGGATGCCGAAACGAGATAAGGATAAGTGAAACAAGTCCTTGCATTCCATTTCGACTCAGGCGAGATGTTGCTATTCGGGAGGAGCGCAGAAGGGAGCTAGAGTTTGTGGAGAAGGTATCGTTCGGAGTATTCTGTGCGAACGTTGGAAGGTGGCGGTAGCTATAGAATCGTGACAATTTCAGCGGCCACTGGTACCGTGCAGGGCGCTGTTTCAAAATCGCCGGTTCTGACCCGGGGGCGTGCTTGTGCGTGCAGGGTGGAGAGGCTTTGAATTTGTAGTTCGGGGAAGCTGTTCCGGTTGCGTGGCAGTATCCTTCACCGACGGCCCGGTGGGCTGAGCGGTCATTGAGGTGTGTGTGGATTCGAGAGCTTTGGTGCCTTTGGCGCGTGTTTTTGTCGGCGATGTGGCCCGTTCTACCGTCTTTCTCTCTGTCTCTCTGACGGAGGCATCGGCCGCGTATTTCAGCAAAGGTGAGGGAGGCGGAAGCCAGAATTTGGTGGCCGCTGGAGAAGCTGCCACTTGGAACGGACGAGGTGCGGGGGAACGAGGGGTGGCAGAAGAGAAGGATTTGGCGAAATCTTTGGAGAACAGTGCGGGGGGTGCGAACCGGATCGGTAGTCGAGTGGATTGTGCGTCGAGAGCGAGGGACGCAAAGGCAGGAGTAGTCGGGGAATGTGTTGGTGGGGAGTGGGTGGGATCCGGGAGTCAGATGCATGTGAAAAGAAACAGACCTCGGAGTCAAAGCGTGGGCAACGGACATTCTGCAGCTAAAGAGGTGGAAAGCGCGGTGGGTGCGGACAGTGCCATAGCGGATGTGGAGAGCAAGACAGCGTCGGTGTCCGCAGAAAATGAAGCGATGTTGGACGTGAGCTACGAAGCGCTGCCGCGTCAAAGCCCGCACGGTCTGACGAGGAAATGGAGCGGTTTGATCAGTAGTCAGGAATTCGAGGCCGGGAAGGAGGCGAGGTGCGGACCGGTGTCGGAGCAGGTCGCAGCGGCAGACCTGAGCTCGAGGGAGCCCAGTCCCACTCATCATTTATCTGTACAGCTGGGCGATGGGTGGGTGGATTCGAGCGTGGACCCGGATAAGCGAGAACGAGCGAGTCCGCGTGTAACGAGCGCGGTGCCGGTGGACGGTCCCACGCCACATGTACAGAGAGTGGGCGAGCTCGGGGGGGCGGTCGGTCCGGCATCTCCCAAGAGCGTGGAGGACACACTCGTGGTAGAATCGGGTTCCGGAAACTGGAAGGAGGAGAGCGGAGCAGTGGGTCAAGCTGGAAACCAGCAGGTTCGAACGGAGAGGAAGGAAAGGGTGGGCGCGTCTTTGATGGAAAAGGTGGGCGACGTGCACAGAGTGGACGGAGGGAACGTGTTGCATGCCAACAGCGGCGCGGATGTTGTCGGGGTCCCGAATGTGCATAGGAATGCGGGAGTGATGAAGAAGCCCGCTTCTTCGAGGGGAGGAAACCACGGCAGGTTGGCGGGCAGAGACAGGGTAGCACAGGAGGAGAAGAGGGGAGGCGTGCACCAGGTGAGGGTGAAATGCGAGGACGGGGTGGCCGAGAACAGAGCCAGGCCTTGTGCCGCAGACGCAGAGCCAGGCGGACAGCAGAGCAGCGGCGGTCCAAGTTGTCAGGAGGAGCTGCGAGCGGAGGGGCAAGCGGGCGCCGTGGTGGGCGGGATGCCGAGAGCCATAGCTAGGTCGTCGAGCGTGTCGGGTTCGTCGAATTGCAAGTACCCCGGCGCAGTGGTCCCTCGGGAGAAGGAACAGGATCCGTCGGTGCAAGCGGACGCGGAGAGACGCAGGGCAGAAGTGCAAGCGATAGTGAACAGGGCGCACGAGGACTACGTGCTGGAGGAGGCCGAGAACCTCGAGGTGGGCCGGATGTCCGGTCCCGCTAGCGCTTTGGTTTTGGTCGGGTAATTGCTGTGGGTGGATGGAGACGTGTCCGTGAACGCGCAGAACTGACGGTGGTGGCCGGGGTGATTTGGTGTGTGTTTGTCAGACGAAGAGGAAGTTGTTGGAGAAGTGGCAGTGCGTGAAGAAGTGTTCGGATCCGGCAAGACGGAAGAGCCATTGGGATTTTGTGCTGGAGGAGATGAGCTGGCTGGCAAAGGACTTTTCCCAGGTATGGACAGCAACTGGTATCGCGACTTTGTTTGCTGGTGTGTGCGTGAAATTGGGAGGAGTGGCGTCTGGTAAGAAGTGAGCTCGCCTCTTGGATTTGTCCGAGTTACGTGGGCAGCGTTGACCAGGAGCAGTGGTTGCCATTCGGTAAGGTGGTGGCAGGAGTATTCGTCGCTGGACATGGACGAAATACAGCGGCAACGAGGCTGCAGTTGGTTTCCATGGGTATCAGGAGAGCTTGAGATACTCCGTGAACATGCGTGGGAAGTGAGCGGTGTGGTTTCTCAGAGGTGTGGTTGGTGTGAATGTGTGCAGGAGCGCAGGTGGAAGATGGAGAGCGCCGCTCGCATCTGCCACAGCGTGGCATACGAGAGGAACAAGGACGAGTATGTGGCGGTGGACTTGGCGAAGAGGCAGCGCAACCGGGCGAGCTTCTTGGCGTTCGCCGTGAACAAGTTCTGGCGCACGGCGGAAGCAGCGTTGACGAGAGGGAAGCCCGGAGGTTTGATTTGCGACAAGAGCGTGAAGGAAGAGGAGACCGGAGACGACGCAAACGAAGCCGTTCCGATGGACGTGGACGTGCCGACCCCGAGAGAGGTAATCCTTCCCCTCGATATTGGATAGTTGGAAGGGAGGCCACTGGTAATCCGGTAGCGGCGTCTTCGAGGATTCACGCAGCTGCTGTGTCCAGCATTGGTGGTCTTGGCGCGTGTGGTGTGATTTTAGAAAAGTGTGGCGACGACGCAGGTCGATGAGGAGTGGCAGAGAAGTCCGATCCAGCTGACATGAGCATTGTTGTTTTCTCTGAGCAGGGTCCGAAGAAGTCATGGCAGTGCGCAAAAGCGGAGGAGGATTCGTTCGGCGTGAAGAGATACGCTGTAAACTATCTGAAGGTGATCGGGTGCGGACGGCTGGCGCAAGCCGTGGCTCCGGTGACTCCGGAGCAGTATTTCGAGTGCAACGGCATTCCGTATTTCTTCGACCAGGAGCGTTTTTGTAAGGTGAGGATCGGACAGCCTCACGTTCCGCCCAGTGGGCGTTGGCACCTGGAGTGCGGCACGGGGCGTGCTTGCTGTCGCTGGTCCGTTTTGGGCGATCACGGATAGCCCGTGGTCGGCCGAGCGGACGATTTATTCGCGGGCAGGGCAGATGTTCCGATGGCTGACGATCCGTGGGTTTGGTGTGCTGGAGCAGGAACTGTTGTATTATACGGTGCCCGTGGGGGCGATGGAAACTTATCGAGTGTCGATCGAGATGGAGAGGTCGAGAGCCGAAATGGTAGGTTTCGGGGGCTGTTTCCGTGTGGTGGGTGTGCTTGGATTGGAATGTGTAGAACTAAGATGAGGAATGTGGCCTTGGAGATCGATGGTATGCGCTTCCTGGGAGTTGGAAACCCGAGCACGTACTGTGGACACGAACGAGGAGTGAGACGTTGGAGTGGTAATTGACGTTGTGGTACGTTTGTAGGAGTATGAAGAGAAGCGTGCAACAGCGGTCTTGGAGGCAGAGGCACTGGCAGCCGCCGATGCGTCGGGAGATGCATCTCTGGGAAGCGATTTCGGGTTTTCTGACTTTCTGGTGGACGGAGGTTCGCAAGAGTACGAGTTCCCGTCGAACTTCATGGGCGAGGGAGGTCACGCGCGGATTTCGAAAAAGAAGCGGAAGAAGATTCTGAAGAACAGCAATGCCGGCAGAAGGCTGGAGGGGATGGCGTTGCAAGGTACGCCGCCGTGGCGCCGTGGATGCGGGGATCGTAGTTTCGGGTGTCCGGTTCTTCGTAGCGGGTCAAGTTGGTTTCGTCCTCCGTTTCGGGGGTACGTTGTTTTGAGTTTTGAAATGCAGTCGTTCACGTACTAAAAGGCAATTCCGGGGGTTTTCAGGATTTTCGTACCAATCTTCAGGTATGTCCACTCCCGACATGGGATTGCAGTCACCTGTGGTGACCGGGAAACGGTCGCTGCCGGGAGAGTTGGGATCCAACAGCGTGCCTGGAAGCATACCGGTGAAGCGAGCACGATCTTCGGCCACTAACCTGCGACCGCGTGCGAGTCACTCGTGCATTTCACCAGGTATGGTGCTCGGTGATGGTGGGTTTGGGATGCGGGCTTGTGTTTAGTGGCGGACCTTTTTCTGTGCTCGCGAGACAGTGGTTAGGCAGGCCAGTCTCTTAGGTCGGGACTCCGGTGCTCGCTTTGGTGACGAGGTAGCTGGAGCCGGTGACGATTGCATCGCAAACCTTCTGGTTCGCGGGCGTGGTGGTGTGGGATGTACCGCAAGTACCTTTGTCCCCCCGCTCGTGGCTCCGTTCCCTGGCAGTGAGCGGAGCAGGAACCCGAACGGCAGTCCATGTGGGCAGCCATGGCTCCAGGGCTCAATGTTGGGGCGTGATGAAACTCCTTTTTCCAAGGGTGGGTCGGTTTCTGAACCGCGGTGGTTTTTTGTCAGGTACAGCAGGAGGGTATCCACGAACGGGGCTGGAATCGCAGGAGCCGCAGGAAGATGAAGACGGGGGCATGCCGGAGGGGTGCAAGAGATCGGACTCCGCCAACGACATTGCCGGCAGCAAAACGCAGGGAGTGGGTGGAATGGGCGGTGGCGGTTTCGGGACGAACAAATTGAAGAAGAAGAAGAAGACGAAGGCTTTTCCGGGGCTGTCGAACTCGAGGCCTTTCGAAGGGGGGTTTTCTGCTGGTCCGCCGGGGAAGGTCCGTACGGGTGCTTTCTGCCCCCAGTCGCAGCGCGTCGGCATGCAGAGCGCAGTCTCGTGGTGTGTGTTTGTTTGATATATGGTGCCCCGGTGGGAGAATGTACGCGTGGGGTGGGCGGAATCCTCCCCGCGCGAAGTGCGATATGTACGGCCACGCTGAGTGCTGATAGAGCTGTTTTGGGTGTGCAGGGTGGCGATGGCGACTGTCAGGACCTTGTACGTCTGGAGCAGGTACCAGGATATGGCATGCTTTTTTGCGTTGATAGTGTCTGGGGCCGGTATGTGAATCGCGTGGTGTCCACCGGGGCTTTGGAACGGAGTCCCTGGTCTGGTCGGTAAGGAAGCGCCGCGAGTCTCAGCGCGTGTGCTGGTTTCTAAGGTTTTTGTACTGTCAGCGATGTCTTTCGGGGCCGTGTGGAAGATGCGAGGAGTGTCATCAGAAGCGTGGAATCTAACAGTGTGTGATGGGCTT
Organism: Ulota crispa; assembly: GCA_963920765.1. NCBI lineage: Eukaryota > Viridiplantae > Streptophyta > Bryopsida > Orthotrichales > Orthotrichaceae > Ulota > Ulota crispa. Next base: position 14,678,624 of record OY987244.1, on the reverse strand, counting down.
TTTGGGAACAGATGAAGTGGAAAGGGGAACCGAGTTGGCCGCTTCCCGTGACATCGTCGGACGCAAGTCTAGGCAAGGCGCCCAGCATCCTACGATTTCCCCTCATTCTTCTTGGCACTGTCACGGTCGGTTTGGCTAGGAAGGAAGAGGTCTGTGCGTCCGGGGCGTATCCTGGAGCAGCATGTGTGGTGGTTAGTAGGTGTTTGTCCCGGCGTGGAGGTGTAGCGTTCTAACGGGGTGCGTTGCATGGAGCAGGAACACCGACGGATACGCCGGGAACGCCCGGGTCGCAGGGTGTGTCAGGGCAGCAGAATGCGAAGAAGCAGAAGTCGCTGAAACAGACGGAGATAAATTCGGAGGCAGCCACTCCAGCCTCCGCGTCGAATGTGCACACGAGCCAGGCGCTGGCGTGCGCACCGACCGCAAGCAAGCTGCTGAAGCAGAGCAGCATGCGGGACCGGAACCGCAGGGCCCGGCCAAATAAGGTGAGGATGTGGTTGCGGAGGTCATATGACCGTGTGGGCGTCCGTGGTGTTTCCCAGGTGTTTGGAGTATGTGGGCAACCTTGGCCATTGGCACTGTCGTGGGAGTGGGTCGGGAAGGTTGTTTCTGTTGAGGAGGTGTGTCGTCTTGCGGCGCCCGCGAGGTTCTGACCGACGGCGTTGTGTGCAGGTTCCGACGAATGCACCAGCCGGCGTGGGGATCCCTTGGTCGACGAGCGAAGATCAAGTAAGTCCGAGCTGGGTGCTTGTTTGGTGCAGACAGGAGGGTGACGAGGAGCTGGTTTTGAGGGCGTGTGTTTGTGGGTGAAGGGGGGATTGGTCGATGCATGTGATGGCTGCTTGGGATTGTAGAACAAAGTTGGCCGTGCTGTTTGTTTTCGTGCATAGTCTGTGGGAGTTGCGTGGTACTGCGAGCACTCGGGTTGGCGGTGACGTGGCCGGAAGACACGGAATGCGGATGGGAAGCACGTTGACTAAAGCCCTGGTGTTTTTGCGTCGTGGTGCAGGCAATTCTGGCTCTGGTGCACGATCTGGGCCCGAACTGGGAACTGGTGAGCGACGTGTTGAGCTCGAACTCGCAGATAAAGGTACGTCAAGACAACTCCCCCGGTAGAAGTGGTAGATGGAGTTACCGGTTGTGCGTTGGCATTGGAGTGACAGAACGCGCAGCTGGTGGGCGCTTGGGGAAGTACGAGGGTTTGTTTGCGATTTGTGGCAGCGGAAAAGTGACGGTGTGGAGGTGGCATTTGCAGGGTATCTTCCGAAAGCCGAAGCAGTGCAAGGAGCGACACACAGCTCTGACGGAGAGATCCGGTGCAGACGGGACGGAAAGCGTGGAGGACCCAAGTTCGTTGCCGTCACAGGGTTCGAAGGTAAGTGTCGTGAGACGCTGTCCTGGAGACTTGGGCAAACACGAGGCGGCAATGATTTGAGTGGAGGGAACGAGGGAAACGAGTCCGCACTGTGTAGGTAGTGCGTTGTCCGAAGAGTTGGATTGCGCGCGCATGGTGTAGCTCGGACCCGTGAGTGGTTGGGAGTGCTGTCTGCTGAGGTATTGTGGCATGGGTGGTAACCAGTTTGCGTGATGGTGTGCAAAGCAGGGGAACGTGAAGGGTCCACGCGTTCACGGCGTACCAGAGGAGGACAGTCTGAAGCATCTGGAGTGCATCGTGCAGCTGGTGTCGAAACACCGGGCGCGGAAAGTTTCGGTGAGGACTGGATCACCTTGTTGGTGGGTTTTCTGCTTTGAGAGAGCTGGGCAGAACCGACGGCGTCCAAAAGCAGTAGAACGCGAGCATTTTTGTGCGTTGAATGGGTCTGAGATGGTCACGGTGTGGCTGGTGTCCCGAGAGCGAGACAGTGTGAATCAGGTGCTTTTTCCCGGTGTTTGTGGGGTTGGGTTGACGGAGCGCTGACCGCGAGCGTTGGTGTGCGTGGTTGTGCAGAGCGACAGTCAAGACCAGAAGAGTCTGGGCGTGCAGCACCCGTCTCACGGGATCGCGATCTCTCAGTTCTGCACCGGCGGGCCTCCAAAGTGAGTGATCGAGAACCTGGTTTTGCCGGAGATAGAGCTGCGTGTGGCGTGGTGTCGTGGTGAATGTGTTCGGCTGTCGTACGGTTGCTTGAGGGAGTTGGGCAGCTTCATGCGCGGGCTTTGTGGGATCCGTCGAGTGTGAAGCAGCGTCCGTTGTGTCTGTTGATGATGATGATCTGTGTTGATGATGATGGTGTGGACGGGTTGTATAAGTGTTGGGTGGGCACTCAACGTTTGGTGGGACATGTGTTTTGATGACAGTCCTTTGGATTTGTGTGATCGAGTGACGAGCAACGAGGATGCGAGTTCACACTCGTTCCCTGTCCAGCCTGCACAGGGGAGCGCGCTAGGACCTCCGATGGTTGCCGGTTCCGCGATGAGACCGCCGTCGGGAGGGTTGCCGCTGCTACCCGGCAGCAGCGGGTTCAACCTGGGGCAACCTTCGGTGTCGTCGTCCGCCGCCATGAGCGCCGCGGCTGCACGGTAAGGAGACGACGTTGTGAGACTTGTGGTTGAGCGTGTGAGTGGAGTGTAGCTTTGCCAGTTTGGCGACGGCAGAAGTGGTTTGGAGATGTTTTGACGTGCTGGTGATTTTGCTGGCTGGCGCGTGCCGATGGGTTTTGTGGAAGTGACGTAGGCAGTGGTTGTCGTTCGTGCTCTCGGACAAGTGCCGTGTTTCGGATCTGATCCTTCTTCGCGCAATTGTACGGAGCAGACTGTAATACGTGGTAGGTCGGTGGTGTAAAGTCTGCGAGGGTAGTCGCAGGTCCTGCGCCGTGGCGATCAGAAGGAGAAGTAAACGGTGTTGTGGTTGTGGGTTGCAGAGACGCACAGCGGTTCACGACGAGGTTGTCACCCGAGGAAGCCACTCGTCTGCGAATGGCGGCAGGCAGCCTATCGGCGTACAACGCACGGCGGCTGCAACAGCAGGCGGTGAGCGGGGGACTGCCGATCCTGAACGGGTTGCCGAGTCCGAGCGAGCTGCCGATGCTTCCCGCAGGCGGCAGCGGGGCAATGTTGGGTGCGCTGAGCCGCGGTCTGTCGCTGCCTCGGGCCGGTCTGCCGAGCATGGGGTCGCCGGTGGTTTCGAACATGGTTTCAGGTGGTCTGAGCGGCATGGTAGCTCCGGCGGGGAGCTTCGGGCAACCGAACATGTCGAGGAGGACCGGCAATCTTCTGGGCATGCTGCGGGTAAGTCTGGAAACGCGCCGAGTATGGCGATTGGGGTGACATTTGACATGGTCACGGATGCTTTTACCTGCGTCGTCGTTGCTGCCCAGTTGCGTGGTGTCTCAGGTGTGAGGAGTGCGCGCGAATCAGAAAGTGGGCACTCCTTGCACCTGTGTCGAGGGCCTTACTGGTCTGCACGAGAGGATGCCGACCCGAGACACCGCGTTGGTACGTGGTTGGAGGTTTGGTTTGGTTAGAACACGGAGTTGAGAGCGGATGGTTGTTGCAGGTGGGAGCGTGCACGGAGGAGCAGCGGTTGCAGATCCTACAACAACTGCAGTTGCAAGCCCAACAAGGGGACAGCCAAGCTGCTGTGGCGCTGTCGAATATGAGCAGCGACATGGCTGCGATGAGTTCTTCCCCGCCACAGGTGATGATCCGGGCAGATAGTGAGAGCGTTTGCTTAGTTTTGGCGCGGGGCGCCTTGGTGTGATCCGCTTGGCTGGCCGTAAGGCGACGGGCGATGGCGAAGCTTTGCAGCAGCATTGCCATGTTTAGAACGGGGGTGGGGATTTGGTGTTGATAGATCGTGAAGGGAGGCGAGTGATGAGTGATATAGTCGGTGCAGTGTCGATTTGAGAGGAAGTTTAGCAGGAGGGGATGGTGATGGCCATGATTGTGGTCTGAACGTGTGGTGACGTTTGAATTGCCCACAGCCGTTCTCCCCTCAGCATCAGCCTCTGCAGCAGCAGCAGCAACAGCAGCAGTCGCAGCAGCTGTTCCAGCAGCAGGCGCAAGCACAGCCACAGCAGCAAGCGGCGCAGCAGCAGCAACAGCAGCAAGTGCAGAACCAGCAACGAAACCAGTTGGTAACTGTTTGTGATATGTAGCATGGGGAACGGCGCTAAAGTTTTGCTAGGAAGCCGCGGTACCCGGAAAGAGCTCGGACTGATTGTGAGCGTCTGTGGGTGGTGTGCAGCAGCTGCAGCAGCAACACATGCAGATGCAAGCAAATCCGACGCAGGTGTATTACGCTGCAGCTGCGGCGGCGCGTATGAAGGAGCACCAACACCGGCAGCAGCAACAGCAGCAGAAGCAGAGGCTGATGGGGGCTGTTCCGCAAGCGCAGCACGGGCTGGCACCACCTCACGTACCAGGCCTTCCTCCGCAGCAAGTGGGTTCTCAGGCGCACCTGCTACCCCAGCAAGCGCAACACAACGGCATCCAAAAGCAGGTGGGTCCCCAGGCAGGTTTGGGCCCGTCAGCGCCAGCTTCGCCGGCCGGGTCGGGGCAGTCGAATCCTGCAAGCTTGCCTGCCGAGCAGCTGGGGCCGAGCACGGCGTCATCGAGGCCACCGCAGGGAAAGCAAACGCAGACGCCGCAGTCGATGCTGCAGCATCAGGCGAGTCAGAGGAATCCGACGGGGCCGAGCCGAGGAGGCGTGGCGCAAGAGGTGTCGGTGCAGACGGGACAGGGGGGCTCGTTTCCCAATAGCGAAAGCAAGCAGGCGGCGAGCGAGGCAGGCGAGCAGACGCAGCAAGCGGGACAGAAGATGCAGCAAGCGTCCGGACAGGGGCAAGGCGGGAGTGCGTCTCATCCTTCGGGCGTCCCTCAGAGCAAGGGGCCCGTGCAGTCGCAGGCGCAGCAACATCAGCAGATGCCTCAGGTACACCCTCCTTGAAGCACGTGAGATGTCGCGAGTGCAGAGCACAGTATGTGCCACCTTCGTCGGAGCCGCAGGATCGACCAACCTGAGGTCCTCCGGGCACCGAAGCAGGCAGTTTTGGGCGTGTGTGCAGTGGTCGGGTGAGTCGCATCGCGCTTTGCTGAGAAAGTGACTCGTTGTGAGTGCAGGGCGGGGTTCTGAAGCAACAACAAGGAGTGCCGGTGCATCCAGCCGGTCAAGGCGGTGCGCCGCAGGCTGGCGCAACAGCAATGGCGAGCCAGCAAGTGCAGCAGCAGCCGTCAATGGTGGCGGGAGCGCTGCAAATGCAGCGAGGCCAGGCGGCCCAGGCACAGCAGCAGCTACAGCAGCAGCAGGCGCAAAGGAGGTGAGTGCTTTCATCTGAGAGATAGAAACGATGAGATGGGGCTGAAAGTGGGTGCTCACGAGCCTCTCGTCAGGCAGGTCGAGGGCGGGTGTGCCCCTCCCCGAGAGCGGACGATGGTGCACGTAGCCGGGCGGAGTAGTCGTTTTCCGGACATGACGCGTAGTGGTGGACTGCCACGTTCTTTGGGCTCTACGAGCGAGCATGCGAGATGATGCAGTTTGCACGTCCTGAGTGGGTGTACCGTATTGGGCTTGGGATGTTTGTGTGATTTTCCGATTGCGTTTCCAGGGTTGAACGATGAGATTGTATGGGTACAGGTTGCAGACGCGACATCTGGGTGTGAATCCGTTGGGCATCCCGATGCCAGGACCACTGGGAAAGACAGGAATGCAGCAGACAGGGCAAGCGGCTTCGTCGCAGACGGCAGGCCTGGCGAACCACAACCCGTACCAACTGGGCGGAGGAGGCGCAGTGTCGATGGGCAACCCCGTGGGGTCGAGCAACCCGAGCTCACACGGCGTGGCGGTGAACTCGAGCACGATGGGAGTACCACCTTCGACGCAGTGGAAATCCGGTCAAGGCAACACGCCGCTGTCCGGGGGATTGTACAACCTGACGAGGACGAACCACGCGGGAGGGCCAGGCCAAGTGTCCGGGTCGGCGCTGCAGCTGCCTTCCGTGAACGGGTCGTCGCACGGGAAGCCGTTGGTAGGCATGGCACAGGGCGCCGGTGCGGGCGTGGCGGGCGCGCAGAAGCACTGCATGAGCGCAGGGGCGAACGGAAGGGCTGCGTCGGGGGCAGCGCAAGCCGCTCCATCGGGGCAGCGGAGCAGTCTAGCAAACGGGTCGGGGATGGCGTCTGCAGCAGCCGCGGGAAGTGGTCAAATGAGGCCTCCTACAGGCGGCGCGGTTCAAGGAGGCGGGAGTGGCGTGGCGTACTCGAGAGCATCGGCAGCGGAGGCGAGCAACTCCACGGCGAGTCCGACGCCGGGGAACAGCGAGCAGGTGGGTGACCGATATGGAAGTTCTGGACCGTCGGTGGTTGTGAAGGGCGAGATGTTTGAAACCTTCTGGGAGCCCGCGTAGATGGGTTGGGGTCGTACAGAGAGAGAGGGGTGTCGTTGTTGGGGTGGGGAGTCGGTTGGCGTGACCGTGAGCATTTCAGCGCATTTTTGCGGTGGTGATGTGTCGGGAGACCCGTAGAGGTTCGGAGAGGTCGGTTTTGGTGCGCAGGAGCCAGATCCGGTACGACGAATGTTTTGTGTCATCGTGCACGATCTGTACTCATAGCGGGAGGGTGTTGTGCACCGCGGGTGACGATTAGCAGCTCCGTTTTGAAGGGATGGTGAGTGGCCATGGGCATCGAGCCTGGCACTCCCACGCCGGTCGTGCGATGAAGTCGGTACGAGGTCTGGAGTAGGCGAGTTGGTGTTGGTAGCATGGGTCAGTACTGGGGACGGAATGAGGTCTGAAACGGTTGCGGTGTGGTGTGCGTCATCTCACGGATTTGGGATGGGCGTTGTTTGCAGGCCGCGCCAGCGTCTGGTGCACCGATATCGCCGAGACCTGCCGCCGCCGTCGCCGCCGCGTCGACCGCGTCAGGCTTGGGTGGAGGAAGCGGTTCGTCCGGGAGCTCCGCAGTGCCGTCCGGTGGGCGCGGTCCAGGAGTTGCAGAAGCGACGACTCCGGCGTCGTCGTCGTAGTGGGTGGCTCGCCGCACGCGGAGCGTGCAGCTTTGGAGGAAAGCTACATGCGATGCGGTGCTTGTAATTTTTCTAGTGTTTGGATCGTGGAGAGGGGAGTTAGAATGCAGGGGTCGTGCAGGTGGGGTGCTGCCACTCGCCCGGTACCCAGCACGGGTTGTTTGAAAGGAGTGATTCGTAGATTGTCCCCCCTCCGGGGACGAGCCTCTCTGTACATTCTTCTGCCAAGAGGCTGGCTTTGTGCTCTCTTGTTTGGGGGCGCGAGGGAGGCGTGCACATGATGTCATGTACCATTAGCCCAGATTATCTGTGATGAAAAAAAGCCCATTCTTTTGCATGCATTGTGGGACGCGCTGTTGCTGGAATCTGTTTGTCGTGGGCGCTGCGATGCGCGGGCGACCTGGTCCCCGGGACCCCGCGAGTCGCTCTCGTCTTCCCTTCGTTGGCTCTGTAGCTATGCATGATATCTCCGGTTTGCAGTTATCAATTTATTTCTTGGGGGATGTTTGTTATGTACCTGTCCGTTTAATGCTGATTGTCTTTCTTGCACTCCGTGATTGTGCGGTCTTCTTGTCCTTTTTATAGCTCACCTTAACGATGGAGTGTACATTTGCGTTGCAGTAAGATGATCCCTGTTAGCTCTGGAAGTTGTTTTCGTCGAGTATTTGGAACTGGACAGAGGAATGCTTTTACTGCTTGAACATTACATATTACGATTGCGATTAGTAAAGTGTATGTGATCTTACGGATGATAATGTATGTATTGATGGGACACACAGGTTTCGAAATAGCAATTAACTTATGTCTCTGAGAACAGGGGCTAGCTCATTTGCAGTACCAGCTTGTAACACGATTTGATTTTCAGTCTATATCGGAACCTAAGCATTTATTTTGTTTCGTGACACTGCTGGTGGCACAAATCCAAATGCATTCTGGAAATTGATATGAATGCCGTATCAAATATTCAGCCTGCATACAGTGTTGCGGTCGTGCACATATGAAACGAATTCCTCTCACTAGATATCTAAGGTAGGATGCTGGTACAGAGTGATGGTTTGCTGGCGCATTCCGTCTTTTTTTTTCAAGTTCCTACTCTGATGGCTTTTCTTCTGCCTGTAGCCACGAGGATTATTGCTGAATTGAGAGTTTACTCCTAGCATATGAAGTCACTTCAAGATTAAAAAACATTCACGCCTATTGTATGTAAGAATTAAGTCGTTGATCAACTTTCTACGCAGTTGGTAATGATGTGAAATGTACTTGGTCTTGATTTTAAGGGAGCTCCACTTGTACGGAGGCAAATTTAAGAAGAGATTTACATCATGTGAGTCGGATTTGAAAAGGACAAAAAAAGTTAGTAAACCTAATGAATTACGGGTGTGATGTGTGCTGTATTGAACATACACATCTGCACAAGCATGAGTCATTAACCTGTAGTAATCTGATTCGGACGTGAAGAATGATCAATCTAGTAAAATGAACAAGAGAGAGTACAGAAGTGGAGGTTTTATTTCTCTAACTCGGAAACAAGATGCAGCTGAATGAGACGAAACGACACAAATCTGAAGCGAGGCAAAACTATTTGAAGTGCATCAAAGAGACTCTTACATCGGAGATTCCTTGAGAGTCAATGCAAACGGTCCTCAAGATAGTCGTTCTAATGAATCCTCCCAGCTGTTCTAGGAATCGAAATAAACTCTTTTTCAACCATGATCAGAGCAAAAAAAAGATGATAAAGTTATTTCAAATCGTGCACGTCAATTGCATGGGAGGACAAGGGAGGATGAGCAACCCCTTAATTCCCAAATTCACTAAAGCTGGCACAAGAATGACGACGTGGGTACATGAGGTAGTCATTTAAAGGGCATTCCGGATCTCAGCGGTGACGATATCCGCGGACTTGGCGGCTTCAACATTCTTCACAACCCCCTTCTGCATGTAGTACTCAATCACCTGAAAAAGAGCCCAAATAATCTCACATCAAAACAACACTTAGAGGTGATAAAACAGGAGTTCCAGAGATAACCTCTCTAGATGCTAGTTCTACATACCCAGAGCTAAGAAAACCCTAAAAACAGGATTTACCGAATCTATAACTCACTTTCTGGTCACTATCACGTCAGAACTTGTATACAAATGTGATTATAAAGAGGTTAGTCGGTGTGAAAACGATTCAAGACCACATACTTGGCTCTCTAACACACTATCATATGTCACACTACGGTTCATTACAATGCTACAAAACTCCATTGATAATCGCGTACATTCAGAAGACCCAGGCTGGGAAAAACTTCACTTTTCTACTCTTAGTAGAAACTCACAAGAAACAGCGTAAGAGAATGATGATAAAAATTTCAAAAGACTCTAAATTGCATTCTTGACTAGCCCTGTCAAATACTTATTTAATAGCACTTTTACATGAAACACCATTGATTGTCACAATGTTACAGACCTTCGTTAAAAATCACATTGATAATCACGTGCGTTTTAGGTGGCATCAAGTCACCTGAGTGTACTATCAACATGAGGTAATCAGACAGAAAGACAGTCAAAAAAACACTCACAGGTGTGGTTTGTTCGTGAAACGACGACAGCCTCTTCTTCAGAACCTCCGCGGTATCATCCTTGCGCTGAATCAAAGGCTCTCCAGTAACCTAACAACAACAATGCACGCACTCGTTCAAACCCCACGAAAGGTAGGAGCACCCATAAGTGTGAAACTAAGGGTTTTGGGGTACGAAAATCAGTTCATGAACTTTGAAAAAATTAATGTTGAGTTAGGAAAAGGAAATGAAAAATATTGGCATCAATTTGAAAGTTCCATTTGCAAGCATTTGATCACAAAGATTTTTCAAAGTCTTAAATCACTGAAAATGTATAGTTGTGTGTAAGAGATGTCTTTAGTGTGCTCATACACTCATAATACTAACTTGAGGAGTTCTTAAATAGTGAGATGGGGCACTCAAGAAACAGTCATGCTAGTCACCCATGACCACCACTTTGTCACCCATGACCACCACTTTGTCACCCATGACCACCACTTTGTCACCCATGACCACCACTTTGTCACCCATGACCACCACTTTGTCACCCATGACCACCACTTTGTCACCCATGACCACCACTTTGTCACCCATGACCACCAATTTGTCGAACGGGAACACTAACGGTGAGGGGTGCTCCTACCATACGGTGTGCACTTATATTCCTATATTGAAAACTACCTCAAGAACAACGCCAAGGTACTCTAAGCAGGGAGATCGACACTCACATCATCCTTGCCAGCCACCTTCGGGGGTGCGAATTTGGAGTGGTAAGAGCGGCCACTGGCAGAGTGGATCCACCGGCCAGTGATCCGCTCCTCCAGAATGGAGTCGTCAATATCAAAGTTTAACACCTTGTCGATCTTTACGCCTTGCTTTCCAAGAGCGGCATCCAACTGCACAATACAAACTCCCACAAGACTTCACTTCTAACCACCATCTTAACAACAAAACAGTACTACTCTTGAAAAGGGGGAAAAAAATTGTGAACATTCAAAAGTAAAGAGTAATGAGCATGTTCTCAGGGCTTACAAGAGACTACTAATCTATGCACAGCTTGTCGTCAACATGAAATTCCCTTCCCACTGCTTTGAAATGTACCAAAATGGAAGATACTCCCTTTGTCCCTCTAAAAAGCTCTAAATCAGACACATTTCTTGTATCACTAAAAAGCTCCTTTTTGCCAATTTCAAACATTGAGAAAGTGTTTGCCATGTTCAATGATCTCATGGGAGGGCAAGTTAAGCAATTAGAGAGCATTCCTCTCCTAGCAAGCTTGGCCTTCAGTGCCCATATGAGATACCATTAGTTGCTACTAATCTTTAAATCATCAATGGTACTTTTTGCATGCAATTTAGGTGCTTAAACAGCGACATCAAAATTGGAAATTTTGCATATGTTTGGTAGATGGTATATTGATTCTAGAATGCATGTGTCACTAGCGCAAAGATTAAAACACAGGTAAGGAAGCTTTTTGGACGTTTTTAGAGGGACAGAGGGAGTAGTGAAAATTTTCAATTCTTTTTAAAAAGGCATGTCAGCGTGATATCATAGAATGTATAGAGTGCATAAGTGAATTGAGTGTAACTTACGGATCGGTACATTCGTTTTGCATTGCAAGGGTATTTAGGAAAGACACTATGCATACAAAAGATGAACATTCCTTTTGATAAGGCAATGAGGATTGCAAACAAGAACCAGTAAGGTAGACAGACCCATAACCCGGCCGGCACTCAATACCGCACCCTACTTTTGAGGTCTCTCACTGTGAACCCAAAGTGGAGCAATGAATCCCACTTGCACAAGCAGATCTTGCCACACCTCAGTTGCTAAATTGCTTTGGAAGGGTTGTGATTGGGACCATGAAGGACATGTATAGGAACACATCCAAGTTGTTTCAAGGTTAGTCTAGAGTTGTTAATAGAGACCTTGTGAGCTGCACCTTGCCCTTTAATATACAATATTCTATAATATTTTTTTCTACAAAAACCACGTTCCATGATAGCTGGTACGGATTTTTTTTCTGAATTTTTTGAGACCTTCAGGTACCCCAAACCCTTAAACGGTTGGGTATGGGTCTCTCTACCTTACTAGTAAAAAAGGGGGGAAAATTAATATTCAAATTTTAAACTATAAAGATGACGAGTGAAAACCTACCTTTTGAGCTTGGACGACGGTGCGGGGGAAACCATCCAAGATGAAGCCCTTGGTGCACGACGGTCGCTTCATAGCCTCGTCGATGATGCCCACCACCAAGTCATCAGACACCAATGCGCCCTGCCAAGCCAAGCCATGCCACTTAGGTCATCATCACCCTCTCCATCACTACTGTGGATCCATCTTCTCTCCCGATCACTCACTCACACACTCCAATGCCCTACTAAGGAATGTACACCCATAAGCATCCCCACACCCATCACCTCTAAAATCTTGGAAAATCTGTGGAAGTGAATAGATGTAATACCAAGGATGTACAACATGTGAACATGATGGAATCTTAATAGTCGTTATGGGTGCAATGGCAATTTGCTCTTTAAAAATTCCAACTTATTCTCACAGTATCCAAATAATACATTCGAAAGTACAAACTCATTATTTTTCTGTTCATAATAGGATCCTATAGTTTGCTAGCTGTTTATTAATACTCATCATGTTCAAAACCCTTAGTTTGACGCTTGTGGGTGTACATAAGTTACCCTTACAACTAGGTTTTTACAATAATGACAATGGAGATGGTGCCTACCTTGTCCATGGCAGCCTTGGCTTCTAAGCCGAGCGGCGTCTGCTGCGCCACGGCTGCACGCAACATATCCCCCGTGGCCAAGTGACACAGGCAATGCTCTTCCTTGAGAATGGGCGACTGCGTTCCCTTGCCGCATCCCGGCGGCCCTATAACAACCCCCACAGATCAGATCAGATCAGAACAAAACAACTATTCCAAACATGAAGAAGAATCGAGCGAAAAAGGTCGGGGAAAAACATGAGATGGTTCAGTACCGACGAGGATGACGCGCTTCTCGCTCTTGGGGGCGCACTTCATGCGGCGCATGACCTCGTGGAAGAGCGTGTCGTTGGGAACGTCCTCGAGCTGAGCGGCGGCCATGGCGACGACGGGGCGAGGAGCCGAGCGAACTGCGGCGATGTGGGCGGAGACGACGATGCAGAAGTGAAGTCGTGCAAGCAAATGTCCTGCGAAATATTTGTGCACCAACGGTGATTTTCTTTGAAGATCGCCGCACTTGACTGACTAGCCCCCCTCCCTCCTACTTCCCCCCTTGGCCCTTCCCCCAACTTTTTCCTTTACTTTTTACATACTTTATTTTCTGCTTAGGTTATTCCATGGTGATTAAGTTAGTCTTGGTATTTTTTGTTTGTGCTTATTATATCCTATTGATAGATAGAAGGCTATATCATTAGTAGGTGCATAACATATCTTGTAATTCGTGTATTCATTAGTATGTAGAGATAGCAAGGGAAAATTTCATGGATACCCCTGAAGTGATCGCCGCACTGATTGACTAGCCCCTCCCTTCTACTTCCCCCCTTGGCCCCCTCCCTCCCTTCCCCCAACTTTTTTCTTTACTTTTTACATACTTTATTTTCTTTTCTGTTTAGGCTATTCCATGGTAATTAAATTAGACTTAATTTATTTTGGGATGACTAGGGAGACACCCCTAGTTGCTAGGGTGACACCCCTGTAGCCCAACCTATTAAATTTGAGATTATTATTATGTTGAAATTGAAATAAAATCAAAACAATATTTTTGCGTACATTTATATTTGGTTGTCTCTTCTATTGGGCCAAAATACTTGACTATGTTTGGTGAGAACTTCCATGTATGAAAGCTGTGAATGTCTTTTCTTTTTAAAAGAGATGGATACCAAAAACTGTTCATTGGTAATGATTCAAACCCAACTTAGTATGGTGATGAATCCAAACCAACTTGGTGGGATTCCAATATGAACACATAAAGAAATAGGTAGGATAATGGGAGGATATAGGGTCCATTGAGGGTATTACACAAGTTATTTTTACTATTGTGACCCACACTAGTAATGCTAACTTGCACTAATTCATAAAACAAGTAAATTTACAAGGCATAATAATAAAGTCATTTTACAACAATTTAGGTTAAATCAATATACTATAGTTTACAATGTTTAAATATTATCTGAGGTAGTATATAGTATGACTTAAATAGCCAAAATTTCAGGAGACTTTGTTAGCACAAAAATTAACTAGAGAGTGTAAAGGATGTTGTATTACAAAAGTTTTGCTATCAAGTAGCTAGTTGAAGGGCAACAAAAGATTGTGGTCAAAACCCTACTTGGAGAATAAGGGCAAGATGCAAACTACACCTTGACACTTATTAGACATAACTCACCCTAAATAGCTTGAAGAGGTTTGGCATGATTCAAAGTCTTGCTTTAATTGAAATGACTTGTGTAATAAGGTAGGAGGCTCTAATTCAGACCATGCTCTAATTCAGACTAGCTTTAGGATGGGATGACATTTTAGATCAAATATCTATTATTGTCATTGATGAGTTAGGTGAGTTTAGCAAATTTATTGAGCTCACCTAACTCATCAATGACAATAATAGATATTTGATCTAAAATGTCATCCCATCCTAGAGTTAGAGCCTCCTATTTTAATGGTGCTTGTAAGGTGCACCTAACGAGAATGCAACAAAGTGGGTGGAATGTGACTGGAAAAAACTTTCCACAATTGTCGACTGGTCACTCCAACAAACAGGTGACAGTAAAATGAATAGGTGATAGTAATGGGTTTTACTTATACAAAATTTGGTTAAAACGAAAATATACTTTTGCAGGAAGGAGTTTTGGTCTTACACAACATTTGAAGAAGATGGGCAACAATTCACATTGCTCACGTTGATTGGTAGGATTATTCAAAATGAACAAAGGAGCACAAATAAAATGGTGGTGGAATAAGAGTGCACAAAAAGAACAAAATATTAAGATGAAGATGATGATCAATGATGATGGAACTAAAATATACAACAAAGGCGTTGATGCTCAAAATGAAATTTCAAAAAATCAAGACTACAGAAAAGCAAAAGCTACCCTTACGGTAAAGTTGATTGTAGCACATCTGACCATTCAAAAACAAATGGTACTTTTGTAGCAGAGCTGGCCGTAAATTATCTAATTGCTTGCAAATATGAGGGTAATTGCTTAGATGGTAAACAAAAAGGAGACAAGGACAAGTCACCCAAAGAAAGAAAACAAGGATAATACATATTTTAAAATTGAGTTAGTTGCTTCTATTAAGATCAAACGAAAAAGATTCCCGACTCAAAGTGGCCCAAGTTCTTTCAACTGAAACTAGCTAAATTTGGAGACTGCACTCAAGCAAATCAATTCTGAATGAGAGATCTATCACTACGTCGCACAAACAATTTTGTTCTCCAATCATCCCAAGCGGTTTGTAAATTACACCCCTCAAGCACAAAGCATTGGGAGTTTGGTGTGACTCTACATGTACAGGAAGCCTTTCGCCCAAAGGATCACAGGTGTAAATGGCCTACCCTAACTATGTTGCGAAGAAAAACCTCTACGTTCTTAGAGCTTGCTGCAGTTGCAAAACTTGCTGCCGTTGCTCAGGAGGTAGTGAATTAATCTGTTCAGGAGTAAGACTTAGGACTTGCTGGAGTAACGCCTTCTGCTGCTCCAATTCACCAGCCATCTGCTGGAAAAACAGCCGAAACTCGTCACATAAGCGTACGGATTACTGTAACAGACAAAATATACAGACCTACTCACGATTCAAAAGACACTAAGTCTACATGCGCTGTAAGTGTAGTGTAGTGAAATTGATAGGTTGTCGTAATACAGAAACCTAATCAACATTCATGGTTTGCAGTCCAAGGGTATCTCTAAAGAAGGCTTTTTAGTGGTCATATTCTCAGGGGAAAACTTCAAAGCAACCAAAACTGTTGGGCAACAATGTAGATTAAAATGAAGTGCTCGACAAACTGCTAAAATGAAAGATGCCATATACAAGCCCAGAGGTTTTTAATTGGACAGGAATGCAATGGTTTCAAAATGCTTACTGGAGGTTGTTGCTGGGGCACTTGCCCTTGAATTGGCATCTGCCCATAAGCATGGGGTTGCATGGCAGGAGCGGGAGGTACACCACCATCCGGAATACTAGGCTGGTTCCCATAATTTGGCCGAGGCTGGTTGTCTGGTCCTAAAGGAACTCCTATCAAAGAGGGGCCACTGGACACCGGCACAGCAGCATTTGGAGGAGCCTGATTGCCACTGCCCATAGGTTGGCCGGTACCCAAAACAAGTCCATGCATCACCTGACCAGGAATACCAGAGGGTCCGCTTGGTGGAGATGGCTGAGTCATGGGAGCTCCAGGTACTATGCCACCCACCTGAGGCATATTCATATTCCTACCCATCTGGGGTATGCCACCAGGCCCCATCACTGGACCTATTGGCAACACTGTCTCGGATCCAGAGACCATGCCAGCCTGACCAATGGAAGGAGGACCAGAGCTTCCATCCATGCGAGAATTCTGTTGCATCATCTGAAACACACAGCAGTAATGAATGAAAGAACAATAGGATCACTACGACAAAATGTACAATCACTGTCGCCTAATCTAATTCTTGATGAGATTTTTACTTTTGGCTGTAAGTTTGTGTAAAAAGTGTCATTTATAACTAACTTAAACTACAGGATCATCTACAATGTTACCTTGATACGTTTAAAATCTGTTGAGTGTATAAAGACGGTAGCAAGATGTAGATTCCAATGTAGCAAAATGCACCATGGTCTATTCAATGATAATAGCTGACAAAAATAAAAATACATGAAACATGTCCTAATTCGGTTTCATGATCTACGATACAAGACATATCATCAAAGATTGAGCACGGTTGTTAGTCAAGATAAACTGAACCTGATATTGCGAGTGGGGAGGAGGCTGACTTGGTGGAGGTGGCACACCTTGTTGAATGTAAGGCATAGACATCCCACTACTTTGTTGAACTATGCCACCTTGATGCTACAAACATGCCATAGAGTTGGATTTTAGACAAAGAAAAGTATTGTGAATAAGACTGACCAAACTGCTTCAGTAAGCACCCCAGGTTTAATAATAAGATCGGCAACCTACATTCAGACGAGTAGCACATAACATACTGATCACTACAATCACATTACTCCAATATGAGTTCTACCAACAGTTAACCAACCTGAAAGGGTACTTGAGGGAGTGGCTGCTGAATTTGCTGTGCTTGATAATTCATTGGTTGCTGAACTTGGCCAGGAATTCCAAGAGGTTGAAGTGGTCTAGGCTGCGGCGGTAATGGGGGTTGCTGCATCAAGTTGGTTGGCGCAGATGGGACTGGTGCTCTCTGTTGCTGTTGCTGTTGTTGTTGTTGTTGTTGCTGTTGTTGCTGTTGTTGCTGTTGTTGCTGTTGTTGCTGTTGTTGCTGTTGTTGCTGTTGTTGCTGTTGTTGCTGTTGTTGCTGCTGTTGCTGCTGCTGCTGCTGCTGCTGCTGTTGCTGTTGCTGTTGCTGTTGCTGTTGCTGTTGTTGCTGCTGTTGCTGTTGCTGCTGCTGCTGCGTGGGTAGCATGGCCTGATTCTGACACAAAACAATGATTTACTGATGCGTATGAAGAAGCATTGAAAAAATAATTAAACAAACATGTCAGGCAACATATGTACATCTGGCTACATGTACTTTCCATTAATCCATTCAACAATCAAGGCTGAGCCAGGATTACCATTGGTGGAGCGCGCACCATCCCAAGCATTATTTGCGCCTGCACCACGACAATTTAGAAACGCTGTAAGTTTCTCGATAATTGAACCAGAAAATTGGTCAAACTAGAAAAATTGAGCTGGATTGTCACGCCTCTAAAAACAGCAAAATCACGCAGAAAACAATCAGATGCAACTCTCAATTAAAACCAATTCTGCATACAGGCTATTAAATACCTGATCTGCGAACAGTTATTTTGGTCGAAGCTTTACGGTTCTGGTATATTGTGCACATGACTAAATGAAAACACCATGAAATGAACTCAATATGATTTTGCCACATGGTTAGTTGACAACAGCAATACCGTACGGAGAAACTTGATTTACAGCAGAAAAACGTGCTAAATCTAACCTGAAAGAGGGCCTTCGTAAGTTGCGGATGAGCCATGAGTACTTGGCGAGCTTGCTGTTGATTTTGTTGAACCATCGTCTGAAGAAGAGAAGTGGGAACCAATCAGAACACATGGAATACTCAGTCAGCATCCTCCTTTCAATCTCATTTATCATTTCTTAGCTCCTCATAGTATCAAAAGATACGTACCTTCATCTGTACCATGACATCAAATAGCTGCTGCTTCGACATCCCAGCCAAATGATTAGTTAATTGGTCGTTGCCAACATTAGCCGCAGTTCCATTAGCCATAGGCATCCATTGCCCATTCATTGAAACGCCGTACTGCACATATGCAAGAAGCTCGTGTCACTAAAGCTACGGAATACTAGTGCATAACGCAACAAAAGAAATCGATGATCCTTACTAAAGCCACCGTTCCCTCATCCGCAAAAGCATTACAATAATCTGACTTTTACCTGTTGTTGCTGCTGGTTGACTCCCAGAGTACCCGTCAGAAACTGAGCAGCAGCAACTGCAGTTACTTGACCTATCGGTGGCTCCCCACTTCTGTCGGGTTCTAAATTGCTCCCTACTTGTCGAATACCTGATTGTCTCTGTGTATCTGTGCCATCAAAATCATTTGAAAAGATTTTCATAACATTAGCTTCTAATGTGTATATGCACCTACATACAAGCTCACCTAAAAGTGGCTACGCAATCAACCAGCTGCCCAAGAATGTCTCCATGATCAGCACACAAAAAACCTAAGATTTCGAAAAAAAATGAATATAAACTTCGGACGCAAAGCACTACCATTACTGAAACCAGCGGATTGCTGACCTTGTCCACTTTGGCGCTGCAATACAAAGTAAATGTACTCAGTAACAGCACCACAATACATCATACGGAAATAAATAAAAAGCACAATAAGAAGGTAAACCAAAGACAAGGTTACGACCACAAACAAGTAGAAGAGACTCCAAGTCCTGACCTTACAAATAAGATAAATACACAGACCATAGAACATCTAAAGGCCGGTGTATAAACGAGAACAACCAGCAACAGGGCTACCCCTCACTGGCATGCAAGGTAATTTTCAAGACCTTCTAGGAAATATTTCATGAGGAAACAGTAAAACATAATTTTCATAATCACACAAACACTGTAGATAAAGTAGGCACCTGTTCTCGATTTCTGTCGCCGCCACCTCCTTTTTCATTCTCAGCAAAATCCACTCGTAGCTGCCGGCCATTAATCTCATATCCTTGGAGATTCCGACGAGCACTCAGAGCAGTTTCCTCGTCTCTAAATTCGCAGAAGCCATATCCTTTAGGCTTGCCAGTCTCCCGATCCAGTACCAACCTGATTTTGTTACACACACTTGTGTCAATACAAATGAAAACAGCATGAACCTTTCTGTGCAGTGATGTCACAAAGCAACAGGTGCGGATGAGGAGGAAAAAAACTCCGCCAACATTCCAGTTTAATCTGCACTGCTATACAATACCTATTTCAACGTATAAATACATCCTTTAAACAGAAAATTCAGCTGGATCTAGTACCATCACATCAATAACTAAAGCAAGCAAATTGAAATAGTTAATGCCGCCACTAACAAGCTAACTGACAAGATATCAGTAAAAAAGCAGGTAAAGGACCATAATGAAGCAGATGATCTTCAACAACCAGAAGACATACCGGAAATTTACGACAGGGCCTACTTCCTCGCAGATATGGACCAGCTGTTCTTCGGTGGCATCATACGGTATGTTTCCAACTGACAAAACAAAGATCAGTTCGCCTTTGAACAAAATTAACAGCAACACAGCAATAACAAAACAACACACAGGGGAGGCAGAGACTGGAAGCAAAATAATAAGAAACAGTGAAAACCTGGTTTCGACTCCGACATATAACAAATCCAACAAGCTGACGAAAATACGTGAGGACATAGGACTCGTAAGAACACCAATCGCTCGAGCTACTAAATTTTTTAAACAAAACGGATTGCGAGTTAATTCACTTCGCTCAAGAAAACCTAAAAGTCAAACCATCTGATGATTCTCAGCGCTCAAACTGAGCTTCCCAAGCTGCTCCAACGAACTCGAAGCAAAATGATATGAAATAGTGAAAATCTGACATATAACAAATCCAACAAGCTGACGAAAAAACG
The DNA here is from genome assembly GCA_963920765.1 of Ulota crispa. Classification (NCBI taxonomy): domain Eukaryota; kingdom Viridiplantae; phylum Streptophyta; class Bryopsida; order Orthotrichales; family Orthotrichaceae; genus Ulota; species Ulota crispa. The sequence goes on along the minus strand of OY987244.1, from coordinate 14,658,808 downwards.
TGAGGACATACGACTCGTAAGAATACCAATCGCTCGAGCTACTAAATTTTTTAAACAAAACGGATTGCGAGTTAATTCACTTCGCTCAAGAAAACCTAAAAGTCAAACCATCTGATGATTCTCAGCGCTCAAACTGAGCTTCACAAGCTGCTCCAACGAATGAGAATTGCAACCTCGCAACAGTGTGCTGTTTATTTCAGAGAAGTATTTCGGAAAAGGTTGTTTTAGGTGAAATCCAGCGAGTATGAACGAAAGCTGCTATCAAAAATAAGGCAAGAGGAAATTTAAGTAGGAGAGAGGAACGTACCGAAAACACACCGAGAGGCACGATGTTGAGTGTTGCTCATCGCGGGAGAAGAGAAAGGCCCTCCCCGTCTGCACAACAATGGAGAGCTACTACGAGGACATACTCAATCGGAAAGGAAAGGAAAAGGAAGGAAAAAGCTCTTCGCGGCAGTGTTGCGAAAGGTTGTCGATCGACAGAGCCACAACACGCTTGGATTGCAACAGTTCTGAAAATTCGTAGACTGAGCAGTTTTAGGGTTTCAAGCTCAACGACGAGTTCACAGCTTCGGTCATTCTACGGACAGACGGACTTAAATGGAACCCGCTTGGTGTACATCCATTCATCCCTCCTTTCATCCCTTGTGAATGGACTAATTAACCCTTAACCCCAAAGTGCTCAGAGTTATTTTAGGATTTAGGAGAGAATGGGGTTTATGGCCACCACATTTTGGAAAATTACATTCAGAATAAGTGGTTGCAGGATTTGAAAAAGGACTACCTTCTCTGCTATTGGGGACCAGTCATGACTTTTCTCACCGTACAAATTAAGAGAAAAAGTGAGATAAACTTGTGAGCCCCAACGACAGGATCATGTTGCTGGGGCGCTTAAGGGTTAATCCTAGAAAGCGCTTGACGGGTCTTTTGAAGTTTATGCATTGTCAATAACTTGTACAAATAATTTGATGTGTGTTTTTGGAAGAAGAGTTCTAGATCTTGAACTCCAAACTTGGAAGGGAAATTGTCCAAAATGACATAAATATGTCCAAATCAACATGACTAAATGTGCACAAATTGTCCAATTTGACAGTCTTTTTGTCATTTTGGACACATTTAGTCAATTAGGACTTGTCAATTAGGACACAATTTCTTGTAGTGCAGTTACATCTATAATGTTCTTTCCTCTATTGCTATCACTTATATTGAGATTTGAATTTTATAATTTATAATAGGGAAAATTACAAATGGGGGCATGAAAACAAAAAATATTACAGATATGGGCAAAGTTTCAAAATAATTACAAATAAGGGGCACAATATCAAAATAATTTGTAAATTTTTGTAAACTTTTTTGGTTTGGATGTTGATTAATTTAGATATATCACATTAAATGTTAGCTAACTTCCAAAACATTTAGGGGTCTCTCCAAAAATTGCCATATCATGTGCTACAGTTCTTTTTATTTAGGCTTAATTTGAAGAGGCCTTTAAGTTTTTTGAAAGTTGGCTAATATTTATTATGATGTATCTAAATCAAGCATTGCCCAAACCAAAAAAGTTTACAAAAATTTACAAATTATTTTGAAATTGTGCCCATATCTATAATATTCTTCATTTTCATGCCTTGATTTGTAATTTCCCCTCTATAATAATTTTCAATACAACTTAGATCATAATTATTGAAAATAAAAGTTTTTTTTATGATGGTGGATATGTAATTAAAAAATCTCAAATATGGGGTTAGTTAACCCCTAGAGGACCATGCTCTTTTTTACGTAAAAGTCATTGAAAATTGTCATTTCTAGGGGGAATAAGTAGAAAGGATGGAGTCTTTTTTTTGAAAATCCAGCCGTAAGATCTTGCCCTAAATTATGGAAGGTGCTTGTGATTTCAGATGGGGAAAAGTGAGATATTAACATCTAAAGTAAAGAAAATAGTTTTTTTCCTTCTTGTCCAAGACTTTTAGAAGCCTTTGACTACTCTTATAGTAAAAGAATTGCTTTACACAAAGTTGAGGTTTAATTGTTCCATGTAGAAGACCAAGTTAGGTATATGTGGGAGAATTTGCAAATGAATTGGAAATGTACAACATACCTCAAAAACTCTTTGAATGTGAAAAGGTCATGAAATTTGCAAATATTTGGCAAAATTGGAAGATTTATGTAAAATAAAGTAATTTGAATTACACTAATCCACACGATAATAACCAAGTAATCTTAGCCTACTACAATTTGCAAAAAAATTGATAGACAAATGCACAAACTGATCAAAAATTTAAAATACAAAAAAATACAAGGAGCAAAAGGAATAGAGGATTGGGAGTTTCCAAAGACGGACCCCTTCTAATCCAATCCCCTTTGCCCAAGTGGCCACAAATTGTGCTTGTAAGGGTTGACCCTCTTTGGGGTCAACACCTACTTATAAATGAGAAACCTTGTCTAAATTGTTCCTCTCCCCATAGTTTTGATAAATTTTTGCAGAACTTCTTTGTTGAATGTTGGAATGAAGAAAAAAATGGATGCCCACATAAATCTTTGAATTCCTCACCTTCAATCAAAGTTTCAAAAAATAACACTAGAAAGTTTGTAGGTAAATTACATGCCTAAAATCCCATTTGTCTTTGTGGAGATAGTTGAACCTTTAGGGGCTAAAAGTTCTAAGTTTGAACTAAACTGGATGGCTTGATTTATTGCACATACATCAATGTGAGGCTAGAGGAAAAGAATCTAAATTTTCACCCCCAAAATTGTAAGAATTTAGATATTTACCATCAAGAATTAAATTAAAGTGTTTTAAATTCACATTTAGATTTAAAGACCCTCGTCTAGTCTAGAACCAAAAAGGAGAATACAACTAAACAATGCCTGATTAAAAAAGCTGAGGCTTACACCCTTGCCCCACATCAAATATGTGCAATAAACCGAGCCTACCTAGATGAGGTGAAAAAAAAAAATCCAACAAAATTCGGAGGTGAGACAATGAAATTGGTGAATTAGTAAGAAAAACCGGTTTAACACTTAATTTTCAGGAACCCAAATTGGGTTGATTGTTTTTTAACCCCTCAATGTCCCAGGCGCATGAATCGTGCCCCATTTCAGTGGTTTTTTGAAAGTTGGGATGTTGAGAGTTAAGAGGGCCATTTATGCTTTAGAAAAAATCTGGGCCCTCAATAAGGCCTTGAGTTCTCAAGCATGAGAACCTTGGGCCCATTACACCAAACTTTGCACATGCGCAGTCTGACTTGGCACTGTTGGTGCCACGTCATTTTATTAATTAAAAAAAAAATAAAAAAAGTTTCTAATTTTTTTCTAAGATTTTTTTTGTTATTAATATTAATTCTAATTATTATTTTTGGCCACCAGCAGGGCTGGTTCCCCACATTGGGAACAAAAAATTTAAGGGCCATATTGAGGGCTCCCATTTTTTCTAATGAATCTAGGAATGTAAAGAGTCACTTGAACTTTGGCTCATTTGAAAGAGAAACAAGTTAGCTATGTAGTGGTGTTTTCAAATTTAGAACAAGAGTCACTATTGAATTTACAGAAATTTTCAAACCATGGGTGGTCTTGGAGTTGTAGTGTTAAATTTTGGCCCTAGATTTGTGAAAATCTTCTATTTTACTCACAATTTTTGAAATTTAAGGGTGAAGTGGTGATTATTGCAAGACCATTTTTTCATTCATTTTTTACCTTAAAAATACAAGACTTGTCTTGATACATGTGGAACTTGGTTACCTTAAGAATGAGCATAAGATGCCAATTCTTTAAAATGTTATGTGTCCAAAACAGCCAATCAAAGCACAACTTCAACTACTCCAAAATATTGGTTTCCTTATAGTACCTTTTACATTTCTGTTATAATCTTCCAATTTAACCCTTGGATTCAAAACCAAACTTTGTAGAGATGATAAGGATTTTGCTTTCAACAAGATCTTACAGTTACTTTGGCCCAAAAATGACTCATTGTACTTCAAGCTTCACCCTTTCATAACTTACAAAACCAAGATCCAAAACACCTTCAAAATGGCTGAAAATTTTAAGGGTTAAGATGAGCGCACTTATATTCAACAATTTAAGCAATTTTGGAGACAAACTACAAAGAGTTTGAGGCAACGCACATTCTTTTGGGTAGGAAGGTAAGAAATGTTGGCATTGCAAATTTTTCATAATTTTATTTGCAAAACTCAAACTACTCTGAATTTTGTGAGTCAAAAAGTGCTTTGGATCCATTGTCAACATCTAGAATCATGCAATTATGATATTAGCCAAACTACTTTTTGCTTATTACTTCATACTTTCTTGTTCACCACTTTAGGACATGTGGCATGACTTAAATGATCCCAGCTTTGAAAAATAAAGAAGAATGCATTCCAAAGGTTGGTTGAAAACTTGTCCTTGTATGAGATTGGAAATAGTGCACCCTACAAGTTAGGTATGAGGCAATGTTGGCAAGGCTAGGGTTGGATGACATGCCGTATGGTGGGACCAAAGAAACAAAATCCCATTGTTTTTGCAAACCAAGGTAAGAGTAATAATTTGCCCTCTATTTTGGTATGGTTCAATGATATCCTCCTCCTCCAAGGTTTTAGAGTAAATGAGGTCTTTGAATTTGATTCTAAATTTAGAATTCTCAAACTCAATCTCCTAATGATAAATATAAAAACGCTCAAATTTTATGACCAATGAAAAAGCTGAAAGTTTCTACCCTAGCCCTACATAATGGAATGCCATCTAAACTCACCATGTTAGGCAATGGGTGCACTTACATTAAGGTCCATAGACCCATTCCCAATTGCTCCCCAATTCCGCACCCTACTTTTGAGGGTTTCAGCACACACTATTGAACCCATAGTGGAGCAGTGCATGCTATTTGCACAAGCAAATTCTACCACATGTCAATTGTTAAGTTGCTTTGAGAGGATTGGGATTGGGACTCTCAAGTACATGTATAGGAACACATCCAAGCAGTGTCAAGATTAGTCTAGTTGTAATTAGGGACTCTGTGAGCTGCAATTTTTCCCTTTAATATAAAATAATCTAAAATACTTTTTCCCACAAAATTACATCCCATGATAGCTTGTTGAGAGGCTAACAATACGATTTTTTTTCCTAAATTTTCCTAAACCTTGAGGTACCCCAAACCCTTAATCCCTGAGCGCCCAGGAGTATACTTCCTTGGGGGGATCGGGACATAGGTTTATTGTATGGTGATGGGGCTGGAAATTATATAGGCTGATACAAAGGTGGGTTGGGAGTGGGGTCCGTGTTGTACCATGGTTTTTGTTACAGACGGTGTAGGTTTGGGGGCGCAATTTATCAAGGATACTTTGTTTTTGGACTGGCGTGGTTATTTTTTGACCTGGAGGACCGCCTGCCACCGATTTCCAGCAGTTGAGGTGTACTTTGCGCCTGCTGACCTGGCGTGAGCTCCTTAGGTTCTAGAGGCCACGAAAACCGCTCAAATGCACCAAGTATGCTGCTCTGATACGAGTGGTGAGGGTGACGTCTGCCGTGTGAGTTCGTTCTTGTGAAATGAATCCTCAGAAATCGCAAAAGCCATTGTGCGCGAGTGTGTCGAAGGCGCATGACGCATGGGCGAGGTTGACTTCCGGTGTTGCCAGGAAATCCGAGTCAGCTAAGTACACCACCGAGATTGCAGCCACCGTGTCAGTACCCTCCTGGTGTGATTTCTAAGGGTATGCGACTTCGTGATTCAGATCAAGGGCCTAGATGGAGTCGGAATTCTTTGCAATTTTGAAGGTATGCAGGTGCTGCAGCAGGGCACCATGCTAAAAAATTTCAGAACAAAATTCCACAAAGTCAGAATAAAATCAATAAAATACAAGTCGGGACAACCCAAAAGCACCCTAAACCACCATTTTCCAACCATGTTAGACCATCATAATAATGATAACGTAACGGTGAAATAAACCTAATTTTTGAGAGCAGGTGCATGCCCAAGGGAACAACTGCTTTCAACGGTCAATAACCATGGATCTCGTTGTTCTGGAAACAGCAGCCCTATGAGTGCCAGGTGGGCAAAAAACCCACCCCAAAGCTGATTTTGAGCTGGGCGCGTAGGGGTTAACCCCTAAATGCCCAAGCCCTATCTAAGCTTTTTTGAATTTTCATGAAACAAAACAATCAACCAATCTTTTCATAAATTTCATCAAGTTTTTTTCAATTGTAACCGTACAAATTTAAACTCAACATGTTAAAAATTACATTGGAAAAGAAAACACAACAATATCACTTATAGTTTGAAAGATTATAATGTTTAAACATGAGGGTGTTAAAACTGCAAAGTGATTTGAAGTTTTCTAATCCCCATTTCACATGTCAATTCTAAAAAGTTGGTTACCAAAAAAATATGAGGTTTAACGTCATTGCATGTTTAACTTTAATCAATTTACTGCTTTCAAAATCTACCCCTATATTTTCTTTAAATGGATTTCTAATGTGATTTTTTCTCTAGGCTCTAGTGTATTTGAGATTCATTTTCAAGATCTTCCAACACTAGAAAACTCAAAATTGCAAAGGATACCGTTTTACAAAATCTAGAGGAAAAAAATCATCAACTTTCGTTTCCAAAATTAGATTTTTGATGTTAAAAATAGACTTCAAAACCAACTTAAGTTGAAAAAAAAGTTTGAAAAAAGTGATTCAATAAGTATTTATTCATCTTCAAAGTTTTGTTGCGACCCAAATCTGGTCGCTTGGGCATTTAGGGGTTAAACACTTGGGTATGGGTAAGGTAATCAGCCCTTTTTTTTGGCACCAAAGTGCCAGTTTCCACCACTAGACTTTTGTCCCTTCAATTTTGCTCCAATGTGGAGGGGACAAGTGGCACTTTGGTGCCAAAAAAAAAGGGCTGGTAAGGTTACCTTACTTTTAAAGTAGGAAGTGTTGGGAATAGAAAACACAACAACAACGCAAAAGATATATGAGAAGGAAGAAGTTTAGAAGTAATCTTATTCCAAGTAGATTTCCACATATATACTAAGGAGAGAGGATATAAAGTAAAGGTCCTTCTCTCCTATTGGTCCATGAGATTCCTTTACTAAAGTAAACTCTAGCTAACTCTAGTAGAGAGCATAATAATAGAATACTTATCTCAACACTCCTCCTTGCTTGACACACAATTGCATGGAATTCTAAATAACAATGTTCTATATGATAATTCTTGTAATCTTGTAAGATATATGGTTGTTGCCTCATTAAAACCTTATTCAAGAAAACCTTGTTAATAATCAAGGATTAAACCATAGATGAAGGAAAAAGAGTAAAACACCTTTAACAATCCATTCACATGATAAAACCCAATGGAAAAAATTCATGGAAGGATAGCAAAGGTTCCTATAATTTAGACCTATTGAATCTCAGTACTTAACCCTTGCATTCCAATGCTGTGAATAAATCGACAATGAGTATATGATAATATGCTTTGTAGATGTAGCCAAATATAAAAATGCTCTAACCGTAGCGAGGTATGGGTATTATTTACCCAATGATTCCTTCTCCTAGCTCCTTGCAAGGACAACAAGGATCATCACATTGTTCATATAATGACCATAGTAATTTAACATCATAATGTTTGCCCAAAATATGAGCAACTTAATTAATGGTCTTAAGGCCAAGTGGAACCTTCATATAAATATTAGCCTGGAAAGAGCCATATAGATAAGCAATGTCTACGTCCATAAGATAATGCAAAATTGGATATACGGGATGGTTGGATCGCAATCCAATACAGGTGGTTGGATTGTAGTCCAATACAAACTACTTGCCGCAACAAAGGTTGTTTCCATAGTTTTATTAGGTAGTTGGATCACAATCCGATACAAACCACTTGCTCCAATAAAGGCTATTTTCACAACTCATGTGGTTAGATTGCAATCCGATATAACTTACTTGTTGAGCAAAGGTTGTTTCCACAACTCATTCCAAGTTAATGTCTCATCTCTTGCTTGCAGAGAAGCAACAACTGCTTCTATTGGAAAATCTTGAGTCCAAACCTGTGAAAGACGCATATACTTTGGAGATGGCAGCACAAAAACCATGTGGCACCAGGAAACAGCAATAAAAGCATAATTAGCCTCAATAGTTCTCCTCAAAATCCAAAGATTAGTCATCTAAAAAACCTACTTGGAATAAGATTACTTCTAAATTTCTTCTTTCTCATATATCTTTTGCATTCTTGTTGTGTTTTCTATTCCCAACTAGTGTTTTTTTTGGCAATTTGGAGCAAAAAAGCACCAAATGTTTTTGACTGGCATCAAGCCTATAGAAAAAAAAACATGATTATGTGGATGATATAGCCAAAAAGCTTCAAATTAAAAAAAAAAACTTGGATGAAATTGCCAAATTGTGGATGAAAACCAAAGTATAGACATGTATTATGTGCTAATGTGATATTTTCTATTTGATATGTGAATGATTGTTAAAATTTGGAGCACCATTATAACATTTTAACACAGGTAAAAAACAGTTTCCTATATGATTGCATGTTTTATGACTGGGCATCCTAAATGACTGTGAAACGACTATGATGTGGCTAAAAAATGACTGACATTGAAATAGTTGTTCTTTAGTCATTCTTTTGAACTGTTCATCTGAAACTCTCCTCAGAATTGTATTCTTCTAAATTGGTAAGTACATTCTCATTCATAAGCGGATGAGGTTGTTGTTGTGTCTGACATCTTTAGCTGGGGTAGTGGTTTAATTGTATGCCCAAAACATGAGTTTATAGTATTACTAAGGTGTTACTAATGAACTACTAAAGAGTTACAACTTTCTTTCCACATCATTTTCATGCAAAAACACATCTTTTATGGTTTTCTCTCAAAATTTTGGGACTACCCGGTAGCATTATTTTTAGCTCTTTCTTGTTCTCTTGAGATTATATAAACGCACACTATTGCAGCAGTCATTTTTTAGTTGTTTAGCACATTTTGTGGCACTACTAGTTTACTACTAGGATATGACTTTTGTGATTAAATTGGTTTTGAGTAAGTAGGTTAATGAAGTTGTCAAGGGAATAAACAACGTAGGGTTGGATGTTGCTAGGTACTAGTTTTATACTTACTAATGTGCAACTAATCCATGACTAATAAATGACTTTCATATGATTTTTATGTGCAACTAATTGAAGACTAATAAATGACTCATACATGGTTTTGCCTCTCTTACTGAGTTAATATTGTTCTTTCTATGACATTAATTTAATGATTAGGATTTGATCTTATTTCATGGGTCATGGGTGAGGAACAAAGAATGTTTTAGGATTTGGGATTAAGGGGTTTAGGTTTTAATGGGAGATAAAGAAAAGTGGTCATAAATAATATGTCACCACATGAGTTAAATGACTACAAAATGACTACATAATGACTACAAAATGACTACAAAATGACTACAAAATAACTACAAAATGACTACAAAATAACTACAAAATGATTACAAAATAACTACAAAATGACTACATAATGACTAAAAAATGATTACATAACGACTACATGATGACTACATAATGACTATATAATGACTACAAAATAATTATATAATGACTATATAATGACTATAAGATAACTATGGAAGAACCCAATTATAATCATGCATTTGTTGTCACTTAGAAGTTCATGGACTTTTTTACTTCTAATATTATTATTAGAATATAACTTGAGCAAATTATTTTGGGATTTACAGTGCATTTTTCTTATTGGGCCTACATATTGTGGCTTTCAAAACAAGAATGATCTTGCTCTACTTATTCCAATTCCAACCAACTATTTGAAAGGGGTGTAGTTTGGTTAGCTCTTAAACTGTATGTTTAAGAGTTTAGTCATATTTTAGTTTTACAAGAGTTGTAGTTAGGTCACTATAATCTTCTCCAAGCATGTGCTAGTTGTACATTAGTTGTATTTGAGTCATACATTCAATACATTATTATTATTAATATTATTGTTATTATTATTAGTATTATTATTGTTGATATAATTATATCATAATAATTAACAATCTAAAAACTAAAATTAAAGCTCTTTGAGTGTTTAAAAAGTAATATCTAATATATATATATATATATATATATATATATATATATATATATATATATATATATGTACATATACATATACATATACATATACATATAATTTTTATCATGATTTTGATTATTTTTTAAATATAGAAGTCAAACAAGATTAAAAAAGAAATCATTTAAAATTAAAATTAAAATTTAATACATTCAAATATTAAAAGCAAAAACTTTAAAATTTGCAATAAAATTTGTTTCAAATGCTTTACATTAATTTTAGCATGTAAATAGTTTATTTTGATGCAAATTTATGTTTTAAACACATTGTTGAAGTTAAATTTGCTAAAAAAAATTGTTATTTAAGTTTTAATAGCAATCATTCCAAAAATCAAGTTGTAGTTTTCAAGTCAGTTTGAACCCTTCATTGAGATTAGGATTGGTAGTTTGTAAGGTGAAGATGCGGCTGCTACCTTTAAGTTTAGGGTTTAGCTCTGTGGACTTGATTTGTTGGCTTTGTACTCCCTAGAGAGTTTGTTGACTCTCTGCACTTGTTAAGGTTTGTTAACTTTGCGCTCTTTCTTGGTTCATTTGCTCTTCACTTTTTTCAGGTTTGTTTGTTTTGCGCTCTTCAATCTTAGGTTTGTTTGCTTCTCACTTTTCTTAGGTTTGCTTGCTTTGCGCTTTTCTCAAGTTTGTTTGCTTTGAGCACTTCTCAAAGTTTGTTGGCTTCGTGCACTTGTCAAGGTTTGTTGGCTCCGTGCACTTCTTTGGTTTTGTTGGCTCTATGTTCTTTGCGCATTTGTTTGCTTTGTGCACTTGTCAATGTTTGTTGGCTTTACATGCTACAACATTGTAACTCATTTTCAGATTGTGCTTTCATTGTTTATATGACACTTTTGAAATTGCAAGCGTGTGCAAATGATGTTGAGTGGGTTTAGAAAGTAGTATGTGGAATAGTTTGTGAGTGCTAAATGAATAGTGGATATATTTTGAGGTTTTGAAAACCTTGAACCGTATATCTAAATTTTACATAGAGTCTGCACTGAATTGTGACTGAATAGCAACCATGACTTGACCAAATCATGATTGCATGGCGACTACTCCTTAATTGCATTGCAACTATATTGTGATTGTATTATGACTGTAATGGGATTTCATATGGAATGTACAATGACTGTATTGTGATTGTAACGTAACTTGACTACATTGTAATGGTGTTATGTCTAAATGATGTTTGCATTTGTGACTAGTTTGTAACTAGTTTGTGAGTAGTTTGTGACTCTAGTTTGTAACTCTCGTTTGTGACTTAATTTTGTATGCTACTATGAATGGTTGGTGACTAATTTGTGACTAAATTTTGTATGCTTGTGTGAATGGTTGGTGATTGTATTCTGTTTGAGGAGTTACTACATTGTGAACCCCAAATCTCATGTGACTATATGACGACTATGTTGTCACTTCAAGTTTGCTTCAACCACTCTATAGTGACTGGGTTGAGACTACTTTATAATAATCAAACCGCCAACATTGGAACTAAAAATGACAATTATGTGTGACTAATACAGAACTACTTGTTACCATTACTAGTAAACCACACTATTTCTACACAACAAGCAGTTACTCTAGACCCTAAACATTCAAAACCAAACAGTAATCAACTTAAGAACAACTAAAATATGACTAAGTGAAATATACAAACGACTAGAACATGACTAATCGAGCACTACAAAATGAATGTAAGTGCTCGTTAGAGCATTGTGGCACCTTAATTCAAAACTAACAAACAACTAATATATGACTAATGAAAACTATAGGTTCACTTATTGGTTACTAATACATGACTAAATGAGAATTATGTGACCATTTATCCTTTACTGATATATGACTAAATGATAATTGTGTTGTCACTTATCCATTACTAAATGTGGATTGGCATTTTGATAGCAAATGTGGATTTTACAAAGCAGTTACTAAGATCAAGACACATTGCCACATGATAATTTGATTTTGTCAGTGGAAATATAATGGCACCATTGGAAATTGGGAAAAATTTAAATGCCTTCAAGAAAAAAAAAACAGTTGGGTTCAAGAAAGAGAGAACAATTCTTTCTTGCTGATAAAGACAAAGCCAGCATGATGTAAAGGATGAGATACTATAATGTCCTAAATGACTAAATGACAAAGACTACTAAACAACTAAAAATTGACTAAATTGTGACCAAATGAGACCAGTCATGATATAGTCATTTAGCGAGAAATGACTCATTTTTTAGTCATTTGTAACATCATTTTTTAGTCATTTGTAACATTATTTTTAATCATTTGTAACAATCATATAGGAAGTTGTTTTTTACCTCTGTAAATTGCTACTTTGGCACTTCTTAAAAAATGAAAAAAAAATCTTGTTTCCAACACGTTATTAGCACGAGGTTCTATACTTCTCTATCTAGCATCTTGCTTTTGTTATAGCATGGTTATAGCATAGCTTCTTGCTCTTGCATCTTTGCTTATGCTTTCTACAGTAGCATACAACATTGGCGCTGTGTTGCTGTGACTACTGTTTCTAGATTAGTTTTGTGTTCTTGTTGCTCCTCCTCTAGCTTTGTTTTATTTTATCTCTCAACATGGTTGTGCTTGCACTGAAGAGGGCCAAAGACAACAATGCACGAGTGCAACCTTTCCTATTTGAAGCTGTGAAAGCAGATGGAAGCAACTACTTTGAATAGAGCATTGATGTGAAGTCCTACTTTTTGCAAAAGAATTGGAGGCTATTTTGGAGTTAGTAACACCGGTGAACCTTCCAACACCCTTGAAATGGAAAGCACTCCTCATTCTAAGGAGACACTTGGATATCTCCTTTCGCCAGCAGTACATCGAGGTGAACAACCCATACAACCTGTGGCAACAATTGGAGGCTATGTTTCATCATGAGAAGACTCTCTTCCTCTCTCAGGCTTGTAATGATTAGATTCATCTGAGGGTTATGGACTTCCTTGATTTCTTGGCTTTCAACGCGGAGCTTCATTGCATTGCGGCCTAACTGCGACTTTGTAAAGAGAAGATTGAAGAGAAGGAACTCATAGACAAGACTCTATCTACATTTCCTCCTATTTTTGCTATTTTAGCTCAATAGTCTTGTAATATGAATTTCAAGACTCATTCCATGTTAATGTCTCATCTCTTGCTTGCGAAGAAGCAAAAGCTGCTTCTATCAAAAAACGCTTAGTCCAAAGTTGTGAAGGAAGAGATATTAATTTGGAATGAGTTTTGAAATTTATATTGCAAGACTATTGAGCTAAAATAGCAGAAATAGGAGGAAATGTAGATAGAGTCTTGTCTATGAGTTCCTTCTCTTCAATCTTCTCTTTACAAAGTCGCAGTTAGGCCGCAATGCAATGAAGCTCCGCGTTGAAAGCCAAGAAATCAAGGAAGTCCATAACCCTCAGATGAATCTAATCATTACAAGCCTGAGAGAGGAAGAGAGTCTTCTCATGATGAAACATAGCCTCCAATTGTTGCCACAGGTTGTATGGGTTGTTCACCTCGATGTACTGTTGGCGAAAGGAGATATCCAAGTGTCTCCTTAGAATGAGGAGTGCTTTCCATTTCAAGGGTGTTGGGAGGTTCACCGGTGTTGCTAACTCCAAAATAGCCTCCAATTCTTTTGCAAAAAGTAGGACTTCACATCAATGCTCTATTCAAAGTAGTTGCTTCCATCTGCTTTCAGAGCTTCAAATAGGAAAGGTTGCACTCGTGCATTGTTGTCTTTGGCCCTCTTCAGTGCAAGCACAACCATGTTGAGAGATAAAATAAAACAAAGCTAGAGGAGGAGCAACAAGAACACAAAACTAATCTAGAAACAGTAGTCACAACAACACAGCGCCAATGTTGTATGCTACTGTAGAAAGCATAAGCAAAGATGCAAGAGCAAGAAGCTATGCTATAACCATGCTATAACAAAAGCAAGATGCTATATAGAGAAGTATAGAGCCCTGTTTTGATAACGTGTTGGGAATAAAAAACACAACAATGACGCAAAAAACATATGAGAAGATAGAAGTTTAAAAGTAATCTTATTTCAAATAAATTTCCACATATATATTAAGGAGAGAGGATATAAAGTAAAAGTCCTTTTTTCCTATTGGTCCATGAGATTCCTTTACTAAAGGAAACTTTAGCTAACTATAGTAGAGAGTGTAACAATAGAATACTTATGTCAAGAAGAAGCAAATTACAAGCAAATTACAAGAAAGACTCTCCAAAAACTCCCCCCGAAAGCAGCTGACGAGGCTTGTACGGGACCCAGAAGAATAGGCTGGACGCCACGTTGGAGGGTAATTCGCACCTACGTGGCATAACCCCCTCGTCAAAACTTGCCCTACCGTTGTTATTTTCCTCAGAACTTCTAAAACCCATAGAAACGCGAAGGTTTTAGGGTTAGGGCAAAACCAAGCAGAACAAGCAGGCACGCAACAACAAGCTCCGCCTTCGTAGCGGCTCACTCCTCAAGCTTTCTCAGGATACCTTTGCATCTGCAAAACCACCTCCCCCGCAATCCCGACACAACAACAACTCCGCTGCTGCAATGGGGAAGAGCAAGACCACGGGAAAGGGACGACTCGACCGATTCTACTACCTCGCAAAGGAACAGGGGTTCCGTTCCCGAGCCTCCTTCAAGCTCGTGCAGCTCGACCGGAAGTTCCAATTCCTATCGTCAGCGAGGTCGGTGTTGGATCTCTGCGCTGCGCCAGGAGGATGGATGCAAGTGTGCTCGAAGAACATGCCCGTGGGGAGTCTCATCATGGGCATCGACTTGGTTCCGATTCGACCGATTCGGGGATGCGTCACGTTGCAAGAGGACATCACCACGCCTCAATGCCGGGCGGCGATCAAAAAAGTGTTGAAGGAGAAACGGCACGATATGGTCCAGGTTGTGTTGCATGATGGCTCACCGAATGTCGGAGGCGCTTGGTCTTCGGAATCGTCCGCGCAGACGGCGCTCGTGTTGGATTCGCTTAAGCTTGCTACCGATGTTTTGTCTCCCGGAGGCACTTTTGTTACGAAGGTATTAAACCCTAATTTGGACCTCATGGCTATTTTGAGTCAGTATCATGGAAACGATTTTTGTCCAATTTTGCTATTTTCTTCACTAACGCTTTCATTATTCTTTACTGATGCTGGTGACACAAAATTTGGCCTCATTTAATGGATAAATTTTCAACGTGATTACGTGAATTGAGCTTTCTCAAACCATGAATCGCTGGTCCTTTAGGGTTTAGGTTTAGGGTTTTCTGTGTTATTGCGAGTTGGCGTTCTCAGCAAGGGTACGTTACATCTGCTCAGGAAAAGGTGAGGGCTCTTGAAATGATGAAGATTAAAAGTTCGTTTGATTGTCTTGACAGATTTTCAGGTCACAGGATTACAATGCTCTGCTTTTTGCGTTCAAGCAACTTTTTGAAAAGGTTGAGGTCACCAAGCCTGTTGCCAGTCGTGCCACTTCTGCAGAGATTTACGTGATATGCCAAAGGTACCGAGCGCCTGCTAAAATTGATCCTCGTCTGCTTGATGCGAAGCACTTGTTTAAAGAAACAATTGAAGCTCCAAAGGTGCGTCTCAATTTGAATAGCATGCATAGAATTAGAGCTTTTTTTGTTTTGGATAACCCGGGAGTTGGCAATTGTATTGATTTAATGACAGCTAGCGTTATTCTTTTATTTTTGTAGTTAGATTCACCCGAGTGGTTGGATTGTAGATTTGTTTTGGCATTCTTGCTGTCTGAAAGAGAAATTTGAAATGCAGTTTTGTGATCGTGTATAGAAGTTAATATGCCGAAGACAAGTTGGTCTTCTAGGGTTAGATTATGTGAGTAACAAGCTGAATATACCATTTATGGCTTTGGGATAGGTGGTCGATGTCATGAAAGCAAGCAAACAGAAGCGGCATCGTGAAGGGTGAGTCTCGGGAAATTGTAGTGCATCTACCAGTTTTGCATCATCAATAGAGTGAGATTGTGGTGTTCTTCTGAGTACCCCTAGGCCAATATTTTAAATTTGGCAATACTTTTTAGATTTCATTGCACTGGTTTTTAAAAATTTCTATCGCATTAGTGCTTCGGATGCTGCAGCTATTTCTACACCTGAGACCAGAAACGATTTTGCAAAACATTGTGTATGACGAATTTTACGGAACTAGCGTGTAATGATTAATTGACGTTATTCATCTGCCAGATATACTGAAGGTACAACTGTCCTCCGGAACGAGGTTAAAGCTTCGGAATTTGTGTGGTCCGAGAAGCCTTTGGATATGCTCGGCTCCATTACATCCATGTCGTTTACAGATCCCGATTGCAAGGTTATCAAGGACCATGATTTGACAACAGATGAGGTATACCTGACCTTCACTTCTGTTGGCTCTATAGAAAGCTTCATATTTTGGATCCAGTGTATTGCTAAAAATATTACCAAATGAGAACATTATCTATATCACAGTTTATGATTTGTTTCTTCTTGTTCTCGAGGAGTTGTATTCTTATAAGGTGATTCTTTTTATTTGGCTCCCAGATCAAAATTTTGTGCGAGGATCTCCGTGTGTTAGGGAAGACCGAGTTCAAACAACTACTGAAGTACGTGGTTTCTTCTGACATGCATTCTCTCACTTTGAAAACAATAATTCTTGATTTCAATGTATAGTCAATTCTTTTACACCGTGGAACAGAGTTTGTTGTTGTGGATAAATTGACTAACTCTTAGTCAATATTTGTGATGACAACCCTATCACTCTTTCATCAAATGCTCGGCGCTTATGTGCAGGTGGCGCTTGCAAATTCGAAAGGCCTTGCAACTTGCTTCGGAAAGTGATGCCGAGGAAGAAAAAGGAGACGAAAAGAAAGGATCAGGCGAAGATGACGATGAAGAGGAAGAAGAACTGACCACCATGGAAGAGCTCAAGGAGTATGTAGAATCAAAGAAACGTAAGGAGCGGAAAAAGAAGGCTAAAGCGAAAGAGAAGGTATGAATTTCGAAAAGAATTTTGATGCTATTGAGAACCAGGTTCATATTCTAGGAAACCGAGTCTGCTTGCCCCCCATTTACAAATACAGTGCATTTCTGGTTTTCTTCAGGCAAAATCTCGAACAGCGACAGGTATGCAAGTGGATGTTATGGAAGATGGTGTTGCTGATACAGACCTCTTTAACCTTAAAGTTATAAAGGTACGTTGCTTTGGAGAACTTTGCGAAAGCTGTGAATTTTCAACTTGCAATGACTGATTGTATTACTTTGAATTCTTCTATGCTTTCTCTAGCGATCGTTAGGTGTTTTTGGGTTTGAATTAAGTCAAACTGCTTTTGTTCTGCACCAGGGTAAGAAGGATTTGGCCAGGATGGACGTTGAAGTTGAAGAGGGTTACGACAGTGTTGACGAAATGTTGAATGCTGGTCCTCGATCAGCAGAAGCAGAGGATGATAGTGATTTCGACCCTGACTTAGATCGTACCAGGTATAGCTTTTTTGCATTTCGGTCAAAAAGAACTAGTTAATTCATCACTTCTTACTGCTATATTGCATGTTGGTCTGAGAGCTCAAACTCATTTTTTGGTGGGACCTTGGTTTAGGTACGACAATGAGCTGGATCATTATTTTGAACGCGCGTACAGTAAGTATTGCTCAACTACAGACGGTAGCACAAAAAGACGTAAGCGGGCCAAGTTAGGAGAAGCTGGTGAACTTTGGGAGGTATGAATCGATTTCAAATGTCACTTTCATGCTGTGTGACAATTAGTTAACGTTTTAGCCACGTTTCAAAGTTTATTGTGTTCACTATTGACAAGTATTTGGCGATTGCAGGATGATGAAATGACAGGCCAAGACGATGATGCTGTGAGTGAAAAATCAGACGAAGACGAGGCAAATCCATTGGTGGTCCCGTTAGCTGAGGCTCCAAAGGTTTCGAAAGACAACTTATCGAAGCAATGGTTCAGTCAAGATGTTTTTGATGGTGTGGACGAGGGAGAAGAGCTCAGTGACGATGAGGAGGCAATAGCAAAGATGCGCACTAAGAAGAAAGCCAGAGCAGAGGTTGACATTGATGCAGATGGTGACGTGGACATGGGTGTCGATGTTGTGTCTGAGTTGCCAGTCAGCAATGGTGCAGCAGCCGATGACCATACACATTCAGTTTCTGCAGCTGGAAAGGGGGATTTTGAAATTGCGCCCCAGGAAGGCGATGTCTCTAGTGATAGTGACTCTGACAGTGAGGATGATAATGGCAAAGCAGAAATCCTGGCGTATGCGAAGAAGATGTTGAAGAAGAAGAGTAGAGAAGGGATTTTAGATGATGCTTACAACAGGTATACATTCAACGACGATGATTTGCCACGATGGTTTGCTGAAGACGAGAAGAAGCACAACAAACCTGACAAGCCTGTCACCAAGGAGGAGGTCGAAGCTATGAAGGTACATAGTTCGCAAACATTTGGAGTTTGCTACTCCCTCTGTCTCTCTAAAAACCTCCAAATCAGACACATTTCTTGTACCACTAAAAAGCTCTCTTTTGCTGATTTCAAATGCTGAGAAAGGTTTTTGCAATGTTCAATGATCTCATGGGGGCAAGTTAGGCGATTAGAGAGCATTCCTCTCCTAGCAAGCTTGGCCTTGCCCGTATGAAATACCATTGTTGCTACTAATCTTTAAATCAGCAGTAATGAGGAGCTGGCAGCATGCACAAATATGGTACTTTTTGCATGGAATTTGGGTGCCCAAACAGCAGCATCAAAGCTGGAGATTTTGCATACATTTGGTAGATGGTATATTGATTCTAGAATGCATGTGTCACTAGCACAAAGACTAATTAAAAACACAGTTCATCGTTAGCAAGGAAGCTTTTTGGACGTTTTTAGAGGGACAGAGGGAGTATTTGTTATTAGGGAAGTTTTCATGGATACCCCTGAAGTTTGCAATGTTTTCATAGATACCCCTGCTTTTTCAGAAATATCACAAATGCCTTCGGACCAAAAAATTTAGGCGTTTGTTTTATTGTGCATGCCACTTCCCTTATCCCTTTGTGCGCACACATAACAAGAACGAAGTAATGTTCGCACAAAGAAGAAGGAAGTGACATGCATAACAAAACAAACGCCTAAGAATTTTGGTCCAAGGGTATTAATAATATATTTCTGAAAAAGCAGGGGTGTCTCTAAAATTCTTGCAAACTTCTGGGGCATCCATAAAATTTTCCCTAGTTATTATCCGCGGTTCTTTAAAGTTCGCTGGAATGTGCATTACATGGAGTTTCATGTTTTTGCACTTTTTTTTTCACCTTCAGGCACAGCACAAAGACTGGAAGCACAGTTAATCCTTTGCAAGGAAGCTTTTTTGGACGTTTTTTAGAGAGACAGAGGGAGTATTGGTTATTATCTGCTGTTCTTTAAGTTTGTTGGAATGTGCTTCATGTTTTTTGCACTTTTCTTTCACCTTCAGGCACAATTCCGGGAAATCAATGCACGGCCAGTGAAGAAGGTGGCGGAAGCAAAGGCCAGGAAGAAGAGGCGTGTGTTGAAGAAGCTGGAGCAAGCACGACAGAAGGCAACGGCAATCGCTGATCAGGAGGACATTTCTAATAAGTCGAAGCAGAAGTCTATGGAGAGGGTGTACAAAAAAGCCTTGGCCACACCGAAGAAGGGCAAGACTGACGTGGTGGTGGCGAAGAAGGGCGTGGGTGCCAAGGGAGGCAAGGGCAGAATAGTGGTGGACAGGCGTCTGAAGAAAGACTCCCGGGCCAAGAACACTAGCAAGCCTGGACGTGGCTTCAAAGGCAGAGGTGGTGGTGCCAAATTCAAGACTGGCAACAGCAAAGGTCCATCCAGAGGAAGTAAAAGTCCGTCTCGTGGAGGCAAAGGCCGAAAGCCTCAAAAAGGATGAAAACAGCAGCCAAGTTGAGGAAATTTTGACACTTTTTAGGGCAATTACTGTTGGCCTTGGTAATGTCTTCTTACAAGCTCAGAGTCTTTTTAGAGTGAAGGTACCTTTTCGACATATATTATGCTTGGATATTAGTCATTTCTCCACATTGAATGCAGGATAGGTATATCTATCTAGAAGCCGCATGTGGGAGCTGGCATTGTTCTTCATTACCCAATAGTAGCTTAACCTAATTTAATTTCTGACCTAGATAAGGAGAGTTTTTAGTTGATTCAGCTTTTATGATGCTGTGAGTAACCAACTAGTTCTATTCCTTCAGTGTATTGCCAATTGAGTATGGCTGAGATTAACCCTTGAGCGTCCCACATGTAGGATTCTGTCGATTAGGATTTCACTAGGCCCTTGGGGGACCGGATCTAATTTTTTGATTTTGTACTAAACTACAATCATCAAGGGAATCAAGTGGTCCTTGCAAGTGAAGTAATGGCAAATCAAGTCAAATGTTCTACAAGTAGTTAGGGAGTCATGATTGCATGGAACACCATACGCCAAGGTCTAAAATGTTGGCAAATTTTGACAAAATTTGTCTATTGCTTGTCTTTTTCTCTTGATATTGTTCAATAACAAGTGGACAACTCAATATCCATTCGCCAGCATTTTAAACCTTGCCATACGCGACAAGTTGGCAAGGAGCATCTTACATGATGCAATTAATCAATATCCCTTGTAAACTTATTTGCAATGTATTTAGTGGTAACAAGGATTTCATTGGCAAGGGTTTAAACATGTTTTAGATCCTTTTAAAGGTAATTCTCACCAACTCTGTTAGATATTATTTTTTGTGCCATTGCGGTGTCTTGATGAAGATATCTTCATCATGTAGATGTTTCTATTATGTAGATATTTGTTATTTATTTATATTTGTGTTGATTTCAATAAATCAACAGTTGTAGCAAAAAAGGTGGTTGTGATGAGGACCACGGTTTGGTGACAGCGCAGCGGCTATAGATTCTAGTGCGCTGCGTCGTCTTGTTACATGCACAATTCAAGAAAGGTAGGTAGCGAATTGGTTGGGCCAATTTCTTGTCTCACTAACTGCCAAGCCGTGGGTCGCCATCACCGCTCGACGAGTCCGATGGGATTTGAACTTGGACCGGCGGGCAGTCTATACATACATGATTTTGAATTGAAATTTGAGGAGGTCGTTCCTTGTGTGTTTATCTTTCCAAAATGAATTTGCAAATTTGATTTGGAATTGTGATGCAAAAGTTATGAATGTTTGAATTTTGGAATCAAAAAGCCAAATTATGAAAAAAGGCTAAGACTTAGATAAACCATAACTTATGATCTATATATCATTTTGCAACAAGATCTAAAGGGAGTGTTTACCTTAGTCTTGGCTTTTTAGAAAGTCCTTAAACTTGAGATTTGAAGCTTGGAAGAGAAAGTTATGAAGGTGTGAAGGATGGAGGTGGCTGCTCTTTTGTTGTAAAAAGGCCGAAATTTTGAAGAGCTTCAACTTTTGGACAATATGAAACTTTCTTTTCAAAATTTTAGGTGCAATAGTTTGTTGTCATAGCTTTTCGAATTGTTTTCAATCATTCCATTTGGAGTTTCATTAAAGAAGTTATAGTGTGTAGAAGTTGGGAATTTGGGTGCTTTTAAAAAAATTGAGACTCACACTTTGATTGACTAAATTTTACGAACAGAGTTTTATTTTGAATTAAAAATTTTACGGATTGTAGCCAGTGGTATGATCTTTTCAAATTGATATCACGTTTCTATAAGTGATGTGTAGAACAAAAGTTATAGAGGTTTATAGAGGCAATGTTTAGTTTGTAAGAAGGAAGAAGAGCCTTAACTTTGAACCTGCATAACTTTTGGACAGTAGCTTAGATTGAGTTGAAATTTGAAAAGATGCTAGAAGATTAAAAGAGCTTTTCAAATTGCTATTACACTTAGCATTTGGATCCTTGAGTTATTTGTGACACTAAATAGAAGGTCGCAACTTTTCTAGGACTTGTTATTTGTGATTTTTCACATTGTTTTTATTAAAACATGAAGACTTGAAGATCTCAAGATATAAAGATTTTAAAATGAATGTTTTGAGTTTATTTTTTATGTATGTGTGAGATGTGGTTTTGTTATTCTTAGTCGGTTTTGGAAGCTCGTTTGTCAATTCACTTCCATTCTGTTTTGTAAACTTTGTTGTGGGTAGTTTGGGTTAAACCAAACATAACCTCATTTATTGTCGTGGTGACGAAGTGAAATTGATCATTCACATGGTTGAGACTTGCTCTGTTCTTACGATCTGGAGTTTTGGTTAGCAGATCGTGAATTAAAATTTAACATCCCGTCATACGGACGGCAGCTCGTATCTGCTGTTCCGATCTATCCGTCCTGTATCCAGTGGGCTCTTATCCCTATTTTGTCCCTTATACCCCTAGAGCCGGCGACAAGATACGCCAACAGAAGATTGAAGACTGAAGATCTGAAGACTGAAGATCTAAAGACTGAAAATCAAGACCAAAAAAAATTTTAGTCAGTAACGCACGAATTGCAATAAGACACCCTGCGTGTTCCCAAGACGTGCTCCTTTCAACATGACAGCGGTTTAAAACCTTCAAACTTAGCATTCAAAGAAATATAACCTTTAATAATTTGCAAGTGTGTGTGTTCACATCTAATCTTGCTACCTACAAAATATGAGATGAATCAAGGGCTTATAGAATTTTGTAAAAATCAACAAATAGCAATTGCTTGCCAAAAAATGAGATTTTGCCATCACGTGTTGTTTGATCAAATGTTATAATCTCCCATCTCTCACAATCAATTGTTCTCAAAATTTGCAAACCCTTTTCCAAGTAGGTGTTCCATTGTTTTCAATGGTCATTTTTTGTGGATCATCCAATTGACTGAGATATGACGTATCAAAGTTGTAAGTCTCCAAAAACCCTCATTTTGGTGAATATCAAAATTGTAGGTCTCCAAAAATCCTCATTTTGGTCAAAAAACTTTGGGTGCTCAGGGGTTAATGGTTTTGATTTGCTTCTTTTTGAAGCTTGAATCTCTAAAGGAATGAAACCAACTAAGTTTAGAAAATTTTGACACTTTTTAGAGCAATTATTGTAGACCATGGTAAGATCTTCTTATAAGCTCAAAATCTTTTGAGAGTGAAGGTACCATAACATTTAGTAGCACAACTGTGAGTTGTCTTGGAAAGTATGGAATATTCCGCACCATTCCATCCATTGGATGGAATGGTTGGATGAAATGGTGTGGAATATTCCACACTCATCTTTAGTTATGGAGACACTTGGCTGAACTTGTTAGAGAGTTTATGAAAGAGAAGCTTAGATCAGTGCACATATGTCAATGTAGGGGGCCAGCCAATCAGCCATGTCACAAAGAAAAAAAAAAGTTTTTTTGGTACATCCCGTCATGATCTGGGCACTTGTACTTTTTTTAGGCTCAAAAGAATCTTATCTGCTTTGTTTTACAAAGATTTTTTTTCTAGAATAGGTCCCATCTTCTGAACCAAAAGAGCTTGATATTTTCAAGCTGTATCTAGAAATATCACCATCCGGTTTCAATCGGGTCAGACTCAAGTATAGCATATATTTGAGAATTTAAATGTATCCTTTTACAATTAGAATTGTTGTGGTCTCGAGTAAAGAGAGAACACAATATTTTTTACTGAAGCAATCATCTACTAAGAAAACATGAGCCTTCATCAACAGTAATAAGTGTCTTACTAGTCTCGTGTAACAAGACTGCTTTCAAACACTGGTAATCAGAATGCAATGTATATGCACCAGTCTTAGAAACTGATCATAAATTTTCCAGGAAAAGGATGCAGTACCCGTCTGGTTGAATCACAGCTCGGTCAGGGCCGGAAACCTTTCGTTCTTTACGAAAAAAATGAAAGAGTAGCCGATACAAGGTACCAGTAAGTCTACTCTCTGTTTCTTATTCAGCAATTGCATAATGTAGGGAGTAATGGAGTGTTTCTACCGTCCTTACTTTAGATTGCTAAACAGTGCAGGATTTTGACAGAAAATGAAAGAAGTGAATGGAGAGAAAGGGTTGAGAATAGCTGCATAGTATGAAGCTTGGGTTGTCAATTTCACCAAGAGGTTATGGGTCTCACCTGTGCCCGTTCCAAAAACAAAACAAGTCATTGTTTAGTTAGTGAGGATGCACAAGGTGTTTTCAGCCCAATAACGCGTGCTATTGCTTTCGCAAGGTATAAAAAGGAAACAAAGCATCAATACTATAAGCAAAGCATTTCATTCATAAAGCAAGAAAAACCTGTGAATTGCTTGTTTGTGTAGCGTCCATGCTGGAGGTTACGTCCAAAAGCTCTGGCAGCAAATTTACTCAAAGGTGGTATTTGCTGCAAGTCTCTACTACTCACAGAGCACAAAGCCGTAGTGTACTGTGAACTGTGTATACTTGGAGTGTAAGCACTACTCAGACTTGTGAGAGCTCAACCGGCTTGTTTACCCTCACTGCTTAGCAAAAGAGATTAGCCGGAAAAGCTCTGTGAGGCTAGGATACCCCCTTTTTTTTTCAAAAAGTTTTTTCCCCCCAACTGGTACAATAAGTGCAAGTAAACCCTAATTAGTAGGTATACTGCTTGTAGTTTAGCACCCAATTTGAGGGCTCAGTCAACACCCGAACTTTTGATTAGGCTATTGGCTCACAATTTTATCTCACTGACTCTTATCAATAAAAGCTACAAACATTTTCAATGTTTTTAGTACTAAAAGTAGTACTTAGCAAACAAGAGTTATAACTTTAATCTCTTATGTACGTAGAGCATAATCTAATGAGTCATAGGTAACTCACCAAACTTTGAATAAAATATTTGTATAATCTAGGTGTGTAATCATGACACAACGAATATATTGTAGCTAATGTCCAAACTTTTTACAAGTAATGTAAAAAAAGAAAGGAACATAGACAGGGATAGGTGTCTTGGTTTTTTTGCTTTTAAATTGTCATAGTTTGTAATCTATATGCCTGTCAAGACTTTTTCTCATATGTCAGAACTTTGTTATGTTTAGGATAACAAGTCTTGTAGGAGTATATGGATTTCCTTCTTTGTTTGTCCTTTAGATTTCAATCCAAGCTAAGGCTTTGGAAAAGTACTTGAAACCCAAAGTAGCCACTATAGGAATTCTAGCAATAGAGGATTGCTTATGCAAGTATCTAAAGTTGACTACTTGAATAAAAACCTTGAAAAAAGAAAGAATTTTTTATTTTTTTTGTCAAGATGAAGTTCATGGATGATACTTGAAGAGAGGGAAAGGCAGCCTCTCTTCAGGCTACTGAATGTTATTGTATGACCTTTTCGGCTTTTTAGAGATATTTCAACTTATGTTATGCTTGGACTAGTATACTACTTGTTGTACCGACGAGTTTATGCCCCCACCCCCTATTACCGTGCTCCCCGTTCTTTGTGCCCCCATATTGCCATGCCCTCTATCCCCGTGCCCCCTTGTCTCCATGCCCCTTTATCCCTGTGTCCTCTATCTCCATGCCCCCATATCCTTGTGCCCCTTTATCCCTGTGTCCCCTTATCCCCATGTCCCTTTATCCCCGTGCCCCCTTATCCTTGTGCCTTCTTTTGGGTGAGAGAAAGTTGTGGTGCAACTGCCAGTGACTTGTTGTTAACGTCTAGTGAAGTAGAAAAAAAAGAGTCATAGGTGATTTTACTTTATCCATTTATACCTTTTTGATCCTAGTCATACCCAAACCTAACTTATGCTCGACCCTAATTGATTGAATGCTATCATATGATAAGCCCTAACTGATTGACAGCTATTCTTGTATTAATATGGATATTAGTCATTTCTCCACATTGAATGCAGGATAGGTATATTGATCTAGAAGCTGCATGTGAAAGCTAGCATTGTTCTTCATCACCCAACAGTAGCCTAACCTAATTTAATTTTTGACCTAGATAAGGAGAGTTTTTTAAGTTGATTAGATGATGCTTTTATGATGCTTCAAGTAACCAACTAGGTCTATTCCTTAAGTATATTGCCAATTAAGTATGGCTGAGATTGATAGTCCCAATTTGATTCTTTTTGAAGCTCGGTTGAAATTTCATTGTTTCTAGACTTCTTGATGAATCCACCTGTCTTTTTATTAACTCCCTCATTTCAAATGGAGTGGAGGGAGATATTTACATCTAAAGTGAAAAATAATAATTTTTTCCCATGCTGCCCCAAAATTTCAGAAGCTTTTGATCACTTTTATAACAAAAAAGTTGCTCTACTCAAAGTTGCGTTTTATTTTTTTCATGTACGAGATCATGTTAGGTATGTGTGAGAGAATTTTCAAATCAGTTAAAAAGAAGTACAAAATGAGTCAAAACACTAAATTGTTAAGAATTTAATTATGGGTGATTGCAAGAAACACTTGTACTATTTCTTGTCCCCTTCACCTCTTGCAAGTGCTTTTTGGCTTGTAACTTTTGCATAGTAAGTTCTTTTGAGCTGAAATTTTAGAGGAAGGTACATGTCATAGTTAAAGACCTTCCATAATTTTTGCAATTTTTTAAAAATTATTTTACTATTTTTGAATATCCCCCAAATAGGTGTCTACCTTGGCTATTTTGGGGGTTTCTCGTACTATTTTGAGTCCAAAAAGCAAATCTCATGCCACAAATCAAGGAAATTGTTCATCATAGAGCATTACATGGATGTGTAGATGAGTTTCACAAAATTCTAAATTCCATGCCATGCTCACACCCTCAAAGTGGGCATCCTTTCTCGAATGATTGGTGAAATAAAAAAATCTTCCTACAAAAACCACTTGCCTAAGGTGAAGCTACTCAAAGAGATCAAAAATGGCCTCTTTTGTTTTATTTTAAGAAGTTTATTACTATTTTATAAAAAGAAAAAAAGAAATTCTCTTTTTGTTGGTAATTTCTGGCCCTCTATTTTTGTGCATAACTTTTAGAATAAAAAATTTCTAGGTCTGAATTTTCACAAGTATGCTATTTTAAGTGCTCTACAAGTTTTCCATATTTTATTTTATTAAAAAAAATTATTTTGAAAGCTCATAGTACTACCTAGAACTACCGGTTTTAAGGGTGTTTGAGACAAAATTGTGAAGTGTTTCTTGCAACTACCCTTATGGAAATGAAAATGCTAATCCCAACAATGATAATGTTGTGATAAACAATCTATTTCCTTTAGGTTAACTTTTTTTCCAAAATATTGAAAATTTGAGTGAAATAAAGGACCCAAAGTTTATTTTGGAATAGAGATTCCATAACTGCCCGCAAACAAAAACACCTCATAACTTTCATGTCATTGATTGAAATGGAATGATTCAAAGCTTCTCATAAATAAAAAAAATCTAATAAACCAATTTCAAATTTGTTTTTCAAAAAGAGTAAATTTCAAAGAAGTTTTTGGGATGCCCGAATGGATAGTCCTCCCCAAAATTTTCATAAATTCGTGCATAACTTCTTAGTCAAATGTCAAAATGAAGAAAAAATTAGATGCCCAAGTAGATCTTTGAATTCCCCACCTTCAATAAAAGATTCAGAAAATCACACAAAGTAGTTTAGCCATAGGTACATGCATGAAGTCTAACTGGTCCCCTGAAGGAACAACAATCCTTTAGGGGTTAAATCTTGAACGACGGGAAGGCCCTTTGCGGCCAATACAATACAACGTATTTTTCTTGTATTTGGAATGGATCCACACCTCTATTACATTTGAGATCAATAAAGAAGTTGGAGAATAGATCAGTACGATTCTAGTGAGCTACTTGAGATCCCAAATCAAAATTCTTTATTGGTAACAAATGACAATTATATGTGAGTATATATACTATGCTCTATAGGCGTTTAAGGGTTAACAAGAAGCGAGCAGGAGGGAGGAAGGAAAGAAGCGAGCAGGAGGGAGGAAGGAAAGAAGCGAGCAGGAGGGAGGAAGGAAAGAAGCGAGCAGGAGGGAGGAAGGAAAGAAGCCAGCAGGAGGGAGGAAGGAAAGAAGCCAGCAGGAGGGAGGAAGGAAAGAAGCCAGCAGGAGGGAGGAAGGAAAGAAGCCAGCAGGAGGGAGGAAGGAAAGAAGCCAGCAGGAGGGAGGAAGGAAAGAAGCCAGCAGGAGGGAGGAAGGAAAGAAGCCAGCAGGAGGGAGGAAGGAAAGAAGCCAGCAGGAGGGAGGAAGGAAAGAAGCCAGCAGGAGGGAGGGAGGAAGCGAGCGGAAGAGAGGAAGCTAGCAGGAGGAGGGGTCCGGCAGGAAGAGCAGGCAGGGAGGAGGAAGAGCGGGCAGGAGGGATGAAGCCGGAGGGAGGGGGAAGCGAGCGGAAGAGAGGACGGAAGCTAGCAGGAAGAGGGGGTCGGGCACGAAGAGCAGGCCACGCTCGAAAAGCAGCTGGGCCCAGCCAAACGACATGTCATCTAACCCCAGCCCCCTCCCGTGCTCTCACTTTACCTCCAATTCTCCCTCCTCACCTCCCTCGATGTGTGCACTCGAGGAGATGAGTTCTTGTGCAAGTACACACGATGCAATCGGTATATATATATAGCCTTTGGTTGAGGAATTGGCATAGAGAGAGACTGCGATCTCTTAACTTAGTTTCAGATCGATCCGTAGTTTGTAAACTTACCAGTTGGTCGTTAGGTCCCGCTAGTCTTTGACATCGGCCTTCCTGCTGTTAAGTTTTCTTCAGTTATTGTGAAGGTGGGTCTTAACTTACTTCCTTGCGACTGAAAAGCGCTACCCCTCTCGCTCCATTTGCGGGAACAGAATGGCCGAAGTACAGGTCACGAGAGCGATGGACAACGTTTTTGATGATGGGTTGGGGGAGATACCCGAGTCGAAGAGGATTGAACTCTTACTGTTCGAGTTGAGATGGGAAGCTTTTTGTGAGGCAGAGTTACCTTTTTTGACTCGCATGCGTGATTTGGTATCAGTCGTCAATCGCAAGGGGCTACCATGCCGCCTGAATTCTTTCAGAAGCCCCTGTCGTATTCTGGCCATCATGCTTCTATCAGAAGCAATGAGTCAAGAAAATCTGGATTCTGATGAGGATTCTTTTGTGTTAGAGAAATTGATTCGCTCACTGTTTTCAATCGTCGTAAACAAGCAAGATGATACATTACTAGGGTTCCTGTGGTTAGATAACCGGCATCTTCTCCCGATGTACGATGTTGTGGTGTCGGCAGTTGCCATCCTTGCTTTGGTGTCCCAGCATCTTTTAGGACAGGTGAACGGGGGTGGGTGCAGAACCTATTCCTCCGGTTCGTTAGATTTCAGAGACACCTACATATCCGTACTCCTGTTCCTAGGGGCCTTCGTGTGGATTTGGTTCCGAGACGTAGCTCCCAGAACTTGGGGAAGAATTTACCGCAGAAGCAAGAAGGATGAGTACGGCATAGTCACATATGTTGGCAAATACGAACCCCGCTTCAAACCTCCACGAGAGATAGTAACCGCGGGCGAACCTTGGATACCAAGTGATCTTGGTCTCGGTGGATACGACACCCACCAGGACGCAGAAATCGTGCTCGAAATCGCATGTTTCTACTACGGCAAGGATGAAGGCCGACTGGAGCTTGGGGATGGCACTGACTTCCTCATTCCTCGCATGACTGAGCGGGAGCGGGGCCTCATTGGCAAGGAGAAGGCCAAGTGGGTGTCTGCCAAAGCGAAGGCGGTCTTCAAAGACTTCAAAACTGCGAAGGCTGCCAGGAGTGAAGTGCCGGAGATCAACGTCGGTAAGCAGGCTGTTGCTCTTGATTCCTCGCTTCCTACTGAACAAGTACCGTGTTCTCCATGTGTGAACCCAACCCCAAGCACCGATGAGCCTCTAGAACTTCTTTTTGATGCCTTTGGTTATTCCGATTTGGGGGATTTAGGTTCAGGTCTGCCCTGTAATGAGTTTGGTGACCTTGGAAGTGATTTGCAAGTGGCTTGGGGAGATCTACTACCCTCGGCCTCTGATGTCGGCTTCGGCAGAGGGACAGAGGATCTTTCAGTGTCTGATTATACACTAGACGAGCCAAACTGTCAAGAGCCTGGAATAGACGCCCCTGCACCAATCCTAGATCGCGACGAGTCAAACGGGCCAGATGTGAATAGCGAGGAAGAAAGATGGATTGCAGGGGCTATAATAACCCCGGCGGAGGAGTCTTTCGAAAGGGAGGTGAATCAACCTATGTCAGAGCAGCTGGGGCCCTACCCCTCGTGAGCAGCAGCTTGAGGAGAAAATTTCAGAGCTGAACCGGGAAAAGCAGCAGCTTGAGGAGAAAATTTCAGAGCTGAGGCGGGAAAATGAGCAAATTCCAGAGCTGAAACGGAAAAATGAGTATTTGAATAGCATTGTGCTTCAAGTGAAGAAAGCAGTTCGACTTCAATATCCTGTGATCTGCCGGAGATAGGCTACTGATTTCAGTGTACATGCTTTCATTAGATTCCAACTGACCAGTTCATGATCTTGTTGTTGAACTCCCTTCTTTGCAAAGAGTAACGATAGTCTTAGTTAGGAAACCTCTAAGGAAGAAACTCGTTGATTGGTGCTGATCGATCACTTTCTGGTTCTTCAATTGAAGAACAGTCAGTGTGTTGTGAAATGACCCTGCTTGTATGTATTCAGTTCTGCACTGCAGTTGTAAATATACAGATTTCGTGATGAACTGTGTTCCTGGGAATCTCGGAGTCTCGGAGGACCCTCAGATCCAATGAGGCTTGATTTTTAGGATTGAGGGTAATTATGTAGGAGCTGCTGCCAACGAGGATCGAGTTTTTGGAGAAACTCGCAGAGCTCTATGCATGGTGACAGATGCGAAACGCATGCTCAAATTCTCGTTTTTTGTCTTCAAGGATTATATTTTGTACATCAGTTAATTCTCCATTCGTGCGCCATGTGCAAGTCCGTGGACGGAATGTAGGATTTCATGTCTTTTTGTAACTCTGTGTACCTCCTCAATATTCAATGGAGGTGGTTCACATAGGACGTGCATGGTCTGAAATCAATCGTGAGCAAATTCGTTGAGGGAACTCGAAGCTTGCAAGTTGTATGCAAGTAACTGGGCTGATGTGGGCTGATAACATATTGCGCTAACTTCTTCTTGCGAGACAGTAAGGTAAGAGGCTCATAAACCGACCATCTAAGGGCTGAATCTGAATTTTGGGGAGGTGGAACTTTTGGAAATATTTTTCAGTAAGTTTTACTTGAAAGACAAGAAGAATTGACATCTAACCCAAGTTCTTGCATGTTTTTTGGAGCTTTGCAGAATTAGTTATAAAATTTTGAAGTGGAAAGGCTATAGGGCTCTAAAATCGCCCACCTCCTCAAATGTATGGTGCATAGACATTGTTGAAAGGCAATGAAAAGCAACATGTACTAGCAGAGGTCATTGGGGGAGGACCGGGACGTGAGCGATTTTAGAACCTGCACGGTTTATGAGCACATTACCTTAGAGTGTGGATCTTTCCGATGTCTGTAAACTCCGAGTAACTGTGCCTTCGAAAGCTTAAAAGTCCTAACTCCTACACTGACTCACAAAATTGTCTCAATGTTTGCTTCGAAGTCAAGTTTTTTTCAATATCTCCACTATATATATAATGCCAAAATATAATTGACATTTTATTCTTAGATTTTTTTGTATGTGATCCTCGTGCAATCATGATCAAGTATACCAAATTTCAGTTACTAAAAACCAAAATCCTATGGAATTTATATATACAAAGTTAACGGGAGTTGATTTTTGATCCCTGTTTGTCATAGTTTGATGTGAACTATCACGCTAGGGTTTTTTTGGGATGTGTACTTTCATGTAAGGGTTTTGCTGAACACGATGGCTGAATTCGAATGGAATTTATACATACGAAGTTAACGGGAGGTGATTTTTTATCTCTGTTTGTCATAATTTGATGTGTACTGTCATGGTAGGGTTTTGTTGAACATAAATGGCTGATTTTAATGGAATTTATGTATACAAAGGTAACGGGAGGTGATTTTTGATCCCTGTTTGTCATGGTTTGATTTGAATTATCGTGCTAGGGTTCTGTTGAACATGATGGCTGAATTTGAATGAAATTTATATAAACAAAGTTAAAGGGAGGTGATTTTTGATCCCTATTTTGTCATAGTTTGATGTGAACTATCATGCTAGGGTTTTAGTTGAACATGATGCCTGAATCTGAATTGGATTCATAAATATGAATTTAACTTCAGTCAAGGTATTTTTGATGACTCGTGCTGGACATTGAATTCTAGATTGATGTTGTCTTAGGTTTTTTTCATGCACTTTCATGTTAGGGTTTTGCCGAACACCATGGCTAATTATGAGCTGGAATGCGCAAATGCGAGATTAACGAGGTTTGATGCCTTGAGATGGACCTAGAATTTGAAATTGATGGCGATGTTGATTTACGTTTCTTTTCCTGCAGTTGCATCCCGACAGAGTAGTGAGGATATCATTTTCGCTGGCCGGGTGAAGGTGAATGGCAAAGGTTGTACCGTCCCACAGGTGTGGATACTGCTTCCTCCCCTGTAGACCAGTGATCTTTAAGCTGGCTAAATTTTGCAGGATTGCTACCAAAAAAAATATGCAGCTAAAAAACTTGTGAACTTTACAGTGTTAATTTGAAAATCTTAGCTTTTTATTAGTGTTTTTAGCCATTTGAGCTAAAATTGAAAATCATATTTGGACTCAATGCTGTAGAGTTACGATTTTAGAAGGATTATACGTCGTTCTAATATTCGATCAAGGCTAACATTTCCTGAATAGTGAATAATTGCATTGTCGCCACACAAGATTACTGTCGATCATGTCGTTTGGTTAGATATTGCTAGCAGTGTTCACAAACGTGGCTACCTATACGGAAACTTATACCAAAATATGTTTACAGTTACTAAAACATGTGCAAAATTTGAGTTTGTTTAGCATTGTTTTAATAGCTTGAGCTGGTTATGTAGATCACGTTTGGAACCACGGGCTGCTAGCGAATGAGCTTAGTTTAAGCTCAGTAATTGGTGCTAATATGTTGTTAGGGTTTATTATCTGTAAGAAAGTATGCCTGATAATTTTGATCGGGCACAAAAGTATAGATGTAAATAATTTAGTCATGAGCATATTTGCAAGAGTAGATTGTGTGTTCTTTTGCAGGTTGGCAGTGGATTCTATGAAGATCTGATTCTGCCGTTGGTGCGCTACAGACTCCAGTTAATCCTTTGAAAGATATGATATTTCTGGATGGACGTTCCCTACCAAAGAAGGCACCTCCGAAATTTTACTTTGCTCTCAACAAGCCGAAAGGGTGAGTATGAGTAAATAGGTAGTCAGAAATAGTATCGTGCCAATAATTGAGATGCTTTTAACTTAGTTTTCACAGAAGGTTATTCTGAGTTGAAATTCTAATGACACAACACGACATTGAGGTGTTGTGCCGACATAGCATTTGCATGTCAATTTATTATTCTGATTGGGGCAGGTACATTTGTTCGAGTGTAGAAGATGCACCTAAACCAGTTTTGTCGCTTTTGGAAGAATACTGGAAAACTTGGGTTAGCTTTCTGCACCCTGATCTTGTTGTTATGTATATTTTATTAGATATCCCTCATGATTTTTTTAATCGTTTTCAATTTGAGTTCGTTTGAAATTTGCATGTCTCAAAGTTGAATTAGTGGGCTTTTTGAGCCGTTGGCTGACATTCAGGATAAGAGAAACCCCGGGGAAGCAAGACCTCGACTTTTTACGGTTGGAAGGCTCGATGTTGCCACCACCGGGCTCCTGCTGATTACAAACGATGGTAAGGAGTCTCTGCATGGTTTTTGTGTGCAGCCTATTAGTTTTTTCTATGGCCGAGGCCATATAAAGAAGACTTATATTTGAGAGCAAGATCGGAAAGGTTTGTCATTGATTTGAGGGAAAATGTCATGGATATCCCTGAAGGTTGCAATATTTACATAGATACCCCCGGCTTTTTCAGAAATTACACAAATACCCTTGGACCATAATTTTTAGGCATTTATTTGTTGTGCTCGTACTTCCTTCATGACCAATGTTGAAGAAGGGAATGTACTGAAACAAAAAAGAAGCAACGTGCGCACAAAGGAAGAAGGGACAAAACAAAATGCCTGAAAATTTTGGTCCAAGGGTATTTGTGTAGTTTCTGAAAAAAGCAGGGGTAAATATTGCAAACTTCAGGGGTATTCATGAAATTTTCCTTGATTTTACTCCTGCGTGCTGAACTATTTGTGGCTTTCTGTTTGCAGGTGATTTTGCACAAAGGGTGTCACATCCATCGTCAGGACTGACAAAAGAGTAATTCCGCTAGCCATCTTGCAATTGTTAAGCGTGGTTGTCTTTCTTATAATCGCGAGTGTTAATACAAAAGTCACGTTGCTAAATATGTCGTTTGGCAGATACATTGCCACAGTCGCCGAGAGGGTTACTAGGCGGCAGCTGCAGGTCATAGGAGCTGGCACAAAGGTGCAGGACGTCCATGTTGTACCTACTGAGGTGGTACTGTTACCCGTTGAAACCGGTGACTCTCGCCATAGAATCCGCATTGTGGTAAGTTCTCCAGGTTTCCACTCCAGACTATCCTGTAAGGCAGGTAGCTTGAAAAGCGACACTGTAAGGGCTGATCTGCCTTTCCAGGGGCATTTTGAGATAAGAAGATTTTTGTCTAAATTTCAGACAAAGAGAAATGGATGCCAAATGTAACACAGTTTTTTTCACGTTTTTTGAAGCATTATTGAATCGTTGATGAATTTTCAAAGTTTTCTGTAGTAGGCACCTATTTGTGAATCTAGGTCTCCCATAAACCGTTCCCCTGCAACTTCTGCAACTTGTAAAGAGATGAGTGAAATCAAGGAGTATGATTGGCTTTGGAAATAGAATGCACCTTTTCTTCTATGACTTAAAGAGGGTCCATTCAAGAGCCACCTCATATCCATTCTTGAGCTACCTATGCGACTCTTTTCATGAGAGGGGACGCAATTTGAGCTACCTACCTTACTATTTTGTCAACGTCGTTCAATGGATTGGATTGCTTAAATCATTTGCAGAAGCGAAGATGGTGGACACTTTTGACATCCTCATACTTGATTGAGTATGCAGGTTAATGAAGGGCGAAATCGTGAAGTGCGAGAGCTTGTAGGTAACGCAGGTTTGGAGGTATGTGTTCCTCTCCATTAGATGGTGGGCGTATCTACATGTGGCAAGTGAGCAAAGAAACTGACTTCCACATTCTACAAGACAAGATTAGCAGGGCAGGCCATATGTATAAAGGTCTGGCTGTGATTTGTTGTCATTAACAGGTCCTGGGGCTGAAGAGGGTTCGAATTGGAGGACTTGCGATTTCAAGAAAGCTTGGGTATGTCAGAAATATCATTGGAAATCTTTCGCCATGTTGCACGATAGTTAGGCTGTATTCAGTTTCGAATTAATTCTCCTTAAAGTGACCCCGGAACTATGTTGAAGTGAACATATGGTTATGTCCCCAATGGGCTGTATTTTATGGTGCAATTGAAAGTAGTATGTACTCCTGCAGTACGGTTTCCAGGGAAAGCAAATATCAGAGAATCTAGCATGGTTGATTCTATTTCAGGTGATATCTGAAACTGGTTTATTTTGTGGCATGCAGACCTGGGAAGTACGAAGTTCTCACAGAAACGCAGGTCAACTCCGTCTTGAACCTGAAGTAGAGACTGCGAGGGGAGCACTTGAATTGTGACACTGAGTCAACACTGCAACTAATCCCGTGTTGAAATAATGCAAGCAGCTATTTAATGCTCTATTGACGAGAAATGCGGAAAGGATGCGCCATATATCAAGGGACCAGTAGTACAAACCAGAGGTTTAGCTTTCAATCTTAAACGAGCTTTCTCTGGAAGTGAAAGTTGCCAACAGAGTATGACTACGAGTTACTACGCCGTTTCACAGGGGGTCCATCATCAGATATGCATCAATCCCAAGAAAAGTGAAGCTTGACAATCAGATTAGTGTAATTCGTAGTTCCTTCTCACATCATGCTGGTGTTGATTGCTTTCTTGATCGAAGATCTACACTCGAGCCCAAAAGCAAAAGCGGGATTCAATAGAAGAAAGTTAGAAAAGCACCAACTAGACTTGGAGACGAAGTTTGAAATCTTTTTACGAAAGGGATTCAGTGAGGCAATATTGTGGAGGTGCGCTTTAGAAAAGTGTTAGTCCTTTATGAGGCTTAGTATCACATGTTTCGATGTATTGAGTTTCTACAATTGGCAGGCAAGACAGAGGTTTTGTGTATCTCAAAGAGGGCTGAAACATCAGTATCCGACTCCGGGCCCTTTGGCCCAACTCATATGTTTTGCAAAATCAATTTGTTCAACTAATTCGAATGACAGATAATTACCTCTTTACGCTACAGTGTTGGAGCCTGTTGTTGTTTATCGTCTCATTTGTCTAACGTGCTAGCTTGAAATCTTACGTCTCTTTTCGGCTCTCTCAGTTTTGAACTTCCCCAATTCATCACGATTCAGTTTTATAAATACCATTCCTGCGGCTTTGAGTTGTTAGTACTTTCCATTGTCAAAATAGACTCCTTTATTCTCTTTGCTTGGTGGGTCCAAATAGACTAAAATACATGTAATTTGAAAATTTTTACAAAAAGTTACAATTTTTTAAGAGTCAAAGTTCCGGGGTATTAATCATAAGCGTAGACTACCCTTGACAAGTTATGCACGAGGTATCACAGAGAAGCATCTTTTAGACGGTATCTGATTTCTCACAAGTCATCATCATTGAAGCACGAGTGTATTAAACCAGGGGGTACTAAAATCACAAGGAAACGTCTTGGATTGAAATTTATTATCTCCAACGATCCCATGCAAGAAAAAAACGTGGTTTTTCAACAAGGGCTCTCACTAAAATAATATAGACAATATCCTGATCACGATACATTACTCGCCATTCAAATTACGGCGAGAAAAAACTCAGCATCACAGCCCCCACAGCAGCTATACACTCAAAAAAAAACAAAAAAAGCAACAATAACAACGGAGTTCCGTTGAAATCATCCTCCTCCCAAAGGAGGGCGGACTCCTACTGCATCACTAGCTTTATAAGACAGGGTTTTCTGGACATAATACAGCATGTAAGCTTGGGAAGCACGAACATACTCTTCACTGACGCGAGTGATCCAAGCATCGTCACATTTGTACCAACACTTGTTCAGCCTCAGAAACGACACGTAGTGTCCCGAATCGAGCTTGCCAGAATGAGTAACAACAGCAAAAAGCTCGAATTCCGGGGAGCTATGGGAGGCAGGGAGAGAGGAGGCATCACCAGTGGTTGTTGTTGTGGTGACACTCAAGAGCCGGTTGCCATGTCGCAATCTGACAATAGACGAAGACAGGTACGGCAACAAGTCCAGAAAACAGGGGAACTGCACGTAGCGATCCACCTTGCGAGACGTGTTGCGAGTGGACGAGTGCTCGAAGCGCTTGATGTGAAAGCACAGCACCAGAGGCACCTTGCGAATGGACATCTGCTTAATAGACTCTTGTCGAGTTTCACATCGTTGACAGAAAAACTTCTCATTGGCACCCAAACGCTCTGGTCTCGTGAACCGGTCCAAACATCCCAGCAACGTCGACGCTCCCAACGCGCTGGCCGCTGCTGCTCGTGACGTCCGTCCACTGCCGTAATCCCCGTTCATCACCGACTCCGTCAAGCCCTTCTCTGTTGTTGCAAAGTCCGGTTCTAAGTCTAGGGAAATGTCCACACAGGGGTCGTATGTTGTGGAGATGCAGCCACATACTGTGCATGTCACGTCCGAGCGGAGAAGACCTGAGAAAACTCGGTGCACTATGCATCGGCAGTCCACGTCTCCAGCCCTGCCAAGTAACCTCTGGCATCAGAACCTCACACTGAAAATATGCTGAAAAGTTTATACGGTGCATAACATTTATAACCAACAACTCCCAATTCAAGTGGCTAGCCTAAGGCTTTGTCAAAAAAAAGTTATCAAAATTCAAGACCACCAAGATGAAGCTTAGGATTTGTCCCACTTGGTGGTGGAATTACTTTTGAGCTAATGGGTATACCTGTTGTGCTTTAGTTTTTCTTATTGGGGCAATAGTTGTTGGTTATAAGCATCATGCACTACAGTGACGGAAAGAGTATCTTCGACCTTACAACAAAAGGCTTCAAGAAGTTTGCAGTGTGCACAACAAAAAGCTTGCATCTCAAAAACCTCACACTGAAAATATGCTGAAAAGTTTTTATAGTGACGGAAAGAGTATCTTTGACTTACAACAAAAGGCTTTAAGATATTTGTGGTGTGCATACAAAAGGCATCAAAAAAGGGGAAATACCTGACATCTTGAGAATATCTGGCTCGAGGGGAGGTTGTGCCTGAATTGGCGTGTATGCCATCCACTGTAGAAATGAAAAACTCGTGAGCATCTTGCTGCTCATACCCTGCCAAGTTTGCGGCATGTCGCCACCAGCTGCATTCAATTACCACACAGTTCAGTAATCGTTCACAGGCTAGGCCCAAACACAGAGCGATAAACTTCGTCGTTGTGAATATGATCAAACCAAAAAAAATAAAAGAGTCTCTGGATTGAAGCATTCACTTCTAACACGTCTCATTCTTATAAAATTCCTGACCTTGCAAAGAATTGTTTAGTCTCTCTCCTTGGGGAAGAGAGACTAAAGACGGCTTTGCAAATGAGAGTAAATCTACTTCAGATTCAAATATCATGTAAACGAATCTCCTTCGTACGCAAGAAAGCACACCAGACGAGAATAGAAGAAACGACTACCATACAGAAAATCTAAAATCCTCAATGATGAAAGGATCTACAAGGGACTCAGGAACAGCACAGAGTGACATTTAGTTGCAGAAGTGAACATAGCTCTTACAATAACACTAGAATATCTACAGGACAAAGCCTACGATCAAGCAGAGCGTGGAGGATCCCTTGCATTGGCATATGAGTTTGAATAAAGATCACACATTGCATTAGCAAAGTGATGTGACCTAAATCCGAGGACTGTAGAGTAAAATTCAAAGCCATGGTTGACATAACATGCGAGTATTTGTACAAAACAGGACTTGGACTGCAAAAGTGTGAAAACTTCAAAGAGAAGGATTAACAAGAAATCTGAGGAACAGGAAAATGAGCTTCTCAAGTCGTGTGATAGTAGCTGTTAAAATGTAAATATATTCTACAAGACAAGACTATGTTCTAGTAGAGGATCCCCAAAAATACATCCTCACATTGCATTAGCAAAGTGATGTGACCTAAATCCGAGGACTGTAGAGTAAAATTCAAAGCCATGGTTGACATGAAATGCGAGTACCTGTACAAAAACAGGACCCGGACTGCAAAAGTTTAAAAATTTCAAGGAGAAGGATTAACAAGAAATCTGAGGAACAGAACAGATGAGCCTGGACTCGGCAACACCCTATTGCCGCCAATGTGACTCCTACAACCGAGAGCACATTACTGGAGACAAGGAAAACGGCATTTGTGACACACAAGTTGCACTAGAAAAGTGACAAGCAATGTGCAGAATTTCAAGTACCTGTACAAAAATTGAGCTGGACTGTAAGGAGTACGATCTTCAGAAAAAGCGGCGGTGAAGATGGTGTCCATGTCACAGCCAAGGCAAAGGTGGGAAGCGCGCCGCTGACAAATAGCTTTGTTGTGGCGATCACTGAGGAAGTAATTCCGCAAGGGCGGAGTATGCAGAAGAGCTTGCAAAACGGAGTTCATGAAACAAGTGTTCCCGAGATTGTTGAGACCTCGCAAGCCCGCGGGCAGCTTTTTATCCGCAGTCAAGGGCGTGGAGCCTTGCAAGCACTCGCCCGAGGGCACCCACGGCTTGTAAGCGATCCCTCTTCTTCGCTTCCGAGACTCACAAATACTCTCAGGATTGTTTCCATTGCTCTCTCGCATTCCGGCGCCAATAATGGCCCGATCGAAATCCAAATCGTACACCTGATCGCTACAAAGGCAACAGAAAAGCTCCGCGCGCTCAATGTCGACCGCTAAGTCGTGACCGGTGTTGAACTCGGCGTGCGACCGTGCGTGAAAGGCTGAATCCCAGCATCCGATGTTCGCGCACACCAAGCACGCGTACAAGCGCCCGCGGTTGCGCGCACAGCTTGTGCACTGCGGGATCTCCTCGTCGTCCCGCTTGATGCACGCTCGCCCCGACATTGCCTCCGTTCTCACGCATTTTTGTAATCCTCGGAAACTGTCGGCGCCGTTGCGGCGCTTGTAGTCCACCAGATGCTCGCACGGCGTGTACCGATCCCCGCTGTTGGCTCCCATTGCTGAAGAAGAAGAAACTCACACATCCCTCCCTGTTCCCTCCCCCAAACCCTAATTACGCTCGTTCTGTTGATTCTGGTGACCAATTCGAGGAAATATGGTGTCGTTCTGTTCGCCCGAGCGTTGCGATTCGGAATATTAATGCCACCATCGCTGTTGTGTCGGATTCATGCTGTTGCTGCTGCATCGAGCTCGTGGATCGGCACATGAGGTTGCAACGGAAGCGTCGGAAGGCTCTGTCTCTGGCGTCCTTCCCTGGTGCCGTGGGGTGTGATACCCTGGGATGCGGGTATCAATCAGGTTATATGTGATACGCAGGCAGGGTATTTGCTCAGGAAAACCTTGTTGCTGGTGACTGTGCTACAGTAGTCTGATTGGTGGGTCTTTTAACCCTTAAACGTTCATAGGGCATAGTATATAAGCTGATGTATATTTGTCATTTGCTATCAATAAGAAATTTTAATTTGGGATCTCAAGTAGCTCACTAGATCCGCATTGATTTATTCTCTATTTTCTTTGTTGGTCTCAAATGTAGTATAGGTGTGGATCCATTCCAAATATAAGAAAAATACTCCGTATTGTATTGGTCAGAGCGGCACACTCATATGTTTAGGGGTTAATCCTTAAATGACCATAGGGAATAGTATATATGCTAACGTATAATTTTCATTTGCTACCAATAAGAAATTTTAATTTGGGATTTCAAGTAGCTCACTAGAATCGCATTGATTTATTCTCCTACTTCTTTATTGATCTCTAATGTAGTAGAGGTGTGGATCCATTCCAAATACAAGAAAAATATCCCGTATTGTAATGGTCGCAAAGGGCTGCCTCATCCTTCAGGGATTAACCCTTGAAGGGCCCTTTAGCTCTGGAGCTATGGTACCAAATATGGTCAAAAACCAAATATTCAGAAGTTTGAATCAGCTAGAAATTAAGTGTTACAACCATACATATTGAAGGGTAGTATGATGGTGGGTGCATAAAAAAATTTGGAAAAGCCTCAGAGTAGCTCAAATAAATCTGTACATACAGCCATACATATGGCCACAAAAGGGCTTTCATGAAGTTCAGGGGTTAATTGATCTTTTGTTTTAGAGCATCTCCACCCGTTGACTCCACACGGGAAAATAAATAGCATGGTCTGAGGTCACTGTTCATCATCCCAATCTCCACTAGTGACACGTTCAATGAAATTTTCTGAGCAGCCTCGCCAGATTAGGTTTTGGAGAAGGTGAGCTACTGGGTTAAGTTAGAATTTTGAGCTCGCTGAAAACTCGGTCTATTTTGAGAACCTCTGTCCTTGTCCTTGGCTAAACCTACACTGACATGCCTTGAAGGCAGGCATGTGGAGGAGAAGCTCGGA
This sequence comes from Ulota crispa, assembly GCA_963920765.1. Taxonomy (NCBI): domain Eukaryota; kingdom Viridiplantae; phylum Streptophyta; class Bryopsida; order Orthotrichales; family Orthotrichaceae; genus Ulota; species Ulota crispa. Next base: position 14,617,184 of record OY987244.1, on the reverse strand, counting down.
TGGCGACGCAAGGCAAGCCAATTTTAACCCCCTTTTGCTTTTGAGATTCTGTGACGTGTCCATAGGTTTGCTACCAATGGAGATTCACAAGCTTCCTTAAGCTGTCTCCCTGCTCCGGGCCCGCTCAAGCCCATATGGCGCGGTTGAGAATTTTACAACCGGTGGAGATGCCCTTAGTTACTTCATATTTTATGCACACCATATGTTGTGTATGCCAATTTTACTCCTCTTGCTATAACACTTGCATTGCTTTTCTAAAAAATGCTAATGTGAAACTAAAAACTTCTCTTTGCAAGTATTCCTATATTGTAAAGAACACAAGTTAATAATCAGCTTTTGATTCAAAAATGATGCTTTGACTATGATATCAACAAATAACGCAAGAAATCTCCCAAGAATTCACTTTGGTTATAGTCTTCCATAGCAAGAATAGTCTTGCACAAACCATCCAATCTAATGATCAATCGTGGATAGTATTTTGAATTTTGAATTAATGTTCTATTGACTCAGGCTGCTCTCCAAACCACTAATAACAAATAGCTTAAATTTTTGAAAATTCAAGATTTGAGAATTTGATAACTCCAAAATCATACATTATTTAAAGCCATGAACTTGGTAAAAGTTCCATCGATTTAAATAATCTATTTTTTTTAAAAAAATTTAAAGTAAAGTTTTTATCTATTTTTATTTGTTTTGGGTTTTGCTTATAAAATCGATTGTTTAGCGTAGAATGACTAATGGACCCTAGATTTGTGAGGAATGATCAATAGACCCTAGATTTGTGAGGAATGATCAATAGACCCTAGATTTGTCAAGCCCTAAGCCAATCGATTTAGGGAACAATTTAAATTTGGGCATTTTTTTTTGTCAATTAGGTCATTTTGATTTGTACATTTTTTTTGGCAATTCAGACATGTTTTTGTCAAATTTTTGTTAATTTGGACATTTTGTCAATTTGGACGTGTCAAAGCAGATAAGTTTTCCTATAGTGTTGCAACCTTGATGTAAAAATATTTGTTAAAACAAAAGTTGATTAATGCAACGATAGATTTAACCACAATCAATATGTTGTAGTTTGAAACTTTTGTTTGAAAGTCATATTCAAAATGTCTTTCTAGGTGTATCTTTATACTTCATCTTCACATTTTTTGAAGATTAACCCCTAACATTTGAATGTGCTGCTCCGATCAATAGAATAGGAGATATTTTATTGAATTTGGAATAGATTCATACCTTTACTACATTTGAGATCAACAAAGAAGTTGGAGAATAGACCAAAGAAGTTATAGTGAGCTACTTGAGATCCTAAATTACAAATTTTTATTGGTAGCAAATGCCAATTATATGGCAACATATATACTATGCCCTATGGTTATTTAAGGGTTAAAATTGTTCCAAGGGCCCTCATGGATCTATTTAGTTATTAGAGCATTTGTTTTGGACAAAATCTAGCCAATTTTAACAAATTTGAACCACCATGGGAACATTATCCAAGTATTATTTTATAAATATGGACAACAAAGAGGTGTCTAAGGTAGGAGCACCCATAAGCATCAAACTAAGGGTTTTGAACATGATGAGTATTAATAAACAGCTAGCAAACTATAGGATCCTATTAGGAACAGAAAAAAATGAATTTGCACTTTTGCATGTATTATTTGGATATTGTGAGAATAAGTTGTGAATTTTTAAAGAGTAAACTGCCATTGCACCCATAACCACTTTTAAGATTTCATGTTCTCATGTTGTACATCCTTGTCATTACATCTATTCACTTCCACAGATTTTTGAAGATTTCAAAGGTGACGGTTAAGGGGACACTAATACTTATGGGTGCTCCTACCTTACTTCCACAAAAAAGTGCATTGGTGATTGAGCATTAGAAATGGCCATTTAGAAAAGCAATACTTGAACCTTCCATCTTTCATTACTTAAAAAAGTGCAAAAGAATTGTTCAATTGTATCTTGATTAAATCAAGGTCTGTAAATCCAAATGTAAATTCAAATTTTCCAAATTCAACTTATTGATGATAAATATCTAGAATTTATCCCCTCAGTGTACACATAACAAACCCTGGGTGTACATATATATCAATTTCCATTGACAATATAAGAGTTTCTTTCATCTTCTTCACTTCCTCCACTTCCTTGCACCATATATTTTTCTTGCCATGACTATTGTTATTAATTTTATTCATATATGCATAATTCATATTTCTACATGTTGTCAAAATGTGCCAGTCATGGAACATACTCATAATGCTTCAGGTCATGGGACACACTCATGTTGTACTACTAATCTTAACCTACAAAATAAATCTCGTTTTCCTTGCAAGAATTGCCCTGCGATGAGGGGTCAAACAACAAAACCTTGCCTCTGACAAAGGATAGGAAAATCTTAGTTTTGAGGAGCAAGACACTAAGATCTTACAGTGGACACAGATCTTTATTCTAAAATTTCAATAGGACATACTTGCACAAGTTAACTAAAAGACAGGTGGATTCATCAAGAAGTCCTGAAACAATGAAATTTTAGCCAAGCTTCAAAAAGAATCAAATCGGGACTATCAATCTCAGCCATACTCAGTTGGCAATATACTTAAGGAATAGACCTAGTAATTTTGAATGGTAAATAACATTCAGCAGCACGATTGTGAGCTGCCTTGGAGGGTGTGAAATATTCCACACCATTCCATCTATAGGATGAAATGTTTGGATGAAATGGTGTGAAATATTCCACGCCCATCTTTAGTTATGGGGACACTTGGTTGAATTTGTTAGAGAGTTTATGAAAGAGAGGCTCAATTCAGTGCTCATACATCAATGCGGGGGTCCAGCCATGTCAAAAAGAAAGAAAATAAAATAAAAATAGTAATAATAATAATTTGTCAAAATGAAGTTCATGGATGATACCTGAAGAGAGGGAAAGGCAGCTTCTCTTTAGGCTATTGAATGTTATGTACCGCGTAACCATGGCATTTGGTGTATTGTAGATTTTGTATATAGTTTTTAAATTAAGGCCCAGTGATAGTAGAATAAACTCCCTGTATACCAAAAAAATTGTTTGTAAGAAAAAAGTTGAACGTTCTTGTGAATGTCGATGCCTAAAGGTGATCTTTACATACGGACCTATATGAAAAAAGTTGATTTTAGAAGCATACTATTATTGCAACCCCAAAATATATTTTACTCACCATATCATAATATCGACATGAAATTTGATAATTCAAGTAAAATTTGGTGTAAGCTTCATCTTCATGTTTGATCAAGTTCTGTAATTAAATTTCTCATTTGTTTTATGTAAGCCACGTCCATAGTTAGATTTTTGAGAATAAAACTAAAATTGATCTTTATTGCCTTCCAAGGACAAAATGAGCTTCAAATCATACTTTCATAAGTTGATGTGGAAATACCAATTGTGCATTCCAATACATAGACTAGATGTCACTATATAACACCAAGTATAACATCTAGTCCACATGAGAATGCAATACAAGCACATTATTGAAAAACTGCAACTTCTCCTATAAAGTAAATTAACAAACTTTGAAATTGTGGCCATAAGTAATCTAATTCTTGTATGCCAACTAATAAAAAGAAGCTTATTTTTATAATAACCGGGAGTTCATACTAGATGTATGTACAATATGAGCAATTAAGGGGATAAATAAGGATCGTGCGATTTCAAAAAATATATAATTGAACAACCAAGGCATGGCGTGGTCTCAATTCATACAAAGAAAAGAAAATTTAAACATCCAACAACAAATTGCTCCTCTTTTTTGTTCAATTGCAAGTCTCAGCAATACTTTTCCAACTTGCTCCTAGTTTTTTTTTCATTCTTATCTACTTATCTTTGCTGTGAGTGCTAGATTCTTGCTCCCATTTGAATCTGAAGACGGTATCAGCGTCTCACATGAAGAAGAACTGATTTCACAACTAACACTGACTCACAAAATCGTCTCCATGTTTGCTTTGACGCCAAGTTTTTTTCGATATCTACACAATATAGTGCCAAAATATAAATGGCATTATATCCTCAGATTTTTTTATGTGGTCCTCGTGCAATCATGATCAAGTATACCAAATTTCAGTTATTAAAATTAAAATCCTATTTTTAGTAAATTGTTTTATGTCAAAATCATGGTTTTACAAGAAAGCTGATTAAAAAACACAGGTGATGAATTTTTGAGATTTGATTGCAGATATATGTAAGAGACATCCATATGCACATCTTTTTTTCAAACAAACATTTCCAAAAAAGAATCAAAATTCCTTCTATAAATATTTTAATGTTATGGTGATCATGATCAAATTTAGTAAACTAGATAACTTTTCATTGGAAGTAGTTTTTGGCAAAATGAACACATCATCACGTTAAAAGTACAAACTTAATCACAATGTATGAGTTGTTTTGCAAAAAAAAAAATCCCATGAAGAATGATCTATTTTACCAAATTTGGTCATGATCACCATAACATTAAAAATGGATTTAGGTCACATCACTTTGCTAATGCAATGTGTGATCTTTATTCAAACTCATATGCCAATGCAAGGGATCCTCCACGCTCTGCTTGATCGTAGGCTTTGTCCTGTAGATATTCTAGTGTTATTGTAAGAGCTATGTTCACTTCTGCAACTAAATGTCACTCTGTGCTGTTCCTGAGTCCCTTGTAGATCCTTTCATCATTGAGGATTTTAGATTTTCTGTATGGTAGTCGTTTCTTCTATTCTCGTCTGGTGTGCTTTCTTGCGTACGAAGGAGATTCGTTTACATGATATTTGAATCTGAAGTAGATTTACTCTCATTTGCAAAGCCGTCTTTAGTCTCTCTTCCCCAAGGAGAGAGACTAAACAATTCTTTGCAAGGTCAGGAATTTTATAAGAATGAGACGTGTTAGAAGTGAATGCTTCAATCCAGAGACTCTTTTATTTTTTTTGGTTTGATCATATTCACAACGACGAAGTTTATCGCTCTGTGTTTGGGCCTAGCCTGTGAACGATTACTGAACTGTGTGGTAATTGAATGCAGCTGGTGGCGACATGCCGCAAACTTGGCAGGGTATGAGCAGCAAGATGCTCACGAGTTTTTCATTTCTACAGTGGATGGCATACACGCCAATTCAGGCACAACCTCCCCTCGAGCCAGATATTCTCAAGATGTCAGGTATTTCCCCTTTTTTGATGCCTTTTGTATGCACACCACAAATATCTTAAAGCCTTTTGTTGTAAGTCAAAGATACTCTTTCCGTCACTATAAAAACTTTTCAGCATATTTTCAGTGTGAGGTTTTTGAGATGCAAGCTTTTTGTTGTGCACACTGCAAACTTCTTGAAGCCTTTTGTTGTAAGGTCGAAGATACTCTTTCCGTCACTGTAGTGCATGATGCTTATAACCAACAACTATTGCCCCAATAAGAAAAACTAAAGCACAACAGGTATACCCATTAGCTCAAAAGTAATTCCACCACCAAGTGGGACAAATCCTAAGCTTCATCTTGGTGGTCTTGAATTTTGATAACTTTTTTTTGACAAAGCCTTAGGCTAGCCACTTGAATTGGGAGTTGTTGGTTATAAATGTTATGCACCGTATAAACTTTTCAGCATATTTTCAGTGTGAGGATTTCGAGATGCAAGCTTTTTGTGTGCACATTGCAAACTTCTTCAAGCCTTTTGTTGTAGGCCAAAGATACCTCTTTCTGTCACTATAAACTTTTCAGCATATTTTCAGTGTGAGGATTTCGAGATGCAAGCTTTTTGTGTGCATACCACAAACTTCTTCAAGCCTTTTGTTGTAAGGTCGAAGATACTATTTCCGTCACTGTATAAACTTTTCAGCATATTTTCAGTGTGAGGTCCTGATGCCAGAGGTTACTTGGCAGGGCTGGAGACGTGGACTGCCGATGCATAGTGCACCGAGTGTTCTCAGGTCTTCTCCGCTCAGATGTGACATGCACAGTATGTGGCTGCATCTCCACAACATACGACCCCTGTGTGGACATTTCCCTAGACTTAGAACCGGACTTTGCAACAACAGAGAGGGGCTTGACGGAGTCGGTGATGAACGGCGACTACGGCAGTGGACGGACGTCACGAGCAGCAGCGGCCAGCGCGTTGGGAGCGTCGACGTTGCTGGGATGTTTGGACCGGTTCACGAGACCAGAGCGTTTGGGTGCCAATGAGAAGTTTTTCTGTCAACGATGTGAAACTCGACAAGAGTCTATTAAGCAGATGTCCATTCGCAAGGTGCCTCTGGTGCTGTGCTTTCACATCAAGCGCTTCGAGCACTCGTCCACTCGCAACACGTCTCGCAAGGTGGATCGCTACGTGCAGTTCCCCTGTTTTCTGGACTTGTTGCCGTACCTGTCTTCGTCTATTGTCAGATTGCGACATGGCAACCGGCTCTTGAGTGTCACCACAACAACAACCACTGGTGATGCCTCCTCTCTCCCTGCCTCCCATAGCTCCCCGGAATTCGAGCTTTTTGCTGTTGTTACTCATTCTGGCAAGCTCGACTCGGGACACTACGTGTCGTTTCTGAGGCTGAACAAGTGTTGGTACAAATGTGACGATGCTTGGATCACTCGCGTCAGTGAAGAGTATGTTCGTGCTTCCCAAGCTTACATGCTGTATTATGTCCAGAAAACCCTGTCTTATAAAGCTAGTGATGCAGTAGGAGTCCGCCCTCCTTTGGGAGGAGGATGATTTCAACGGAACTCCGTTGTTATTGTTGCTTTTTTTGTTTTTTTTTGAGTGTATAGCTGCTGTGGGGGCTGTGATGCTGAGTTTTTTCTCGCCGTAATTTGAATGGCGAGTAATGTATCGTGATCAGGATATTGTCTATATTATTTAGTGAGAGCCCTTGTTGAAAACCATGTTTTTTTCTTGCATGGGATCGTTGGAGATAATAAATTTCAATCCAAGACGTTTCCTTGTGATTTTAGTACCCCCTGGTTTAATACACTCGTGCTTCAATGATGATGACTTGTAAGATACCAGATACAGTCAAAGATGCTTCTCTGTAATACCTCGTGCATAACTTGTCAAGGGTAGTCTACGCTTATGATTAATACCCCGGAACTTTGACTCTTAAAAAATTGTAACTTTTTGTAAAAATTTTCAAATTACATGTATTTTAGTCTATTTGGACCCACCAAGCAAAGAGAATAAAGGAGTCTATTTTGACAATGGAAAGTACTAACAACTCAAAGCCGCAGGAATGGTATTTATAAAACTGAATCGTGATGAATTGGGGAAGTTCAAAACTGAGAGAGCCGAAAAGAGACGTAAGATTTCAAGCTAGCACGTTAGACAAATGAGACGATAAACAACAACAGGCTCCAACACTGTAGCGTAAAGAGGTAATTATCTGTCATTCGAATTAGTTGAACAAATTGATTTTGCAAAACATATGAGTTGGGCCAAAGGGCCCGGAGTCGGATACTGATGTTTCAGCCCTCTTTGAGATACACAAAACCTCTGTCTTGCCTGCCAATTGTAGAAACTCAATACATCGAAACATGTGATACTAAGCCTCATAAAGGACTAACACTTTTCTAAAGCGCACCTCCACAATATTGCCTCACTGAATCCCTTTCGTAAAAAGATTTCAAACTTCGTCTCCAAGTCTAGTTGGTGCTTTTCTAACTTTCTTCTATTGAATCCCGCTTTTGCTTTTGGGCTCGAGTGTAGATCTTCGATCAAGAAAGCAATCAACACCAGCATGATGTGAGAAGGAACTACGAATTACACTAATCTGATTGTCAAGCTTCACTTTTCTTGGGATTGATGCATATCTGATGATGGACCCCCTGTGAAACGGCGTAGTAACTCGTAGTCATACTCTGTTGGCAACTTTCACTTCCAGAGAAAGCTCGTTTAAGATTGAAAGCTAAACCTCTGGTTTGTACTACTGGTCCCTTGATATATGGCGCATCCTTTCCGCATTTCTCGTCAATAGAGCATTAAATAGCTGCTTGCATTATTTCAACACGGGATTAGTTGCAGTGTTGACTCAGTGTCACAATTCAAGTGCTCCCCTCGCAGTCTCTACTTCAGGTTCAAGACGGAGTTGACCTGCGTTTCTGTGAGAACTTCGTACTTCCCAGGTCTGCATGCCACAAAATAAACCAGTTTCAGATATCACCTGAAATAGAATCAACCATGCTAGATTCTCTGATATTTGCTTTCCCTGGAAACCGTACTGCAGGAGTACATACTACTTTCAATTGCACCATAAAATACAGCCCATTGGGGACATAACCATATGTTCACTTCAACATAGTTCCGGGGTCACTTTAAGGAGAATTAATTCGAAACTGAATACAGCCTAACTATCGTGCAACATGGCGAAAGATTTCCAATGATATTTCTGACATACCCAAGCTTTCTTGAAATCGCAAGTCCTCCAATTCGAACCCTCTTCAGCCCCAGGACCTGTTAATGACAACAAATCACAGCCAGACCTTTATACATATGGCCTGCCCTGCTAATCTTGTCTTGTAGAATGTGGAAGTCAGTTTCTTTGCTCACTTGCCACATGTAGATACGCCCACCATCTAATGGAGAGGAACACATACCTCCAAACCTGCGTTACCTACAAGCTCTCGCACTTCACGATTTCGCCCTTCATTAACCTGCATACTCAATCAAGTATGAGGATGTCAAAAGTGTCCACCATCTTCGCTTCTGCAAATGATTTAAGCAATCCAATCCATTGAACGACGTTGACAAAATAGTAAGGTAGGTAGCTCAAATTGCGTCCCCTCTCATGAAAAGAGTCGCATAGGTAGCTCAAGAATGGATATGAGGTGGCTCTTGAATGGACCCTCTTTAAGTCATAGAAGAAAAGGTGCATTCTATTTCCAAAGCCAATCATACTCCTTGATTTCACTCATCTCTTTACAAGTTGCAGAAGTTGCAGGGGAACGGTTTATGGGAGACCTAGATTCACAAATAGGTGCCTACTACAGAAAACTTTGAAAATTCATCAACGATTCAATAATGCTTCAAAAAACGTGAAAAAAACTGTGTTACATTTGGCATCCATTTCTCTTTGTCTGAAATTTAGACAAAAATCTTCTTATCTCAAAATGCCCCTGGAAAGGCAGATCAGCCCTTACAGTGTCGCTTTTCAAGCTACCTGCCTTACAGGATAGTCTGGAGTGGAAACCTGGAGAACTTACCACAATGCGGATTCTATGGCGAGAGTCACCGGTTTCAACGGGTAACAGTACCACCTCAGTAGGTACAACATGGACGTCCTGCACCTTTGTGCCAGCTCCTATGACCTGCAGCTGCCGCCTAGTAACCCTCTCGGCGACTGTGGCAATGTATCTGCCAAACGACATATTTAGCAACGTGACTTTTGTATTAACACTCGCGATTATAAGAAAGACAACCACGCTTAACAATTGCAAGATGGCTAGCGGAATTACTCTTTTGTCAGTCCTGACGATGGATGTGACACCCTTTGTGCAAAATCACCTGCAAACAGAAAGCCACAAATAGTTCAGCACGCAGGAGTAAAATCAAGGAAAATTTCATGAATACCCCTGAAGTTTGCAATATTTACCCCTGCTTTTTTCAGAAACTACACAAATACCCTTGGACCAAAATTTTCAGGCATTTTGTTTTGTCCCTTCTTCCTTTGTGCGCACGTTGCTTCTTTTTTGTTTCAGTACATTCCCTTCTTCAACATTGGTCATGAAGGAAGTACGAGCACAACAAATAAATGCCTAAAAATTATGGTCCAAGGGTATTTGTGTAATTTCTGAAAAAGCCGGGGGTATCTATGTAAATATTGCAACCTTCAGGGATATCCATGACATTTTCCCTCAAATCAATGACAAACCTTTCCGATCTTGCTCTCAAATATAAGTCTTCTTTATATGGCCTCGGCCATAGAAAAAACTAATAGGCTGCACACAAAAACCATGCAGAGACTCCTTACCATCGTTTGTAATCAGCAGGAGCCCGGTGGTGGCAACATCGAGCCTTCCAACCGTAAAAAGTCGAGGTCTTGCTTCCCCGGGGTTTCTCTTATCCTGAATGTCAGCCAACGGCTCAAAAAGCCCACTAATTCAACTTTGAGACATGCAAATTTCAAACGAACTCAAATTGAAAACGATTAAAAAAATCATGAGGGATATCTAATAAAATATACATAACAACAAGATCAGGGTGCAGAAAGCTAACCCAAGTTTTCCAGTATTCTTCCAAAAGCGACAAAACTGGTTTAGGTGCATCTTCTACACTCGAACAAATGTACCTGCCCCAATCAGAATAATAAATTGACATGCAAATGCTATGTCGGCACAACACCTCAATGTCGTGTTGTGTCATTAGAATTTCAACTCAGAATAACCTTCTGTGAAAACTAAGTTAAAAGCATCTCAATTATTGGCACGATACTATTTCTGACTACCTATTTACTCATACTCACCCTTTCGGCTTGTTGAGAGCAAAGTAAAATTTCGGAGGTGCCTTCTTTGGTAGGGAACGTCCATCCAGAAATATCATATCTTTCAAAGGATTAACTGGAGTCTGTAGCGCACCAACGGCAGAATCAGATCCTCATAGAATCCACTACCAACCTGCAAACGAACACACAATCTATTCTTGCAAATATGCTCATGACTAAATTATTTACATCTATACTTTTATGCCAGACCAAAAATTATTAGCCATACTTTCTTACAGATAATAAACCCTAAAAGTATATTAGCACCAATTACTGAGCTTATATTAAGCTCATTCGCGAGCAGCCAGTTGTTCCAAACGTGATCTACATAAATAGCTCAAAAGCTGCTAAAACAATGCTAAGCAAACTCAAATTTCGCACATTTTTTAGTAACTGTAAACATATTTTGGTATAAGTTTCCGTATAGGTAGCCACGTTTGTGAACACTGCTAGCAATATCTAACCAAACGACATGATCGACAGTAATCTTGTGTGGCGACAATGCAATTATTCACTATTCAGGAAATGTTAGCCTTGATCGAATATTAGAACGACGTATAATCCTTCTAAAATCTTATGGTAATAATGTACATTCTAGAAGGGAGGAAGCAGTAATCAAACCTGTGGGACGGTACAAACTTTGCCATTCACTTTCACCCGGCCAGCGAATATGATATCCTCACTACTCCGTCGAGATGCAACTGCATGAAGAAAACGTAAAACAACATCGCCACCAATTTCAAATTCTAGGTCCAGCTCGAGGCATCAAACCTCGTTAATCTCGCATTTGCGAATTCCAGCTCAAAATTAGCCATGGTGTGCAGCAAACCCTAACATGAAACTGCATGAAAGAAACCTAAGACAACATCAATTTCGAAGTCAACGTCTAGCTCGAGGCATCAATTTGCCTTGACTGAAGTTAACTTCGTATGTATGAATTTCATTTAAATTCAGCCATCACGTTCAACTAAAACCCTAGCAGAATAGTTCACATCAAACTATGACAAACAGAGATCAAAAATCACCTACCCTTATCTTCATATACATAAATTCCATTCAAATTCAGCCATCGTGTTCAGCACAACCCTAACATGACACTGCATGAAAGAAACCTAAGACAACATCAATTTCGAATTCAATGTCCAGCTCGAAGCATCAAAATGACTTGACTGAAGTTTAATATCATATTTATGAAGCCAATTCGAATTCAGCCATCACGTTCAACTAAAACCCTAGCATGATAGTAAACATCCCAGCAAAACCCTAGCATGATAGTACACATCCCAACAAAGCCCTAGCATGATAGTTCGCATCAAACAATGACAAACAGAGATCAAAAACCACCTACCATTAACTTCGTCTATATAAATTCAGCCATCACGTTCAACAAAACCCTAGCATGATAGTACACAACAAATTATGACAAATAAGGGATCAAAGAATCACATCCCGTTAACTTCGTATATATAAATTCCATTCAAATTCAGCCATTTATGTTCAACTAAAACCCTAGCATGATAATTCAAATCAAACCATAACAAATAAGGGATCAAAAATTTACTTCCAGCAGCCGCCAAAACCTTACTCAACCTCTCCGACTCAGCCCGAAACGTCTCATTGTAAAACCGACGCGCGGCTTTGGAGTACCTCGGCACAGCACCGGGCTTCTTCACTCCCACACTGATTCTCTTCGGCTCAGTTTTCTTCGGACTTATCTCCGTCGTCGTAACTCCGCCCATGTCCTTCATGTAAATCTCCCCCTGGTCATTGATGTCCAACACTGGTCGCGAGAATCGTACCGGAGGAGGCGGTCTCTTGGCCTCTCCGGGTGCGCCATTCTCGCAAGTGATGGCGGTAAGCGAGAGCCTTGCGAAGCGCAACGGCAGGTCGTGGTGAAAACGAGTCGAGTGCAGGGCGGGTTTGAGAGTGGAGAAGAAGAGCGAGGAGGCGTGAGAGCATTGCAGTGGCGCTGCAACTCCGCCCATCACTCCCGCAGTTCCGCAATTCCGCAATTCCGCAATTCAATGTTGAGCCCGTTTGAAAAAATTGCGACGACGGAGACGATGGCGACGACGACAATGGGGCTGGCGATGGCGAACTGTAGTCTCTATCCATAGCAGGGTCTCTCATGTCTCTAGAGCGTTATGAATAACCGTACTAAATAGGGGGCCTGTTCACACCAAGTCTCAACTCGTTTAATGCCATTAAGACTTAGGGGGTTTCAAACATAAAATCTGGCTTTCGAACTTCTCACCTCACAGGATCTCCGCTCATTAGTAGGGTCTTCAAACTTAAACTTTTCAGATGACTCACCTGATTCATTTTTGTGAATTCACTAATGAATTGCAAGGTGACTCACCTCTAAACTTCACTCCTACCTTAATTCATGGGAGGAATGGACTTCAGAAACTCACTTTTGTAGTTTTGCGTGGCTCATTCACCTACGTTCTCAAATTCCGAAACTTCTTTTGTAGAAACTTCCATAAAGTCATAGGTATCTTAGACTTTGCACGTGCGAGGGAACGAAAACAATTCACTTGTGAGCAGGGAGATCCTGTGAGGTGAGAAGTTCAAAGGCCAGATTTATGTTTGAAGCCCCCTAGTGAATTGTTTTTGTTCCCTTGCACGCGCAAAGTTTGAGACACCCTTGAGTTTGCGGAAGTTTCTGCCGCTCACTAGTAAATTGTTTTTGTTCCCTCGCACACACGAAGTCTGAGACACCCATGAGTTTGTGGAAGTTTCTGCAAAAGAAGTTTTGGAGTTTGAGGACGCAAGTGCATGAGCCCCGCGAAGCCACGAAAGTGAGTTTCTGAAGTTCACTCCTCACGTGAATCATGTTAGGAGTGAAGTCCAGAGGTGAGTCACCTCGCGGTTCACTAGTGAATTTCATAAAGGTAAATTGCAACGTGAGTCACCTAAAAAAGTTGATGTTTAAAGCCCCCTATTTTTACTTTGATGGGTTCATTAACCCCTAAGAGCCTAGGCCATGTTCCCAAAAAGATGGTCATGGGAGACCTTTGCCAATAAAAAAAAAGGGCCTTGCCAATTGTGTATTGGGATTGAGCCTACTTCATTGTAGAATCTGGCAAAGAAGGAGTAGGGGTGGGTTACCAAAAAATTGGGATTGAGCAATTCACCGCTCCGATTTGTTTTTATAACAGTCAACTTAGCGTTGACATTTTGGATTGGGCCTTGATTCCGATGTATTCCAAGCTTTGGGGCTTTGAATTTCTACAATCCAAATGTCAAATTAGGTCCAAAAAAAGATAGTAGGCGGGGTGGAGGGTCTACCAAATGCTTGCAAATTTTAGTTACTTTCTAAGCATTGGAAGGATTTGAAATCAGGTCTAGTTGCCTAGGTTCTTGAATTCCAACCTCCAAGTTTACTTGCTAGACGGTACAGTTCTAACTAACACATGGGCTTGGGTACCTGGGGTACAAGCTTCGTGGCCTCTGCCACCATGGATTTCCTGCCGTGGGAGAACAATCAAACTGGTTATTGCCAATCACTCCAGTCATGCATTCCCAAACCAAATACTTGGAAACACAATAATAGTGTTGGATGAAGTTTTTGCAAGCCCCCTACGCACGATCTTCCTGATTACATGGCAATCGCTCCACTACGCTTCATCCTCATTGTATTGCTCCAACAAAGCGTACCATTCCCCAAACTAAACAAAATGGATATGGGACAAGGTACAAAAAAACGCACTTCTAAGAGGCCGGTTTTGGGGAGGTGGGGCACTTAGGAGTTAAGGGCAATGTATTGCTAGAGCCACCACACCTTCTTTTTTTTCTTTTTCTTTTTTTGTTTGCTAAATCCATCATATTGTAGTATGTTTAGGAGTTTCGCAAAGAAAAGAAGAGAAAATTTCATATTTATTGAATGACCATTTAATGATGATGGCAAACATATACAAGGCACATGGGCACATGCATAACATTCAGTAGCCTGAAGAGAGGCTGCCTTTCCCTCTCTTTAGGTATCATCCACGAACTTCATCATGATAAAAATAAATAAATAAATAATAATTTTTCTAACATGGCTAGCCCCCACATCGACATATGTGCACTAAACTGAGCCTCTCTTTCATAAATTCTTTAACAAATTCAGCTTAGTGTCCTATTAGCTACTAATGGGTGTGGAATATTCCACACTCTTTAGTTGGAGGGAGGGCAGTGAGGCTGATTGCTATTGAATGTTATGGTGGGCATAGGGGCACTAGAGGGCATGGGACAAGATGTAAATTAAATTTGACTAATGTATTGGAAGGTACAAAGTAGTTTTGAATAGTGCCAAAGTTCTATATGAAAGAGTTTGGAATCCTTGATCCACATCACCTTGTCAATATGATGGATAAGAAAGACTTGTGTCTTACAAATACAATATTTTAACCCCTAAAGGACCAAGCCATTTTTCCTTTGAAAATCATTGAAAACTGCCACTTTTGGGGGAATGAGTAGAAAGGTAGGAAGTTTTTTTTTTGAAAATTTAACCATAAGATCTTGCCCTAGACTATGGGAGGTACTTGTGGGAAAAATTTTAGCTCATTCTAAAAGTAGAGGAGTGAGATATTGACATTTGAAGTGAAAAAAAAGTTTTTTTTCTTGCTACCCAAAAATTTCAGAAGCCTTTGATAGCCCCTAAATCAAAAAATTGCTCTACTCAAAGTTGAGGTTTATTTTTTCCATGTAGAAGATCAAGTTAGGTAAATGTGAGAGAATTTTCAAATGACTTGGAGGTGTGAATCATACTTTGTAAAATCTTGCAATGCTATAAGGCCATAAAATTTGCATATACACTAGGTAAAATTGGAGGATTTGTGTAAAATTGAGAAATCCAAATTACTTTGATCCAAATGGTGAAATCCAAGGATTCTTAGTCTACTACAACTTGGGAAAAAAAAAAGTCAAAAAATATATACACAAAGAGCTCAAAAAAGTAAAGTAACAAATTTTACAAGGGGCAAAGAGAATGGAGGTTTGGGAGTCCCAATACCTACCTGCAAACTAAAACTTCTCATAACTTTCATCTCATCAATCAAACTTGAATGATTGAAAGATTTCTACATTTGTATAAATCTAAAGAACCAATTTCAGAATTTTATTTTAAAAAAATGCAATTTTGATTTCTTTTTTGGGCTGCCCACCCTCCCCTTTTTTCAGAAACTCATGCATGACATTGATAAATGTTGAAATGAAGGAAAAATTAAATGCCCACATAGATCTTTGAATTCCCCACCTTCAATAAAAGTTTCAAAAAATCACAAAAAATAAATTAGATAAAAGTACATGCATGAAATCCATTTGTCCCCCAAGGGGACAGTTGGTCCTTTAGGGGTTAAATAAATCAAATGTGAAGCTAATCAGAATGTGTGCCAGAAACCCAAAGTGGGGATAAATTTGCTAAACCTGAGATGTCGGAGACTCGGAATAGGTTTAAGTGAACTAACGTTTATGCCTGATTTATCCATAAGTGTAATTATTATCTGTTAAAATGAACCCGGACTTTGGATACTTTCCAAATCAAATAAATCCAAATACTTTTCTATTGTTGCTTGAATTTTTATGCGATACTACTTCATTACTACAGAAGTTGCAACAATCAAAACAGGGAAAATTTTATGGATACCCTTAAAGTTTGCCATATTTGTATAGTTTTTCAGAAATTGCACAAATACTTTTGGACCATAACTTTCAGGTATTTGTTCTATTTTGCATGCCACTTCTTTTTCAGTTGTGCATGCGTTGCTTCTTTTTTGTTGTATTGTACTCATTGCTTCAACATTGGTCATGAGGGAAGTAGCCTGCAAAAAAAAGTTGCCTGCAAATCATGGTTCAAAGATGTTTGTGCAGTTTCTGAAAAACCAAAGGTACCTATACAAATATTGCAAATTTCAAGGGCATCCATAAAGTTATCCCTTTAAAATATTAGAGAATTTTTTTAGATACATGAACTGTTTCAACCTATTTACAAGCTTGGAATTCTCAAAGAATTTTTTTAAAGATAGTTATGATTACGAGTAAATTTAATTTGAAGAATTTTTTGAATTTTTGAAATGGTAAATGTTTAGGAATCTTTGAAATGAGGATTATTTAATTGGTGTAATTTAGCAGGCTACCATGTGTGAGCCACAAGCAAACTATTGAAGTACGTGCACAGCAAATGTAAGTAGATGATTGAGTACGTGCCAAAATGTTGTATTTAAATAATTTAAGATTATTCAAAGTCCAAAAGTAATAGCCCAATATTTCTTTTGTTTGATATGTGTGCAAAATACTGAGTGAGTTCTTGATGTTATGTGGAAATATCTAAAGATATATAATGTTTTGCCAAAAACATCAAGAAATGCTTTATGTTTTTGTCTAGCCATCAAGAGATCTTTGTATGTTATGTTGAGTCCAAAATTGTGTGAATAATTCAAATTTAGTTAAATGTGGCATCAAAGTGTCCAATCAATTATTGAAGTGCTTGCATTTCATACGTCCACCCTTTGTTTCCAAGTGTTCTATTTGAGTAGCATCTCATCTACTTCAAAGTTGTTTTACATTAAATGGAAAATTTTAAGAAGGCAACAAACATTGTTAGAAATATTAGGAAAATTATTATAAAATGTTGGTGCTTTCCTATAGATGGGTATAATACTTTACCAAGTTAAACATTTAATAAAAATCTAAAAATGATATCGAGGGTTTGAATGTTTGTTTTGTGAAATATCTCAAAGGATATAAATTTTCTGTACTTTGAAATAAGGAATAAGAAATTTGACAATCATATTATCCCATGTTAACTCTTTAAGGTCCGTGCATCCAAAAAGTGGATGTGCTTTGGTCAACCTTAATTGTAATTTTCAAAATATCATTTTTAATACATGGTTCAAACTAAAAAAATGAAGCTTGACAAGTTTTCTTTCTATTCTATTTAACTTTTTTGGAAAATGTCAAAAATTGAAAAAGTTATTGCCATTGAAAGCTCCAAGTGTTAGAATTCAAATAACCTAGTATGGTGTGTTTTTCATTCATATTTTCTACTCTTCAACCCCTAAATGCCCATGAGGACTTTTTTTGTCCTCTGGCCCTGAAAAAACAATCTGTACAACAGAAAAATGTCGTTTTTCATCTGTTTTTTTTCCAAAGTGACCGTAAACACATGATCCATCATAGAAGGCAAAAAACCATTTTATCAAATATACTCATATTTTTAGGTAACCCAAATTGTGAGAAAATTTAAAATCACAATGTTGGGTCCCAAGCTACCCTTATTGCAATTTTCATGAGGTCAGCATGCACTATTGACTTTTGAAGTTTTTAGAAGAAATACTATTGGTGCCCATCAACCAAAACATTGTTGAAGCTACATTATAAGTATTGTTGAACCTACAATGTGGGCAAGCCACGGCCACCCAACGGTCTTTTAAGGGTTAAATGCATTTTAAATTTAAACTACAAAACTATGTATCTCATTCTACCATTCATTTATGGTAGAAACTAAAAATTTAGTTAATATATGTTATAATTGATATGATTTTATTTCCACATTTAGCTTTAAAAATCACAATAATTCATGTTTCCATCAAATTTATTGAAAAAATTAACGGAAATAGAAAACGAACATGTCTTCTTGCAAAAAATGTCAAAATTTTATACATTAATAAGATATAAGGATAAATTTGGTTTGATAGTCAAATTTGACTTTAAATTCTTTGTTGTGGCTATTTTGGGTGTAAAAAATAAAATATCCTAACTCAGGAAACAAATGGTCCTGTTTTCTAAGGCTATAACACCGAAAAGGTTCCAATTGGTCAAATAATGTGTTGACAATTGTTCAATTATAGAGGGGTCAACATTTGCTATACACGGTTTTATTTTATTTTGTAGATATGAATGTTATGTCGTAAATATTTCAGCTTGTAATAAAAATTTATACATATCAAAAATAGCATTTTTTTTCAAATTAGTGTTACACGCATTGAATAGAATAAATTGATATAGTTGATATATGAGACCAAGAGAAAGGTCTACTCTTCGTGGTGAGTCCACATGATCCAAAAGAGGAAACACGGCTCTTATATCAAAGGCATTGGCAACATTGGTTTCTTCTATTAGTGAAGGCTTATATGGAACTTTGCTACAATAATTGAATCCACTAAAATCACAAATTCAAACTAGGAATGGAGTGCACTAAAAGAAACTTAACCCCTAAATATCCAAGGCACCAGATTTTGGTGTCCAAAAAAATTTAGGAAACTTTGAAATCCTGTTGAAGTTACAAATTTTAATGTTTTGAGGGTTTTTTTTGTGGAAAAGTTGTGTGTTGAAGTTAGCTTCACTGTTCAAATTCAACTTCCTCCATATCTTATTCCATTTGTTTTTGGAGGAAGGTTCACTACAAGCATACATTTTTTGTTGTGAATAGTGTCGTGAATAGTATTGTGAATAGTGTCATAGAGCCTATGAGAAGTTGCCACATTGAAAAGATGTGCATCAAGTTGAGCAAAAGGTTGAGATTTCCCTTGGGCACTCCCTTGGGCAATAAGGGCCTTTTTACTAAAACTTTGACATTTAACATAATCTAAAAGTGCTTTTGGACTAATTTCACTTGGTATGTCTTTGTTATAGAAATTAGGATCCTTTCATCGTTGAATTTTCTCATTCATAATGATATTTGGTCAATAATTGAAGTTGAAATTTTCTTTGTATTAGACAATTGCATTTTGACAGTTGAGTTGCAGGCTCATTTGTGAAATTGTGGTCATGGATTTGGAAGAGGGGCCATTGGTTTTGAAGTAACAACAATAAACACAAAAGTATCCTATGTAGTTGTCTCCCAATTTTGTATCTAAAAGTTGCCAATTTACATTAGAAGTTTTGGGTAGCTCAAAAAAAAGCAATAAATTCCATACTCATCATCATTCAATCACAAATATCTTAAAATCCGCGCGGCCATTTTGGATTCTTTTTGGGTAGTGCCATCTAGAAACCTTGAAGTTCAAGATTCAACGGTTATAATTTTATTTTGATGTTTAATAATGATCTTACAAAAACAGTTCAAAAACTTCAAAACTACCTTCCGAAAACAAGAAAAACACCCTCGGGCATTTAGGGGTTAAGGATTCTTTTAATGCTTTTCATCTTCACAAAGTAGTAGATTTGAAAGTTGGTATCAATTTGGAACTTATAGAACTTGAACGCAAGACACAAAATGAACTGCCTCCAATTGCTGTTTGTCTTGCATTTGATGCATCGATATCTTTTTACATGAATTTTCCTTATTAAAGCATTTTTTGAATAAACATGTCACATACTCACGTCCCTTCCTCACCCTTGAAGGGCCCTTGGACTCTGGAGCTACGGTACCAAATACAGTTGCAATCAATATTCAAAAGTTTGAATGAGCTGAAATTTAAGTGTTACAACCAAACATATTGAAGGATTATATGATGGTGGGTGCATCATTTTTTTTGAAAAGGTCTTAAAGTAGCTCAAATACATTTATACATATGGTCATGCATACGGCCACAAAAAGCGTTCGGGCCCTTCAGGGGCTAACCAAGTGTGTTTGGTATGTTGATAAGCAAGAAAGACCTTGTAAAAAGGTGAAGAGTTCTGAAATGATAAGATATTGTAGCGCACTAATTTGCACAAAAAGTTGGTGACAAGCCTCATATTTGAAAAGCTATTCAAAGCATCTTTTAATGAGTCCAAAGAATGTAGAAATTTGAATTGCAAGTCAAAAGCTATGGCTCCCTCCAAAGTCGGCACAATCTTAGCCACGCCCATAAGGATTGCATATTTAGAATAAGAGGTTGAGAGATGAATCTTTCGAAAAGTACATTATGCCTTGTACAGTACCCTTGAGTAATGTTACATAATTTCTGTTTGTGCATTCCAAACAAGTTTGAATAACAAAAAAATATAAATGACATTTTAATCTCATATTGTTGGTATCTGATTCTCATGTCATCCCAATCAATTATATCAAATTTTGGTTATTAAAACCCAAAATCCTATTTTTGGTAAATTGTTTTGTGTCGAAATCATGGTTTTACAAAAAAGTTGATTAAAACACATTGGTGATGAATTTTTGAGATTTGATTGTATGGATGTGTAGGAGACATTTTGTACGCACATATATATCCTACTAACAAACATCAACAAAAAGTTCAAAATTTTGTCAATAGAGGTGTGAATGTTGGAGTGATCATGACCAAATTTAGTAAGCTAGATAATTCTTTAGGGTATTTAAATTGTGTTAATTGACCCATACATTATGATTAAATTTGTACTTTTGAGCATGATGGTATGTTTATTTTGCTAAAAGCTAATTAAAATATAGAGATATTTAGTTTACTAAATTTGGTCATGATCATTCCAGCATTCACACCTCTATTGCCGAAATTTTGAACTCTTTGTTGATGTTTGTTAGAAGGATATATATGTGCGTATGAATGTCTCCTACATATTCATGCAGTCAAATCTCAAAAATTCATCACCAATGTGTTTTAATCAACTTTTTTGTAAAACCATGATTTCGACACAAAACAATTTACCAAAAATAGGATTTTGGGTTTTAATAACCAAAATTTGATATAATTGATTGGGATGACATGAGAATCAGATACCAACAATATGAGATTAAAATGTCATTTATATTTTTTTGTTATTCAAACTTGTTTGGAATGCACAAACAGAAATTATGTAACATTACTCAAGGGTAGTGTACACTGAAAACCTAAAAAGACAAGGATTCTAGATTGCTAAGGTTCATGTATAGAAACCTATGATCTCAAAGTTATAACTAAAAATGACAATGGGAGTTTCTACAACCACCTTTCATGTAACCTCAGTCTTTGATAGGCCATACTACTTGTACAATACGTGTCCAAAAGGCATAGGTGAGGAGTGTATTGTGATTTACTATTCAACTAAATCACAACTAAGATGTTTTGTGTTTTTCTTGGCCACTTAAGCTAAAAGTTATTTTGAAGAGAGAAATAACAATGCTTAACCCTTAAGCGCCGGGGTGGGTCACCGCAAATACACGGGCCCAATGTATTTGCAAGGGACGATTTTCGTCCCCTTTAGCGTTTGAGGGTTAAGCGGTTTGTTTTTAACATTTAAAAAGAAATGAGTGGATTTAATAAAAAAAAACATGGTCTCCAAAGGTTGTTCAAACCAAAACAAGATAAGAGTTGTCAAATACCTCATGATATACTACAAAGAAAGATGGTCATTCTTGTCACATCCACCCAAAAGCAAGGTGAATTGTGGTAACTCATTAACAAGGAAGTCGATAATGAAAACTTACAACATATTGCATTATACCATAGGGTTGTTTTATACACCTTTACACAGATTGAACACCAGGCCACTATCATTGAATCTTGGTGAGTCTTCTAAGTTGACAAATCCTAATCATCTACAAGTGAGTTTTCAACATAAGTGTAGAATGACCTAGTTGGAAGTTGAACACTATCTAAAAAAGTGGATTCTTATGATTACTAGTGACCTCACCAAAGACTAGGACATCAATGGATCCAACTCATGTCACCAAACGACATATCCAATTGTCTTGTGGAACCTAAGCATTAGGATTACTAGGATAAGCTTGGAATCAAGATTAGAATGTAAAGTAACGCATATAATGTGTAAAGAAATCACGGTGTGCGAACAAGAGGAAAACAAAACCAAATAAAAAATTCAAAAATACACACCTGAATAGGATTAATTTGCAAGTTCTATTAGGGAAAATTTGTCAAAGAAAGAACGACATATAATTTATTTCAAGAATTAATAGGTGGTTTGGCCTAAACACCAGCTCAAAATTTATTGCTTTTAAATTACTTTGTCAAAAAACTATATGTCGTTACTTATAGCCTTTTGACATTGGTTAGTACGTATTAAACATAATATTGAACGTTACAAAGAAAATCAAAGTCAGATGTTGTCCACCAGCTAATAATCATTTGTATACGATAAACGATAAAACCAAAATAACAATGGAGAAGATATAAAACAAATTTTGAAGTTCTTCTCGACATATTGGGTTTGATACATTTTCAATAGGGAATTGCTATGTGACACCCGGGGTTTGATATATGCACAATGAGGGGGTGAATTTTAGATAGTTAGCATCAACAAGTTGAATTTGGAAATTTTAAATCCAAATCTGGATTTAGAGACCTTACTTTATTTTAGAATTATATTGGAGGTTACAATTAAACAATGTTCAAGGAAAAATTTAACTTTTGTTTAAAACAAGGGTAAAAGTAATAATTTGTCCCTTAACTAAGCTCTTTCACGAGGCATTGTTTAATTGTAACCTCCTTTGTGGTTCTAAACTAAACCAAGGTCTCTATATCCAAATGTGAATTCAAACTTTACAAATTTAACCCCTAAAGGATCATGGCCTTTATTTTGTCAAAAGACACTCAAAACTGCCACCTCTATGGCAAAGAGTAAAAAAGTTTGAAAATCGGGCATTTTGCATATCTAACCGTAGGATCTTGTGCTAGACTACTATAAGAATGTGTCATACAAAACTCAAGAACTTTGACCTCACAGATTGGAAGCTATATGCATTTAAAGTGTAAAAAAAAACTTTTTTTGCACCTTGCTTGACTACATTTTTTAACTTTGAGTATTTTTAATTTAAAATTTTTGCTCCACAAAGTTTGGAATTCTATTTTTGCATGGTGGGAAGTTGAGTTGGGAATCTTGGGGTTTTTTTTGAAAAAAGAATACTTAATTTTCATTCTTTAAAAAAACATTAGGTAGAAGAAGGTATGAGACTGAACAAAAACCTAAATTGCTAATAACCATGCAAAGGAATTGAAATGCAATAATCCCAATGGTGAGATTGTTCTAGAAAGCAAACTTCACCCTCTCCAACAACTTTTTTTGGAAAAATGCTAAAATTGCATTCAAAAATGAAGTTTATGTTATTTTTCCAAGAAGATGCTTGAATTGCCTGGAAAACAAGATTGTCCATAACTTTCTCATAAATAGTCCAAATGGAATGAATCAAAGCTTCAGATGTAGAAAAAGATATAGTCTATGAGAAAAATAAATTAAAATTTTTTTTCAAGTTTTTATAAGAATTTTTCTTGCTGCCTTGAGTCCCCAAATTTGTGCTTATTTGGGCATAACTTTTGCTCCCTAGCATCAATGGAATAAATATTAGATTCCCCAAAAGCTAATGTGTTTTTCTATTTTCAAAAAAAGTTTCAAAAAATTAGGACAAAAATTGAAGCCGTAGGTACCTGCTCAAAATCCCATTTGTCCCTCGTAGGGACAAAGGTCCTTTAGGGGTTAACTTTTACAAATTCAACTTGTTGATGGTAAATATCTACAATTTACCCCATGGGTGTGCATATATCAAACCCCAAATATGCACATATCAACCCTCTTTCTTTAATGTTAAATTTTTTTTTTAAAGTTCATTGAAACACCATTCCCTATTCACCCCCATTTTTTCCCACATTTTGTCAATATGAAATATTGAAATAGTAGGAGGTTCCAGATCTCTCAAAAAAATGATGAACAAATGGTTGTGAATGAGTTTTATTCACCAATGAATACACCGTCACAACCTGAGGAGGTCATCATGAGGTCATCATGGCTTGTTCACAGAGTGACTAGGCCAAATTATTCACCAATTTCATCCACGTGAACAAAATTGATAGTGAACAACATATTTGAAACCCCTAGTAGTGTTGAAAAACAAGTAATCTTGTGCAAGATGTTTTTGGTAATTTAATGTTGGGAAAATTTCAGGCATACCCCTGAAGTTTGCAATAATTTCATAGATACCCCTACTTTTTTTTCAGAAATTTCACAGATACCCTTGGACCAAAATTTTCTAGCGTTTTTTTTGTTGTGCATGCCACTATTCTTCTTCCTTTTGAGCTCACGCATAGCAAGAAAGAAGTACGGTGTGCATAAAGGGAGAAGGGAAGTGGCATGCACAACAAAAAAAAAGCTTGAACTTTTTTGGTCCAAGGGTATTTGTGAAATTTCTGAAAGCAGGGGGTATCTATGAAATTATTGCAAACTTCAGGGGCATCCATGAAATTTCCCCTTTAATGTTATATAAAACACCCGTTTTTAGTAACGCATAATATTTTTTAGAATATGGTCAGAGATTATACTGATGTTACATACTAGCATTTGAGCATGGTTCCAGTTAACAAATTGGCTTCGAATCTTCTTGGTAATTGAAAGAGGACGATTTAAGAATGGCCTGTGGTCTACAAAGGATTCCGCAACCACCAAGGAGATGGAGGGCGTAAGAATCGACCCAAGAAAGAACCATGCCCTTTCTGTTTCTACCGCCACAAACCTGAGTATATGGCCTATTTTTAAATTTAATTACTGTCTAACTGACTACCTCATGCATGTAAGGCACACTAGCAATTGGCATTTAAGAAGACAGGATTTGGGAGGCAAGTCAATGAAACTGCAGTGGAACACTGGAACCTGAAGGCCTCTCCCAACTCTTATCTACTGGCCAATGCTCCAACGCTTGGAAGAAAAGGGCCTATTTACAGGGTCTATTCTATCAACATGTGCAAGACACGCTCTTGGTATGCAATCTTTGAACTTGATCATAAGTGTTACCGAGTCAACCATAGGCTCTCATTTTCACGAGGTGAACATTTCTGGCAAAGCTCTAAACAAGCCCGTTTTCGCAAAATGATTGCAATTACATGTACTTACCAGTGAACTGCTACGGAACCGGAGGCTACCCTGAGCTGCAGAAAACAAGGCTGCTGTATTCTGCTTGACAGAGATTCCACTACTCAGAACTCTCACAAACCATCAAGTGAAAAGTGCCAATGACCAAAATGCAAAGATGATTACATTCCTATCGTGTTCAGCACATACAATTGGCTTTCAAGAAAACTTACAGTACCAAAGTTGGTTCTGTCGTTAGAAAAGCTCCGATCAAGCAAGTGCTTCACGGACTAAGCCTCCTCTTGAAAGCAATGCAGCACATTTGGTTAAAAATGAAGGCACATCCAACTTCAAAGGGGCGGCATTTAACAGAAAGCACGAATAATTCATCGGATGGAACTAGTCAAAGCCCAATCATTTACAGGATACAGATACAATCCTTTCAAAGGACGACATATGGACAAAATGGTCGACAGAGTTTATATACACGTAAATATACAAGCGTGAGGTTTCCGGAAACCGGTAGCCGATATTTACAGACTCCAAGCGTCGAAGGAATGTTCAGAACCAGCGATTGTCAAATAGAGCACCTGCAACTACATGACCATTCTGGACTGGAAGATAAGTGACTATGTACAGGTACAGGAAAAGGTGTAGACGCTATGGACGTTAACCACGTAACCGCATCTTGCGATGACTCCTGCATCTACGGTGTGCTACAGGAACGAAGAAAAGTGGCATTGTAGGACGTGATACAAATATCCGTTCCACTCATCCAGATGCCAATAGGTGCATACGTGGTGCCTTCCTGCATTTGGAGCCGATCATCAAAATTTACATGATCTTGCTGTCAGATGATCAAAAGATTCTAAGTGCCTACTTCTGTAAGCCTCTAGTCATTGCGTTACCTCCAATTTAGATGATTGATGACGATAGAAATAATCCCACCGGTCTCAAAGATGTATCTGGGACGAGAACTGCTGTAGTCAATGTGCTGACGATGATTCATTCGTGCTTCGAGAGCCATGCGAATGACACTAACTGGTCAAAACGAAGGGTCAAGCAGGTTACACTGTTGCCAACACATACCTCTTCGATGCGGGAGGAGATCTTGCTCACAATCTGTGCCGAGATTGCAAGATAGGAAGAAAGGAGAAAACACGATTTCGGGCGACCTTCTCTTAGAATATTGCTTTTTATATGTTGCTTCGTGGTTCATTTCAGGTGGACGATGATAACTCCGTGAGCTCTTGTAGACTTCTCCTCAGGCCTTCCAGCCAAGACCTTGCAGAAAGCGCTCCGATGTTTTGATGAACTTAGAAAATGGAGAGACATCCAGCTCACGAGGGACTTCTGAAGATTTAGGCACTGCATGAACCCCTAGAAGCGGGTTTTCTTTGCGGATAGCTTCCACTGTCTTGAGGTCGACAGGGCGACCGCTAACGTCAGTAACGTAAAAGGTGTTCATAGCTTTGTCGCCTTGAGTGGAAACATCAGCTCTGGTAACTGAAAGGCCATTCTCACGAAAGATTCGCGTCACATCAGTCAAAAGTCCTACTCGGTCGCTTGTGCAGAGGTCTAACCGCAAGCCCTGCAAACACTTACAAGGTACTTGCAACGTAAGCTCTTAGGTGAAGAAATGATCATCAGAAACCAGGATAAGAAGTAAGGTAGACAAAAAAAGTATGGCAAAAGCCAAAGGTGGATTGTTGTCCATATAATGCAGCTTACTTCACAATTACTGGACAGAAGAGCATCAGTAGATTCTTACATCAGAGGAACGACGCTCAATAGCCGCCTCCAAACATTTTTTGACCTTCTCCTTGGCTTCAGAGTCCAGAGTTTGGCCATCCATTTGACGAATGTGGTACTCCTGCACGTACACAATATTCGCAATGAATACAGCGGAATGAACAGAGGCTTTGCTACTAAAAATGTAAAAAAATCCCGAACGGGGTCACACACGATCTATTTACAGAGCTTTGAACAATTTACAAACTTGCTAAGTTGAAAACTCAGTTAAGTAGAATATTATAGTAACTAAATTACCTGAAGAGCCCATGGACCAGATGAATCAATGGTGGCATGGAAGACCACATATTTCAAATCCGTCAAAGTACACACGGTATCGAACAGGAGCTTTGGTCTATCTGGACATTTCACATTAACAACTGAATAGTTTTTCTCACTTCCAATGTGGACTTCGATTTTAGAACCCTTCTGTCCGTTGTTAGTTAACGGGCTCTGCGAATTAGAAACGTCAAAATCGTGATCAGCGAGCATAAGTTGATGCAGACGTCTCTCCACGTGAGTGAAGCTCTCCGCTACAACCGACCGTGCAGCTTTTTCGGTGTCACAACCTTGCATGATAGGTTTCAGTTTCTCCAATATCCTTTCCAATTTTCTCACATTTTCAATGGGCCCCAAGGTGTCCTCGTCTGTTACATAAATGACACACGCTACTCGACGCTTGTGAGTCCAGACTTCCGCAGCATTCACACGACAATACATTTCAGCCAAGACGGCTGAGACCTCAGAAAGCAAGCCAGGCCTATCCGTTCCAGTGAGCTCTATCGCCGTGTGTTCTGCGATAGTCTGTGTACCGATGCATCTCCCGGGACATTTCTGAAACTCAGCCGTCCATTTCTTCTTCTGCAACGTCAGAGCCTGCACGACAAAAACGTTGAACAAGTTAAATTAGTTAGATGGAAACACTGCAGCGGCTCATTCAATTGTCTCAAGAAACTTTAAAATGAGCAGATCATGCACAGCTTTATGACCTTCTGAATATTTCCGATTATTTTTTCATCACGAATCTTCCTTCCCCTTGAATCTGTCACATGGAACACTGCAAACAGAACATGTGGAACCATCAGCATAGATATTTCCAAAGAGCCTCTATCAACTTCTTCATGCAGTGACGAAGTGAAACTGCTGGTCGATGATCACAAACGACTTGATGAGTAAAGGAATTTCTTACCGTCCATAAACCAGCCTCCATCAGATGAAATATAGGCCTTTGATATTGTTAGGTCTATATCCATAAGCTCTTGCACAACTTCAAGCAAAGTCCCGTGTTTATTTTGACTGCTGACCTGCATCCATGATGTACAAACAATCAGAATTTAGAAGCACCTCGTAGCCATAAATGAACCTTGCTCAAAAAACTACATTCCTACGGCTAATGGCCTACGAGAAGCATGGTTTGGAAATATGGACAATGCAGATCTCGAGATTAAAAATCAGTGCAGATGTTTTCACGTAAAAAATGTGAAAACTGTACAAATACTAATTAAGATCTCAAGATTCATACTGCACGAACTCCAATCTGCTTTAAATGATCATATTCTTACTGCAACTGTCGGCAGAAGCACTATAGCTCTAGATGCATCCAGGATGACTACTTACTGAAAGACGCTAAAGTTGAAGAAATTCGAAAGCATTAACTCTAAGTTAAAGGAAAACATTTACTCAGCACTAGTAACTCTGAACCGTGCAATGCATACGACAATAACCAACTCTCAAATCTCCTAAGCATCATCCGGATCCGGACATGCAGGATGGCTAAATACCTTGACAAGAGTGGCATTCTTATCAGCTTCATTGTCAATCACTACCCTGCAAGAAAAAAGCGCGGGAAATTTTAATATTAAAGCGACTATAAAATTTAAACCAACCGGATTATCTTAAGATGACAAGAAAGAACGCATGCGGTTCAAAACACAGCCTTGTACTTACTTTGGCGGGTCAATGATAGAGCTCATCGTGTCATACTCAGGGTCAAAATAAGGCCAACTTTTGCTAAGAGTCATAGCCGGTCCATTATTGAGAGACATCGGAGCCGCCAACATCTTGACGGTTTCCTTGACACTGAGGCAAAAAACCAGAAAAAGGGACAACGTAAGTCACGGAGCCTTCGGAAGGCGATATAGCACGTCTCGCTGCTCCGAACACCAAAACAGAATTTTATCAACCAATCATACTACTAAAACCACAAAGACCTCTGTAATATCACATATGCACCTTCGTAATATCACATACCGCCTCCAATTCCTGGCGTCAAAGCTCAAGACCTTCAAATCGTTTCATAGACAGATCACACTCCTTAATCCTTAAGTAGCCGCCAGAACTATACAAATGTCAATAATTATCAGCCTTGCAAAAATTCTAAACACACGATAATTGAAAAAACAGATAAAGCTCTCGCGTGAACAACTGCAACAGGCACACCACCAGCGGTAGCGATATTCTTAAGGACTATAAGAATTTAAGTATCCGCCAGAACTGTTCAAATGTCAATAATCAGCCTTGCACGAATCCAAAACATATGCTAATTGAAAACAAAATAGAAAAAACTCTCGCGTGAACAACTGCAGCAGGCACACCACCAGCGGTAGCGATATTCTTAAGGACTATAAGAATTTAAGTATCCGCCAGAACTGTTCAAATGTCAATAATCAGCCTTGCACGGATCCAAAACATACGCTAATTGAAAACAAAATAGAAAAAACTCTCGCGTGAACAACTGCAGCAGGCACACCACCAGCGGTAGCGATATTCTTAAGGACTATAAGAATTTAAGTATCCGCCAGAACTGTTCAAATGTCAATAATCAGCCTTGCACAAATCCAAAACACACGCTAACTGAAAACAAAACAAATAAAGCTCTCGCGTGAGCAACTCCAGCAGGCACACCACCAGCGGTAGGGATATTCTTAAGGACTTTAAGAATTTAAGTATCCGCCAAAACTGTTCAAATGTCAATAATCAGCCTTGCACGGATCCAAAACATACGCTAATTGAAAACAACAGATAAAGCTCTCGCGTGAGCAACTCGCGTGAACAACTGCAGGCGCACCGCGATAGCGATATTCTTAGGGACTGTAAGAATTCTATTATTTAGAAAAAAAAAATTAAAATGCAAGGCGCCAACGCTCAGTGCTTTTTCCTGCGTTTCAACGGCTTCATACATCGAAAGTTTAGCAGTTCCAATGCGCTCGAACTAAGTTAAGACACGAGCAAACCCTGAGGGAGCACCTGCACAAAAGCAGGAACGGCCGTGAGAGAAAAGCATACCGTTAGAAGAGTGTTAGCCAACAACAGCGCTCCGTTGTGAGGCGGAGGAGCAGCGGCGACATGTAACCTGTGAGAAGAAAATGACGAAGACGAGGGGGAGAAGAGCGATGGGGGAGAGAGATACCGCAACGCTAAAGCTGTGGCAGCGGGGGAGCAAATTAGGGATTCGGGGGAAGGGGACAGAGACAAACATCGGTGGTTGCGGAGAAGGACGGAAGCCGAGGAATCTCTTTCCTTCCTTTTCTTTTCTTTTGCTTTTTCAACGCGGGCTTTCTTTTTTTGGTGAAGAACTTTAGAGCATCTCATGCAACCATGCAATTGCAGAGGTCCCTTCATTTCATTTGCTCTCGCTCCATTGAGTAGGGGATGGCCACTTGTATCCCCACGCTAATTATAATACCAACCAATCACAAGTCAAGGGACTTTCAAAAACAAAAAGTAAGGTAGGTCTGGCAACTTGCTAATCTCAAGGAGAAAATATGACTTGTAGAGAGTTTAGAGCACCTTCATTGGTCCGGGCTCTTTCAAAGTTTGGGATAGGTTTTGGTCGGCCGTCAAGCCCTTGGATCTCCACCCATGCTCTTCAAAAAAGTGGCCCCACACTCCGACACACGCCCCATAAATAAGCACTTGAACACTTATCAACGAAAGTAGAGGATAAAGCTCACTAAACTTAAGGTGAATAGTGAATGAATTGTGGCTTGAAGGGCCCTTGCTAGACACGACAGGACACAGTGTCAAGAGAGGGTTTTGCATTGAGAGAGCCCGCAACACATTTTGTCCACTTTGAGCGTGTTGGAGTCACCAATGGAGCTGCTCTTAGAGGTTTCATAATACCTTCCAACTACAAGTGCCTTGTGCCATGTTTTGCGTAGCACTGGGGTAATAGTAATAAGTTGCCCCTTATTATTTTAATGTTCAATTACGATCTCCTCCAAGGTCCTTGTCGTAAAGTAAGGTCTTTGAATCCAAATCTAAATTCAAAATTTTCAAATTCAATCTCTAGAGGGCAAAATTCTGAAAACTTGTAATTTTTGAAATGTTAAAAAGAAGAGTTTTTACCCCCTTGCTCCACATTGCAAAACAAGGCGCAAGGCCCTTGCAAGGGGGAAGTATTGTTCACTAGTTTATAGACCCCTTCAATTATGAGGGGGAAGGTAAATATAAAGGCTGACACACGCTAGAATTGATTGCTTATCATTCAAAAATCAAAGGATCCTAGACATTTGGAGGGTTGCAAGAGATGCTCTTATACTTGCCCATAGGGTTCACACTTCAAAATATGCCCCTATTTTGAAGTGCCCATAGTTGCTAAACATATACAATTGTAAGAGTAATTTTTCCAATAGCTTATGGTGCCCTTGAAGATTAAATATGTATTGGAGGCACTTTCACTAAGGCCAACCATACATAGAGAGGTTGCGGGATTGAGTGGCCAAATTTCTTAAGAGCTCAAAGAAATGGGTTGGAAATAGGTAATAAAGTCATCATACTACTAAAATCACAATGATCTTTGTAATATCACATTTTCACCTTTGTAATATCACATCTCCAGTATTTGTGATATCATGCGTGTACTACTAAAATCACAAAGTCCTTTATAACATCACATATTCACTCTTTGTGATATCATATTTTACTATTAAAGTTCCTTTATAATTTACTATTATTTTGTAATATCCACTAGCAATAGCTTGGTTACAAAGCTTGCCAACCAATATAAAATATGAACTTGTTTTGGTAGATCTCATCTACTACTATCTATTATGCTGCCCAAGGTCATTTGAACTCCAAAATTCTTTTTCTTGGCTATTTTTTGCCTAAATCTTAACTCAATTTGACATTAGCTACCATTACACTAAGAAAATTGAGTACAAAAGTGGATGAAATTACCAAATCCCTCCTCAAGCAAACACCAAGTTTGTCAAAATATGGATGAAATTACTTAATATTGGTAAAATTTATGGATGAACATGTCCATATTATTGGATCTATCCAATTTTATCTAATATTCCATTCCTGCCTGCATTCGTGGGTGCGGGTAGCTCTGTCCTGACCAAAACAAAAAAACCAACCTTGATTGAAGTCCTTAGAAATGCTTTTGACCTTTTTTTTCTCTCTACAAATGAATTTATTTGTAAAGCAAAAGTTAAAGCAAAAGTTGGCAAATGACAAGTATTCATTGAAAGCACACAATTCTTCAATTTGAGAGGTGTTCATTTCCTTGACAGCTTTCAGTCACCTGAACCACTGAAGTGGGCTGGGCAGACTTTCTTGCTTTATGCTATAAATGCACTGGGATCTTTTTGTTAGCATTTATATTTGGTATCATGCTGGTGTATGAATATAAAACTCACACGGGCAAAAAAGCAAAGGAAGGGGGAGTATCTAGCAAAAAGCAATGAAACGGTATCATGGCCCATTAGTGCGACGAGCTTTTTTCACACTTTCATAGATTCAGCTGATTGCTTGTTAGCTTATCCACGTTGGCCAACCAGTGAGATTGTGTCAGTGGTACGGAGAGAACCGGCATTTAGTTTATTGTCAGCCGGTTGAAATTGCAAAAAGCTAGTTGAATTTAACCCCTAAAGGACCATTTGTCTGTGTCGGGGACAAATGGGATTTTGGGCATGTATTTATGGCTAAACTATTTTGTGTGATTTTTTGAAACTTTTATGGAAGATGGGGAATTCAAAAATTTGTGTGGTCATCTAATTTTTTCCTCATTCCGACATTTATTGAAGAAGTTAAAAATGAATATATGAGAATTTTTGTTTGGTGGGCAACCCGAAAACTTCTTAAAATTTCTGTTTTTTTTAAATAAAAATTTGAGGTTAGTTCTTTAGACTTATGTATATATGAGAAGCTTTGAATCATTCAATTCTAATTGATAAGATGAAAGTTATGAGAAGTTTTTGTTTGCGGGTAGGTGTGGAGAATCTCAAAACTATGCCTACACGCAAACTAAAACTTCTCATAACTTTCATCTTATCAATTATTAATGAAAGATTCAAAGCTTCTCATATATACATAAGTCTAAAGAACTAACCTCAAATTTTATTTTTTTTAAATAAGAAATTTTTCAAGAAGTTTTTTGGCTGCCCACTGAATGAAAATTCTCATAAATTCATTTTAACTTCTTCAATAAATGTCGGAATGAGGAAAAAATTAGATGACCACACAAATCTTTGAATTCCCCATCTTCCATAAAAGTTTCAAAAAATCACACAAAGTAGTTTAGCCATAAATACATGCCCAAAATCCCATTTGTCCCCCGTAGGGACAAGTGGTCCTTTAGGGGTTAAAAGAGAAAATTTCATGGATACCCTTGAGGTTTGCTATACTTGTATATAGTATGCGGGGAGATTTTGAGCTTTTTCAGTTAAAAGCGTACATTTCTCATTTTCATCCAGTTTTTTTAGTGGATGCACCGACTATTCACCATATATCTACACTATAATTGGAAATTTTCCAAAAACTTGGTCGTTTTTAGCCAATTTATTTAGATTTCAATCGGTCTTTTGCACATTTCATTTGGCTAACTTTCTACTGTTTTTTGGCTCTCCCCGTTCATTACTTGTATAGAGACCACTGGTTTTACAAAAATTGCACAAATGTTCTTGGACCATAATTTTTAGGCATTTGTTCTATTCTACATGCCAATTTTTTCTCCCTTTGTGCACACTTCTTTTTTGCTCTATTGTAAGTAGTGTGCACAACAAAAACAAAAACAAAAAAAACAAAAAAAACAAAAAAAACAAAAAAAACAAAAAAAACAAAAAAAACAAAAAAAACAAAAAAAACAAAAAAAACAAAAAAAACAAAAAAAACAAAAAAAACAAAAAAAACAAAAAAAAACCTAATAATCACAATCCAAGGATTTTTGTGCAAATTCTGAAAAACTAAGGGTATTTATACAAATATGACAAACCTCAAAGGTATTTATAAAAAATTTCCAATTTAAAACCACTAGTTAAAAATCAATTAAATTTTACAAAATGTCAATTATATTATATTATAGTATGAATATAGAAACGTCTAGTGCAATCTAGTGAAAAACTGGTTTAAAATGGAAAATTTTGGATTTTAGCTAGTGAAGTCAAAATTTCTTCCCAAATGTTGTTTGTGTCATTTTACAATCAAAGTTGGAATATGAATTTTAAAAAACTTTTTGGGAAAACAAAAACAAAAACAAAAAAAACACGCATTCATTTAAGTTGCATTAGTGTGCAATTTTAATTACATCAATAGTGTAACAAAACTCAGCAGCACAGCCAAGTTGTCTTCTAAGCCCACTGAAAAATTAATAAAAAATCGAAGTTTTAAATAAAAATGTACTTTTGGTTTGGTTTTTTTTGTGTGTGCATATGGTCCAAAAGTTTTTCTCCAACAGAGCTAATGTTTTGCCTTGCATTAAAGCCAAAACAATGTTACATTGTTTTCACCAAGGATTTCTACTTTGGGGTTAAAATAATAATTACAAATTT
Organism: Ulota crispa; assembly: GCA_963920765.1. NCBI lineage: Eukaryota > Viridiplantae > Streptophyta > Bryopsida > Orthotrichales > Orthotrichaceae > Ulota > Ulota crispa. Next base: position 14,582,484 of record OY987244.1, on the reverse strand, counting down.
AGCACTAGAAGACTTTCATGTTTGATTTACTAACCTGAAATTAATCTAAGGAAGCACAATGATGCATAACATTCAATAGCCTAAAGAGACTCTGCATTTCCCTCTCTTCAAGTATCATCCACGAACTTCATCTTGGCATCAAAATAATAACAATAATAATAATAATAATAATAATTTTTCTGACATGGCTGGCCCCCACATCAACTTATGTGCACTAAACTGAGCCTTTCTTTCATAAACTCTTTGACAAATTCAACTAAATGTCCTTTTAACTATTGATGGGTGTGGAATATTCCACAATCTTAAATTGGAGGGAGTGCAGGCTTGCTGAGTGCTACTGAATGTTATGTGTTGAATTTGCCAACTACAAAATAGTGGCATATATCTTTGCCAACTACAAAATAGTGGCATATATCTCTACTTTTGTTCTTATTTCTCTAAAATTTCTCCAAGCAAATAAGAAGGTCAACCCTAGATCTATCCAACCAAAGTATTTAATTAACAAAATATTCAAAATTCAATAAAGGGTTATAAAAATAAGTGATTTTACTCTTTGTTTGTTTGCAAAAGGTTGGCAACCATTTTGCCATGATGGAGTTTTCTGCAGTAGCTCTAGTTTCATCTAATGTAGGAAATGTATGTACCTTTTGCTAGATTGTCAATTCTATAGTGTGGCATCCAAGCATTGCTAAAGGTAAGTTCACACTTGGTCTTAGGAGGGGTTTAACAATATTAACCCCTAAAGGCCCAAGGGCCCTTTTGGGGGACAAATGGAATTTCAGGCATGTACCTATGGCTAAACTACTTTGCGTGATTTTTTGAACTTTTATTGAAGGTGAGGAATTCAAAATCTACGTGGGGATGTAACTTTTTCTTCATTTCAACATTTATTAAAGAAGTTAAAAATGAATAACTGAAAAATAAGGAACTCCGGGCAGCCCAAAAACTTCTTTAAAAATTGCAATTTTTTCAAATAAAAATGTGCGGGTTGGTGTGATTTTGAGTAAACCACACCTACCCACAAACTAAAACTTCTCATAACTTTCATCTCATTTATCAGAATTGAATGATTCAAAACTCCCCACGTCTATATAAGTCTAAAGAACCTATTTCAGATTTTTATTTGAAAAAAATGCAATTTTTAAAAAAGTTTTTGGGCTGCCCAGAGTCCCTTGTTTTTAAGTTATTCATTTTTAACTTCTTCAATAAATGTCAGAATGAAGAAAAAGTTACATTCCCACGTAGATTTTTGAATTCCTCACCTGCAATAAAAGTTTCAAAAAATCACGCAAAGTAGTTTAACCATAGGTACATGCCCAAAATTCCATTTGTCCCCCGAAGGGACAATGAACCTTTAGGGATTAATACAATCTAAAGGTGTGTCCAAATGCATCTAATTATCTTTAACTATCACCACTTTTAATACCAAGTTTGAACATACCCTAAGGACCGTATTCTCGTTTGCATACTAAAATATCAGTTTTGGATTGATTATAGTATTTAGTTTGCTTTTTCATAATTGCGTTCACTTGTGAATGATTTACTTTTCTTCTTTTGAATTTTTTTGCACCGTTTTTAACTCTTACTGTAGAATATTTTACAATTTGGGATTTAATATAAAAATCATTTGGTTGGCTCAAGTAAGTTTTTGGAAATCAAAACCAGAACAATTACAAGAGCAATAACAACAAATATAGATTTAAATATTTCAATGCTTGTACGTATATTAGAATGTCATGAAGATGATCAAATACTTGTAAAAGTGTACTCTGAGGTTTCTCGCAAAAGAAGTAATTTGGTCACAAACTGAATATCTAGTGGTGCTTCTCCACTTTGTATACTTATATTGGCAAGCTACTTGACCATACAATTTTGATAGCTCCTCTCCAATTTATGTTTTTGTTGAAATTCTGGTATTAAATAAATGCAAAACATTATACTTCTTGCTTTTAATTAATCTCAAAGCCATATGGAGCCAACAGAACTCATTTACGATTTCAGACATATAATAAATAAAATTATAAAAATGCTTTGATTTTCTAAATTAGCTCGAGCTTCCAATATTTAACATGTTGAAAGTAAATTTCATGTATTTGTAGGAGGTATTGCAATGGTGGTAATATATATATATATATATATATATATTACTATATATATATATATATATATATATATATATATATATATATATATATATATATATATATATATTTATTGCTGATGGATTAAAATGAACTAGCATTAATCTTATTTTGATCAATAGGATTCATGTTATGTGAATAATAAGCTTAACAAGCAATGAAAATTGACCTAGAAAATCAAAGTTACATTTGTTTTTTGAATTGATTCTTGATTCTTAAAAAACAAATAATATATTTTTTTGACAAAATAGAACTAGCAATACATTTGGAATGTGGATTGGTCCCTCCATGTTTATCCAATCCATTGTCAACACTACAAGAAAAAGGGTCATTTTTGACTAAGGATTTTGATTACAAAAAAGATTAAGACAATTACACTTTCGTGACTAGTATTTATGACCATATGTAGTTATAAATAACTTACTCTATGACTACATGTAGTCATAAATTAAATTATTTATGAAAAAATGAAATTATTCAATCATAAATTAATTATTAATGACTATATGTGGTCATAAATACTAGTCACAAAAGTGTAATTGTCTTAGTCTTTTTTGTAGTCAAAATCTTTAGTCAAAAATGACCCTTTTTCTTGTAGTGCAACAACTAGAATTTGACAAAAACAATACGTTGCATCCGACTTGCTAGAGTGTCCTAACCATGAGACCAAGCACTTTTTCATTTGATGTTAACCCTTAAAGGATGGGCTGATCACCGTGGGTTGGTCAGGCTGCAACCATTTCGTGCGGACAATTTTAGTGTGCCTTATCTTTTAGGGGTTAAATTTATTAACAATTCAAGTTTTCTTTCTATCACATGCCTTCTTTTACTTTAATATTGGTTCTTATTATGAAAAATGATATCTTTAATGTTAAATAACTTTCTCGTATTCCTAATTTATGTTTCCAAGTTGTACAAAGTGTGAAGTACATGTTTTTCAAACAAGAAGGGCTGAGAGAAACTTGTTTGAGCTGAAGGCATTAACTTATGATCTTCCTACGGGAGGAGACTTTTACTCTAATATTTAGAGAGGAAACTATAGATTTACAACAAAAGGAGAGGAAGAAAAACACAACATCATTCAGTACTTCAAATATTTGAAGGGATGACAAAGATTTTGCCTTCTTTTGAGACAGAATATTTAGAAGCAAGATGGGCATCAAAATACTACAAATTCTTTAGGAATTAATTCCTAAAAGAGGAAGCATCTACGAAGCCAATGATAAGTGTATGGTTTCAAAACAACATTGCATTCATGGTATTGGATGGATGTTGTTCATTCAAAAATTGTACAAAAATGTTTGAGATTTATTTTGAATCGGCGCTACTAAAATTTAATAATTGTTTCACTTTTGCATCAACTTGCCTTCGGTGGACCATTTCTACATTATCTCTTGACAATCGTAGGGCTTGATAAAAGCACTGTACCTTTTTTTCCAATAACATCATGGAATAATGCACCCATTTAACGTTGCACCTCAACAAATAGTGCTAAGATTAGAGAATAGTCAATACACCATTTCTACACGACTAACTAAACGTATCACTATCTTTTATTTCGTGTAAAATTAGAACTTGTGTTTATTAACATTAGAGGCACTTGAAGAAACTATTTGAGCAATCACAATAATATTTGGATTTGGAAATTTGGATTTGGAAATTGAACAATCGACATAGAGCTCATTGAAAGCATGCTAAAAGAAAAAAATAGAACAAGCTTTCCAAATCATCCAAATCATCTGAATCCAAGGCAATGGCATGACAAAATCTCAAAGCTTGTTGTATCATTGCCATGGATTCTTTTTCTTAACTCCTAAAGGACCAACTGTCCCCTTGGGAGACAAATGGGATTTTGGGCATGTACATACAACTAAATTAACTTTTGTGGAAGATGGGGAATTCAAAGGTCTACGTGGGCATCTAATTTTTTCTTCATTTTGACATTTATTGAAGAAGTTAAAAATGAATTTGTCAAAAAAAGTCGAGATTGGGCAGCCCAAAAAAATCTTTAAAAATTGCATAAAAAAATAAATAAAAACATGAAATAGGTGCTTTAGACTTATATATAGGTGGGGAGCTTTGAATCATTCCATTTTCATTGATGAGATGAAAGTTATGAGAAGTTTTTTTTGCGGATAGGTATGGTTTCTCTCAAAATCACACCTACTCGCAAACAAAAATTTCTCATAACTTTCATCTCATCAATGAAAATGGAATGATTCAAAGCTCCCCACCTATATATAAGTCTAAAGCACCTATTTCATGTTTTTATTTTTTTTAATGCAATTTTTAAATAAAATTATAGGCTGCTCAATATTGACCTTTTTCTATAAATTCATTTTAAACTTCTTCAATAAATGTCAAAATGAAGAAAAAATTAGATGCCTATGTAGACCTTTGAATTCCCCATCTTCCACAAAAGTTAATTTAGTTGTAAGTACATGCCCAAAATCCCATTTGTCCCCCAAGGGGATAATTGGTCCTTTAAGGGTTAAGCATGATTTGGAAAGGCTTCTTGGATTTTTCTTTATCTTTGAGCTTGCTGTCAATGAGCTCTATATTGGTTATCTCCAAATCCAAATGTTACTGTGGTTACTGAAAGGGATTTTTTCTTAATCTGTTTTGATTTTGCTCCAAATAAAAAATATCAATTCATTTCGTGAGTCATTTGGAGTGGTGCATTGGTGATACTCTTTGAAACCATACTCCCATTCATTTGTGCAAAGAACGCCCCCCATAAGCTTCTTCTCACTTTCGTCCTTTTCTCAAGGAGGCCTAGTGAGACAAGGAGTGTCAAGGACCACTCCTAGCCCAGATATTAAATTTGGGGTGCGCTTTAGAGATGGAGTGTGAATCGATTGTTATTTTTTGTTTTTTCACCTTTTAAAGAGGGGGTGGATGAGGATCATGTCATAATCTAAGGTCCTGGCACAGGACAGTTTCTTGGTCGGTCGGACCATTGCAATAGATTCATCACCATGATGAGGCAGTTGTTGGGCCCATGGTCCAAACAGTCCATATCCCATCTGTCCATTTGGTAAAAGATGCATGGATATCAACAATATTGTCCTTGTCATGGCGTCCTCAATTGAGGCATGGGTAAGAGCTCCAAAAATCGTACAAGGATGTCTTTGTTACGTGTGCCATTTTAGTAGTGGCTTTCCTAAGGAGTTTACAACCTCAATGCACAATCAGCTCTAGAATTGTCAAGGACATGGGAGCACATAGTTAGAGAGGCTAATTGCCTAAGGGATGGAAGAACATCAGAAGGAATTATCGAAGAATAAGTTGCACTTTACCAACCGCAAACATCTCTCCAAACTTTGAAAGTTTCTTCTGAGTGTTGTTTAGGACCGCTCTAGTTTGCTTTATGCAAAAAACAACAAAATTTATTATGTAGCCTCATTTGTCTTGTAGCAATTGCTACCTTCATGGCATAAATTTGACACAAATTTTAGTGTCATCTGGGGGTTTTCTTTGTTTCTTGTGACACTTAAGAAAATTTGAAAGTGTCTCCAATGACACTAAAATACTCGTAGAAAATGTTGTTCTGACACCTCCAAAATTAAAAAGGTGTTCCTCAATTATGCAATTCGTAAAATTAAGGGTACTACAAACAAAATTGAATGAGAAGAAGTTTTAGACCACCCAAAATGTAAAAGAGAGTGTCCTCTGATTATGTTACAAAAGTGCCAAATTTATGCCCTAGCCACCTTGTACTTTCCATCGCAACATTGTATGCTTGAAGAAGCCATTGAACGGAAGTTATGGGATAGGAAAGCAAGCAATCAATTATAGCAGTTGCAATGGACAAGGCCATAGTTTTTTTACATGGAAATTATAAAAATCTTGAAACCTAAAGAATTAAATAGTTAAAAAAACTAGCTATGGCCAACATTTTGGAAATGTTTTTTGTATTTTCAAAAGCAAAGTCCAGGTATTTTTTATTTTGTAAGAAATTACATTTTTCCATATAAATAAAAATGGTGAAAATTAGTAAAATACAATATTGTTTCAAAATAGTAAGATTCGAGTTTTACTCATAGAACTTTTGTAAATTTTGTCATACGCACTAATAGATACGATCAGCATAGTCGGTACATGGGAATTGACCTCTAAGCTTAATCCTCAGACAGTTTCTGAAATTTTGATACGCGAGCAGCAATAGTTAATAATAAAAGTAAAAAATAAATAAAACAGATAATCACAAGAATCAGTGCACCTTGGAATTCGCTCAGGCTGTGCAGCAGGCACCAGACCAACTCCCAAGAGCAGGGAGAGCATAAGATACCTCGAAAAATAAATGTTGAAATTCTTGGGAAAAAAAAAAAGTCTTGTATGGTAGTACTCTCGAAAACCGTTTGCTCATTTTGAACCATTCACTAGCTTGCTGTGAAATGGTGCACTGATGGCTCTTCCATTGGCCTCTTACAACTCATTGAATGCATGGAAGAAAATTTGTTTTTAATTACAAAAGCCAATCATTCTCTTTGTTTCCTCAAATCTTTTCACAACTTGCAAGTGAACGGTTCTTGAAAGGTTTAAGGTTAATAATAGGCACCTATGACACATGCACTTTGAGGATTCATAAGTAACTCAAAAATGCTTCAAAAAATATGAAACAACTTGTGTTACATTTAGCATCTATTTCTCTTTGTCTGAAAAGTGAACTAAAAATCCTTCCATCCACGGAAGACCATGAAAAAGAGCAATGAGCCCTTAGATGGGCAGTTTTTGAGCGTACTACCTTAGGATGTTTGTGGTTTTGACATCCTCCAAATATAAATATTTTAAAATAATCTAAATATTTGATAAGAATGTGCTTATCTCAAGCCAATGTTTGGGAAGAACTGGCGGTTATTGTTGGCCGGTTGAAATTGCAAAAAAACTGATTGAAATTTGAAATTACTGGATTGTTTTTCTTCAAGTTTTTTTTATTGTAGTATACTACAATAGAAATATAGAAGTTTTACAAGAAATAATTGGTGCATGGTATTGAAAATCTGGTTGAGAGTGGGAAATGCCAGATTTGAACTGGTGAAGCTAAAATTTATCCCCCAACACTGCAGTGAGCTCCATTATCAATGTCACAACAATTCACTCATAGGAATCAAGGGGATCCTAAGAAACTTCCCTTGTGTAGCCCTAGGAGAGAGGGTAGGTGTGGAACTGTGGATTGTGTCCAATAAGAGGGAGATACCAAAAAAACAATAAAAAGTCAACCAAACGAAATGTCAAAAAAACGAGTTGAAATTTCAATCAATCAGATAAAAATTAGCTAGATTTCTGGAAACTTTTGATTATAATATAATAATATAAACATTGTCATGCGCATGCATAAAGAAAACTAATTGAAAATGAGAAACATAGGTTTTTGCCTAGGAAACTCAAAATCTCTATAGGCACTGATTATGTTTACAACTGGAAGGAAAAACCTAATCATATAATTTAAATGACCCAATTTTCATGATAGGCATAAAAAGGTTGTTGAGGAAAAGATCCAATTTTTCCATTGAGTTACATAGGATTGAGAAAGAGACAATTGATTTGTTTTTAGAGAGTTGGTCCACACTATGTCCCACTCAATTCTCATAACCTAATTGACTAAGAGGTTGAAAACTGGAATTTGAGGATTGAGATTATTACCAAAGCCCCAAATCTTGTGTCTTGGTTCATTTGGGAATGCCCACATGGCAATACTTGTTGGAATTGCTGGAGCAAAGGAAGAGTGGGACCTTGTTCCATATGTTAGGAATACAAGAACCATCATGTATACAATCTCAAAGCCAATTTCCAAGAAAATTATTGTGAAATAGATTCAAACATCATCTAATAGTAAAATTTTCCCTCCATAATCCAATAAAATTGTAATCTATCATCACACTAGGATATGAAGAATTAGAACAAAAAACACATTGTGAATTCCACTTTTAGTTCGTTGATAGAGGAGATTCATATAAAGTAGCAAATCTTATATGTTTCTTAACCCCTAAATGCCTAAGGCCTATTTTGAGCTCTGAGGAATTTGTTCTAAATTGAACAAAAACCCAAATTTTTGATCAGTTGTATAAGTTTTTTTAAAATTGTAAGTGTACAAATTTGAACTAGATATGTTAAAGATCACTTAGGAAAAGAAAACTCATCAACGTCTCTTTTGGATTGAAAGATTATAACATTTGATCAAAAGGGTGTTAAAATTGCAAAAATGACTTGAAGTCTTTCATTCCGCCTTTCACATGTCAAACCTAAAAACATGGTCACCAAAAAGATATGAAGTTAAGGAACATTACATGCATAATTCCAATCAACTTACAGCTTTTTAAAATTTCTTCTTCAAAATTTTTAAATGAATTTGTAGTGTAAAATTTTATGTAGGATCTAGTGTATTTGAGGCTCATTTTGAAGAGCTCTCAACACTAAAAATGTCAAGATTGCAATGGACACCCTTGGATAAAATCTTGAATAGAAAAGTCATGATAATTTTTTTTCAAAATCAAATTTTTGATGCCAATACTAGACTTCAAAAAGAATAGTTCAAAAACATTAACTACTTAAAATATAAACTTAGTTAAATTTTGCAAAAGTTTAAAGTGTTGTTGACACCAAAATGTGGTGCCTTGGGCATTTAGGGGTTAAAAGTGAACTAATTGAAGGGTTGGAATTGAGACAGCTTTGTACTCAAATTCTAGGCTATGATTATTGGTTCACTTAGAAATACCTACATGACAACACTTATTGGAAATCTTGGGATTAACCTCTAAATGACCTAGTGTGCCATTGTGGTCAATACAAGAGGTTTAGAGTGTATTCAGAGGTGTTGCATTTCATGGATTGGGCTAGCATTTGGTGGAGCTTGTGGGTGATTGCAAGAAACACTTGTACTATTTTTTGTCCCCTTCACCTCCTGCAGGTGCTTTTTGGCTTGTAACTTTTGCGCAACATGTTCTTTTGAGCTGAAATTTTAGAAAAAGGTACATGTCATAGTTACAAACCTTCCATAATTTTTGCAGTTATTTTAAAAGTATATTACTATTTTTGAACATCCCCCAAATAGGTGTCTACCTTGGCCATTTTGGGGGTTTTTAGTACTATTTTGGGTCCAAAAAAGCTTTTCTAGGGCTATAAATTAGGGATGTTGTTTATGGAGCATGCCTACATGCATATGTAGAAGGGTTTTGCAAATTATAAATTCCATGGCATCTACATTGTCTCAAAGTGGGCATCCTATCTCCCTTCATTGGCAAAATCTAAAGAAGTTCCATAGCAAAGCAATTGTACCATGTGAATGTGTTTAATGGGTTCTCAAATGGCCAAATTTTATTTAATTTTTTTGAATTATTTTACTATTTTCTAAAAAGCAAGAAAGAAATTGGCTTTTTGTTGGTGATTTTGTTTTATGCATAAATTTTAGAATAAAAAATTTCTAGGTTTGAATTTTCACGAGCATGCTATTTTAAGTGCTTTACAAATTTTCCATATTTTGTTTTATCTATAAAAAAAAGTTTCAAAAGCTCATAGTACTACCTAATACTACCAGTACTAAGGGTGTTTGAGACAAAACTATGAAGTGTTTCTTGCAACTATCCTTATATCAATGCTCTCTCCAATGATTTGAGGTGCTCGACCATTGTAGCCAATCAATCTGTAGAGATTGAGCAAAGTTTATACATCCAAAGTCTATGATGTATGTATGTTTGCTGCAGGGTTGTGCACCCAAAGGATAATTGGGTCTCAGGGTACATGGCAACGTGGACTACGACCTCCCAAATTGGCATTGGGTGCGACGTTTGTGGCGGGAGTAGTTATCAACATAAGATCAAAAAGGAAACTACAGTAATATGGATATTTTCTAGAGAACCATTTTTCAAGTCTAAACCATGCATTGCCTTTATTGCATTTGCTAGAATTCCTACTTTTGTGACCACATTTGTCTTGGTGTCTTAAATTGGAACGGTTAGTTTCTACGTTGGAGATGTATGGAATTGAATTACTAGGTCTCAACCAACAGAGTATTTGGCCGTATCAGAAGTCAATGAGCAAGTTGTCAATGAAGCAAACATTGTACTTATGTGTTTCACTTGAGCTTGTGATGTGGCAAAGGGATAGGGCATATACAACTATAGAATGTTCTGGCAAAGCCACCATACAGCATCATAGAGTTTTTGAAACACATCAATAATGAATTGCAAGCTTATATGAAGACTTTTTGCTAGTCAAAATTCCGATTGCAATAATCTTACACACAAGCAAGCGTACCTCAAATGATTGAACCTTTTGCAATGAAATTGCTCATTGATACCAAAGAACTCCTCATTGCAAATTGTTTTTCTGAACTCAAAAAGTGATAACTTGATAAATGTTGAGCCAATGTCACTAATGGTTCCTAAGAATTGAAGCAATAACCATTGAACCTGCAAGTTCTCAAAATCTGGCCACCCTCGACAGTATTGCTCAATCTCTAAGTGGAGGTATGAGCCCATATAAGATCCTTGCGATTGTAGGCAATCGGCAAATGGTTGTATGCACCTTAGTTTTTCATTTGGCATACTTGGTGCTTCAAAATAGCTTGAAATGCTAACCCGTGTTCTCTCCAATCACTGCGCCCACCCGCCATCTTCTACAATTTAGCAGTTTATATGCTATTTCTGATGCGTACCCCGCCTAGTGTTCATGAATTTTTTTGGACTTCACTAGCTAAAAACCGACATTTTCAATTTTATTGGTTTTTTTTCCCAAATTGTGCAAGACATCTTTCTAAATTTACATATTAATATACAATATTTAAAATTTTAAGTAAAACCTAAGCAGTTTTTTTGCCGGCAATTTCAAAGTGCAACTAGTTTTTTTCCCAATTCCATTGGCTAAACTTTGAACTAGCCGCTGGTTATTCCCGCACATTGACCCTGCCACACATGTAGCAACCACCCTCTACTATCCTTTGGGTCACCTCTTGCGTTTATACAAACTCAAGTGCATCCACAACTACGTCACTCATGCAGTCGATCTTCTCCAAAAACTTGCAAGCAAATTGCTAGACCTGTGCAACTGCATCGACATGGTACGATTTGGTTGCCTTTATATGGTTTGACCTCCTATACACCGCACACCACCATAGAAGTATTCTACGATGCGGCACATACGATACCTTGGGGATGTTTAGGGATTAAAAAAATTGGGATCTTGGTCCAAGAGTGAGATGTAAGATAGAAGGTATTAAAATAGTTTGAGCTCAAAAATAGTCCCCTAACACAAAGGTGCATATTGGGCTCTTCACGCAATCTATACTATTAAGTGGGAGGATTTTCTAAGTGCGCCCTTTTCTAGAATCTTCTAGAGCTTTTTGTTGTAAGTTGAAGCAACAAAAGCCGCTCAAGATATAGAACACCAAGTGCCCTCCAACCATGTCCATTTTCAAGAATTTGTAATTTTTTTGGGTGGAAGGTGAAACAATAAAGGATGTCCCAAATACAAATACCAAACACTCTCCAATCATGTGGTAGAAATCAATAAAACGCCAAGTGCCTCCTAGCAAATATAAAAGAGTAGCATCTTGATGAAAGTAATTGGTATTGTTGGTCTCTAAAGAGGACCAAAATGATGGTGCATGTGGATTAGATTGTAGATCAATTGTGAGATATTGATTTGATTGGATTCTAGACCAATTGATTTGTAAGATATCAATTTTTATAAAGTTGAATGCTGCATTACTTAGACGTGTCCTACTCATGCAAGGCATATGCCTGTATATATAGGATATAGGATTAGAACTCTCTTAGAAACTTATATCGTTCTAACTTCAAAAATATCCAACCGATTTTAAAAGAGTTTATAAAATATGAATAAAAACAAATTAAACAAAAGTTCTTTTTCCTTCAAAGGAAATCTGACCCAACATTGTTTGAAGGTGAGCACGCTTTCCAAAAAGCCAAAACAAACCTTAAAAGGACTATTTTAGCAGATCCTATCTTACCAAAAAACAAAAAAACAAATTTTAGCTTGAAGCCACGTCCTAATCTACAATTCTATTGCACAGGATATTCAAGTCTTATATTTTATTTTTTATTTAATACATGTATTTCTTGTTATAACCAAACAAAAGTTGAAATCTGGCTTTAAATTGAAGCTTGTAAGGTTGGAAGATAAGACGTAGTGTAAACAACTTTCATTTACTATCCTTAACTCCTAAACGCTAAGGTGGACAAAAACACGCCCGCTGCATATCAGAAAAACGCTTTGTGGAATGGAAAAAGTTATTTTTCATCTTCTTCTTTTTCCAGAAGTGATCATAAACACATGGCCCATCATAGAAGACAAAAAATTAACTCATTAGATGCACTCAAAATTTTAAGTAATTTAAACTGTGAGGAGATTTAGGGATATGGTATTTGGTTCTATGTTGTCCTTCTTACAATTTTCATGAGGTCATTATGCACTATTAAGTATTGCAACTTTTAAAGATAGTATTATAATGAGTGGACAATTGCAAAGCACAATAGAACCATTGTAGAGGGGTTGGTCATATTGACCAACCAGGCGTTTAAGGGTCAATGGTAGTACAAGAAGACTTGGGATTGAAATATGAATTGTTTTCAAGATATTGGGATTAAGGTAAGCGCACCCATAAGCATGGAAATAAGGGTTATGGAGTAGGTAAAACAATTGGCTAACTTTGAAAAAATACTGTAAGTTAGGAAGTGGAAACCAAAAATATTGGCATCAACTTCAAGGTTCCAACTGCAAGCATTTGTTCACAAAGATTTTTCAAAGTCCAAAATCACTGAAATTGTAGGAACCATGTGTAAGAGATGCTAAAAACAAGGCTTGTTGGTTCTTAAATAGTGAGATGGGTACTCAAAACCTCATGCTAGTCACCCACAACCATCACTTCATTCCCCATAACCATCACTCAGTCACCCACAACCATTTGTTTTTATATTGATTAGCACTTGCCACTGTCACGTCACTAGTAAAAAAAACAAGTCCTAAATGACTAAATGACAATGACTAAACCATGACTGTTCAGTCATTTTATAGTTATTATGTAGTTGTTGTATAGTCATTGCAGTCATTGTCACTTAGTTATTTAGGACTTGTTTTTTTACTGATGCGTGACGGCCATGGGGACACAACGCTTATGGATGTTGCTACCTTAAATGTTGACAAATGATCCATCAATGTGGTTAGATAGACAATTGGGTCTCTATCTACATGGATTCTAGTATTTGAAATTGTTTACAAAGTATAAATAGATGGACTTTGTTAAGAGCTTTTCATTTACATAAAAATATCAAAACGTGCTATACTACTTTGATACCATGCCATTTTCCACTACCAAGGAAGGGTGCCATGACCCCATGGGGCTCCATGAAGGACACTTGTGGAAGTGCATCTCAACCACTGCTTTTGGGAAGGGAAGGGCCGAAGGGGAGTGAGTGCCCTCCACACGCTGCACGGCAGATTCCTCACATTATGTGGGGCTCGCTGTTCAACACCCTCCGCCACCCAAAAGAAAAAGAAAAAAATAATTTCTTTTTCTTGTTGTTGGGAATTTAGGGGCAGTTCCCACTGTTTCCCAAGTCAACACTAAATTCTCAAAGTAAGTTATGATTGATTTTTGTATTTTCGGTGGTAGAGCGACACGCACTCGAGGGAAAATTTGAATAGACCTGGACAGAATTTAAGACATGTGCACGTTCATCCATAAATGCTATTTATCCCGTAAAGGTCCAAGCAAAACTTTCATTAAAAACCCTTCAAAACTGTCATTTTTAAAGCATCAACCAAATTTGAAAACAAAAACACATTTATCCGCATGTAACTGTAGGATCTTGTATTAGGATAGCTTGAGAATATTTGGAAAAACATTCAGAATGTTCCACCGCGTGGATTGGAAGATACATCAATTTGAATATTCAAAAACATCTTGTGAGAATCTAAACAGTTACCCTTCAAAAGGTGAAATTTCTAAGGAAAAAAGGCCGTGTGGGTGGTGCTTCTCTAGATTCCTTATTCCGCCTAAGTAGGGTACATGTCAAAAAAGTTTCAAATAATTTGGAATTATATAACATATGGGAAGAAAATAGTAAGTAAAAAGAAGTAGAGAATGATTCAAAACACTAAATTTTTGAGAATTTAATTATGGAAATGAAAAACCTCAATCCCAATGCTCGTAATGTTGTAATATACAACCTACATCCTTTGGCTTTGTTTCTTTTCCAAAATAATGAAAAATGAGTAAAATAAAGGACTTCAAAGTTTATTTTAGAGTAGAGAATCTATAACTTCCCGCAAACAAAAACTCCTCACAACTTTCATGTCATTGATAAAAACAGAATGATTAAAAGCTTCCCACTTTCACATAAATCTCCTTAACCAATTTCAAATTTTTGTTTTTGAAAAAAGTGATTTTTAAAAATTTGTCCAAGCTACCTGCCAAGTGAAAAAAAAAAAAAACATATTAGGCTATAACATTTTACTCGTAATTCCAAATGTCATGAAATTTTGCGCATATGAAAAACAAACCTTGTTCCCACATTCTATTAAAATTTCAGCTTAAAATATGAAAGTCTCCAATCACAAGTACCTGCCCAAAATTGCCATGTTACTAAAAAAGGGGGTTTGGTCCTTTAGGGGTTATACTAATAAACTTCATCCAAAATTTAGCAAACTTGGTGCTTAGCTAAAGAAGGATTTAGCAATGTCATCCATTTTTTCACCAAAATCTTCTAGTGTTGTAACCACCAGTCAAAGTTTGAGGTCAGATTTAGGCAGATTTTGCCAAGAACATTTTCCCTAATAGCAAGTGATTGACAATTCAAGGAACTGCAGTAGTGCAAAGGCGCTTCATACTATAAATTGAGGCTGGCTTCCAGCCACAGACACACCCAATTATGGAATCTGATTAGTTTGTATTTTGAAAACAACCTCAAAGGCCTTAGGAGTGAAGTCTAAATTTTTAGAACACTTTTTAATCTTTAAAAGAAAAAATTTGACATGGTCCCAATTCCAAAAATTAGGTCTCCTAAACATGTGAAACCAATCCTTGACCTTGGTGCCGTTGTTGTATTTTATTAAAATATTATTTTTGAATAAAAAACATTCTTTTGAGATACTCAACAGTGCAGGATGGAGTAAAAATATAAACAATTATCCTTAGTTTCTTTTTTAATTCCTTATCTCTTGAAATTATCAAAGTTTACTATATTAGCCTCAACTTTTTGGCCTCAAAGCCTTTACATACAAGAAAGTTAACTCCCACTATAATCGTATTATAATGGGCACTTGGGACTGTTCTTTAGGCCATTTGAGCTGAAATTTTGCCTAAATGGCCCCAAGTTTTCATGACCTTGACCCCTAGTGTAAAGTGACCCTAAGGGCTGTAGTTCCTACGACAATATCATTTTAAAATTTTAAAATTTTAAAATTTTATTTTTGTTTTTATTTTTATTTTTCATAATCAACCCTGGTACTGTAGACAGTAGAGTAGTAGACACTGTCACAAAAAGCATAATGGAGACGTGCTGACGTAGCATGTGGTCTCCATGAACCACCCTCCTAAAAAAAATAGAAACAGAGAAGCCTGACACCGAGGGCAGTGTCTCTTATCCCAAGTTAGAAAATAGAAAGGACATTCGTTGCCAGTCCCTGTTTGGCTGGGGGCCTCTTTCAAGCCCTCCCTCCAACATTCTCTGCAAGAGGGAGAAAAAGCACATTCACATGCCCTATAAATGGATTATGGCCTTCGGGGGACCTTAATATCTTATGCTCTAAAAAGTGCACCTACTCCATTACGGCTGTACATCCGTACCAATTCGATTACTCAAAATTCTTGTAATTGGGTCATTTCTGAGCATGTCCAAAGGTATTTGATTTCTCAATTCTTGAATTTGGGTCAATGTGAAGGAAAATTGGCCACTAGTGTATTGTTGGTCATTTAAGAAGCAAAGAAAATCGGTTGTGCTGAAAATAATATGCTACATTGTCAAAAGAATGTATAATTTTAATATATAAATACAGGCAATGTTAGGTGCATACTTATTAAAAATTTGGCTGAAAAGGAGAAAAGCCATACCCGAAAGGGTGTTTCAGAAGGAAACAAAGTCCAAAACTGCCACTTTTGGAAGATTTATTTTAACCCCTAAAGGACTTAGCCTTTTTTTCAAGTTAAGTAATTGATAATTGCCACTTCTGGGGAATGAGTAAAAAAGTAAGAAAATTTGTTTTTTTTTTAAAATCCAGCCGTAGGATCTTGCTCTAGATTGCTAGAGGAACTTGTGGGAAAAAATAAAGTCAATTTTGATGGAGAGGAGTGAGATATTTACATTTAAAGTGCAAAAAAAAAGTTTTTTTCCCTTCTGCCCAGAAATTTAGAAGTCTTTGACCACTCTTATATCAAAAAAATTAATGTACGCAAAGTTGAGGTTTTATTTTTCCCATGTAGGAGATCAAGTTAGTTATATGTGGGAGAATTTTCAAATCAATTGGAACTATACAACCCATGAGAAAAAAAAATAGTAAGTAAAAAGAAGTAGAGAATGAGTCAAATCACTAAATTGCTAAGAATTTAATTATTAAAATGAAAAATGCAAATCCCAACAGTTACAATGTTGTAATAAACAATCTACTTCCTTAGGTTTATTTATTTTTTCCAAAATAATGAAAGTTGAGTATAATAAAGGACTTCAAAGTTTATTTTAGAGTAGAGAATTCATAACTACCCGCAAACAAAAACTCCTCATAACTTTCATTTCATTGATTGAAATTGAATGATTCAAAGCTTCTCATGTATAAAAAAATCTAAAGAATCAATTTCAAAAAACAAAATTCAGAAAATGTAATTTTTAAAGAAATTTTTGGGCTGCCCAAACGGGCAGTCCTCCCCAAATTTTCATGAAATCATGCATAATTTCTTCGTCAAATGTCAAAATGAAGAAAAAATTAGATGCCCACATAGATCTTTGAATTCCCCACCTACAATAAAAGTTTCAAAAAATTGCACAAAATAGTTTAACCATAGGTACATGCCCAAAATCCACTTGTCCCCGAATGGACAAACAATCCTTTAGGGGTTAAATCCAAAATCAAAACTTTTCTTTTGCATTCCAACCGCAAAAAAGAGTTAAAAAAGGGGTAAGTCAATGTGTGGCATTTACTTTAGCCCATGTGACCACAAGTATTAAAAGATTATAACATTCATAATTTTACAAATATATACTTTTTGGCCCTGCCCAAAAGGAAGAGCAGATTTTGAGCCCCCTTAGGCATTCATGAATATATGATGTTAGGTTCAACTAGTCAAAATTTCAGATATAATTGAGATGCCTAACTTATGTCAAATGAGCTAAAATTACAAGGTGGTCAAAGGAAACAACTATACACTAGCCAATCTTTAAAAATTTCTTGCATAGTCAAAATTTATTTTTTCACAAATCTAAATAGTAAAATGATGTAACCTCATTTACTCTAGTACTGTAGGTTCATAGCAAATACGGCAGTTCACTGCCAAATTTAATAATTTTTGAGAAAAAATCATTTGGCATTACTTTTTTAATTAAATAACGCTTTGGCTCTTTCAAAAAAAATACTAATATTCGGCAGTTAACCACTTTTTCTGGTAGGATATGGGAAGATTATTTTATTCAAAATCATCCATCTATGTTGGCTAGCCCTAAAATAACCCTAAGATTTCAGCAGTTTGTTAGGTGGATGTAAGTAACTAAGCGCAGAGTTTGCAGCCCTCCTGGAATGGTCCCTGCCTTCTGGAATTAGTTACAGCATTAGTATGCATAGCTACTGATTTTTTCACTTTTCGGAGTTTCAAGTTTTTGATTTATTTGACATTGGACACTTTTGAAGAATGGAATCTGGAATTATTCGGCTAAGCTTTTCTGAATTATTTTGCCAAATCTGCTATGAACCTACAGTAGTCAAAAAATATATATTAGAAAATCACAAAACCTTGCAAAATTATACTAATTCAAGCTTTGCCACAATTCATAATCTTGAAGTCTCATGCATAAATTAAGCAAGATAGATGGGAAGATTGACTTCCTAAATGTCCTTTTGTTCAATAAAGAGATAAACTTTGTGTTAATCCCATTATTCAATAATAAACTATAAGATTTGCTTGATTTAGTTTTCTAAACAAATTGCTAGTTGCTAAAAATTTCATTACAAATGGCTTAGATTGTCTCCTAAAAATATTTAAACACAAAAACTAAAAATTAAAAGATCATTTGCAATTTCTTTGCTTTGAGGGTGAAGATTATCATGATATTTTTCAAATCATCCTCTACGGCCACACATATACTTGCCATTGCAATTTTGGCAAAATTTGTGAGATTGTGTCTTGCCATTATTGCAAACCACATAATTTCCTCTCAAACTAGAGGTTGAGAAGTAACAATATTCATTGCAGCTTAGTGGTTTCTAGTAATTTTGCCCTCTCCAGTCATGCAAACAATTTTTGCATAATTGTAAACAAAATTGGAGATGCATCATTTTTCCTTTGCTACTCTTCACCATTCTTACACTCATGAACATACATGACAAACACGTTCAACATGTTAGGTCTAATAGGATAAAAAACAATTTGCCAAGTCTCTTGCCAAAACCCCTACAAAGACCTTTGCCAAGACCCCTCACCAAGGCCCTCACCTAGACCCCACCAAGATTACCATTGAAGCTAATTTTGGGCAATTTTTTTGTTTCCTCCATGTTGTGCAAGTAGTTTGCATCATTTCAAGCATCACGACTTTTTATTTGGGCATGTGATCAAAGGGGTTTTTTTTACACAAAGGTATTCATTGTATACATGTTGTCTCCAAATTTCAAAAATATCCACCTAAAATTGACTTCCTAGGAACCTACCCAAATTTTCAATTGTCTATTCAACGGACAATTGTCCTTTAGAGGTTAGTATTTAGTGCAATAAACAAGTTAAAAAAAGCTTGGCAACAACAAAAAAGTTGCAAAAAAAATTCTAGCGCGTCCAAGTTGAAAACCATCTGAAAGCTTAGTATGTAGAGATTTTTATGCACCACTAAGTGGCCAAGCAACGGATCATTCATGAGGCAACTTTCTAAGGTAAGGCAACCTAGTTGTTAAGGCAACCTAGTTGCTAAGGCAACCCAAATGTACTAAGGTCGCAGCATCCATAAGCATCAGTGTTCCCACAACCATCACCTCTAAAATCTTGGAAAATATGTGGAAGTAAATAGATGTAATTACAAGGATGTACAGTATGTGAACATGAAACTTTAGTGTATGTTGGTATTAGGTGCAATTGCAGTTGGCTCTTTAAAAATTTAGAACTTATTCTCACAATATCCAAATAATACATTCAAAAGCGCAAACTCATTTTTTTGTCTTGCTAATAGGACTGTATAATTTGCTAGATGTTTATTAATAATCATCACGTTCAAAACCCTTAATTTGACTGTTATAAGTGATGCTACCTTATTTAGTGTAGACAAAGGCCCTTCTTAGGGAGGTCGTCCATCCATTATTCATTGGGGCTTTAGAGCATCTCCACCACACATGTAGTTTCTCATCTTGGGGAAACATCTTGAATCTCGTTTCCCGTCTTGAAGTGAGAATTTCCTTCACCCCTATAATTAGATAGAATAGTGTTCAACCAATAACAAGCCTCCTTGTTTCAAAAAGTAAATAGATTCCATTATTGCTTACTCAACCTATTCATTGATTAAAGAAAAGTAGTATTTAGAGGAGTTGTTATGCACCTAAAAAATACAAATTTTGCAATGCAAGAAAGAATGTTTTGGACGGTCCAAGCATTAATTGCTCTCTTTTCATCCAAAAGTGTCCCTAACATAGGGTTTTGCAGGACAAGTGGAGGTGTATATGCTCTTAGAGCATCTTCACTTGTATTGTGCAACACCATGATTGGGGCCGCTTTTATATGAAAAGAGAGCAATTAATGCTTGGACCCCCAAAAAACACCATATTCATTAAAATGGAAGATTTCCACTGAATTGAGAGGTAATTGAAAGGAAATATGACAAAAGGTTTTATTGCAATTTAGCTCAAGTCGAGCTAAATTGCAATAAAATCTTTCAAAATTAATTTAAAATTAGAAGGTTTTATTTAAAACTTTTCAAATTTGACCTAAAATTAGAAGGTTTTATGTCAATTTAGCTGAAAACTCTATTTTTAATGGAAATTGCCAATTCAAGTTGAGATCAACATGGTTATTATGAGAGGTGCCCAATCTCCCATTCTAATGAATATGGTGTTAAAACATTCTTTCTTGCATTGCAAAATTTGTATTTTTTTAGGTGCATAACAATTCCTCTAAATACTGCTTTTCTTTAATCAATGAATAGTTTGGGTAAGCAATGATGAAGAATCTATTTACTTTTTGAACCAAGGAGACATGTTATTGGTTGAGCACTATTTTGACTACTTGCACATATGGGGAAATTTGTAGGTCAATACGTAAAAGGAAAATCACCATGTTTCCTCATGATGATTTCCTACCAATGTGGTGGAGGGCAAGCAGTATATTGGTCCTACTAGCGCCATCTGCCTTGTTTCGCGGTGTGAGGCTAAAATTCTTTTTCAAATGTCAAAAATTCTGATATTTCAAAAATTTCCTCTCTAAAGATGGAATTTGAGAATTTTGAATTAAGATTTGGATTTAGAGACCCTTCTTTGGTCCAAAAATTCTAGAGAAGATTATAACTGAACAGCAATAAAATAAAATAGGGGACAAATTACTGTTACCCCTGCTTGGAAACTGGCCCCACACTTGCATGAATCTCGCACGGGGTTTTTTCCTAGTGAAAATTTGCCTAAACCTTACATCAAATTGTCACATTCAGTGACTATATGGATAAAATCGCCAAATCTGTCCCCTGGCAAATACCAAATTTGCCAAATGTTGGATGAGGCTTACCAACACTAGCAGAGTTTATGGATGAACATGTACATGTCGACTACTGTATCGACTTCTGTCCATTTATTCCTTACTTGCTTGCCTTGGTGGGTGCTGGTTGCTCTAAGGTAGGAGGCTCTAACTCAGACCAGGCATTTTGAACTAACCATGTAGGGTCACAAAAACATTATATAGAGGTTTTTGAATGGATCTCATTTTTTTATGTTTAGAAATTTTACTTGCGTAAGCATCATTTTAGGAAATTAAGAGAGTGACATGAGTCACTATTGTGCGTGCTTGTTGGTTATAATTGTGTTTGGATTTGTCTTTCAATAAAATATAGATATACGTCATACTAAAATAAATGAAAACATGTGTTCAATCATGATTTGAGCATTGGAATATGGAATGGGTGCTTGCATGCTTTAAGAGCCTTGTTGGAGCATTATTGGCTTTGTAGTGGTTGCTTTTAGGACTCATGTGCTCCATTTACAAGCCGCATTTGCATCATGAATGCAACCACCTATGATTAAGAATAGCTACCTATGCACCTTTTGCTTTGATTAATTATAGTTAATTCATATCAATTAAAAAAAATCAATTTAAATGGCCATAGAAGTGTTTCTTCTTTGACTTTCTACCAAAAATATTGCAATTTTTCCAAGCTGCCGTGATTTTTCCACAAAAGTGCACTTTCCCTTAGATGGTCCATTCACAAGCCTCCTACCTTAGGTCATCTCCACCGTATTTCTGCAATATTGAACGCGACTAGAGAATTCTCGGGCTACCACGCGGGGCATTTCATGTACCGGATCCGCCCTTTCAGGAGCTCTTCCACCGCGCATTCACGCTACTTTGTCGTTTTTTCTCTCCAACACCGGGATAGGAAACAAGCAGGAACAATTGTAGTGTGAATGCAAAAGACCTGGAGAGTAGTGTGAACGGGAGCTTATAGTGTTGCCCAAAAAATGTGGAAAGGCTTTGGCGTGGATGCAATAAAACCTAAAAAATCTCCCTTCCCTCAACAATAGCATTTGCATCTATTCTTGCATTTGCGGTGGTGATGTTCTTACCAACGAAAAAATAAAGAAAAAACCCTACTCTCGTAGGACCAAAATATTGTCAAACATGATAGAGATGCTCTTCCTGAAATAGGTAGCTTAACCCCTAAAGGACCAAACCCCCTTTTTTAGAAACATAGCAATTTTGGGCAAGTACCTGTGATTGGAGCTTTTCATATTTTAGGCTAAAATTTTAATAGAATGTGGGGATGAGGTTAACCTTTCATATGCACTAAATTTCATGACACTTGGAGTTATGAGTAAAAAGTTATAGCCTAATATGTTGTTTTTTACGTTCGGCGGACAGCCTGGGTAGATTTTTAAAAAACAATTTTTTCAAAAACAAATTTTAAAAATTGGTTTAGGAGATTGTTGTGAATGTAGGAAGCTTGAAATCATTCTGTTTGGATCAACGAGATGAAAGTTATGAGGATTTTTTGTTTGAAGGCAGTTATGGATTCTCTACTCCAAAATAAACTTTGAAGTCCTTTATTTTATTCAATTTTCATTATTTTGGAAAAAGAACAAAACCAAAGGATGAAGACTGTTTATGACAACATTATGACCATTGGGATCGGCATTTTTTATTTCCATTATTAAATTTTTCACAATTTAGTGTTTTGAATCACTCTTTACTTCTTTTTACTTACTAATTTTTTTCTATATGTTATACAACTCCAAATGATTTGAAACTTTTTTGACATGTACTTTACTTCGGTGGAATAAGGAATTTAGAGAAGCACCACCCACATGGCCTTTTTTCCTTAGGAATTTCACCTTCTGAAGGGTAGTTGCCCAGTTTTTCAAAAAACATTTTTGGATATTCAAACCATTCTAACTTCCAATCCACATGGTGAAAAACTCTGAATTTTTTTCCACATTTTATAAAACCACAATTCTACAAGATCCCACAGTCACATATGCATAAAAATATTTTTGTATTTGAATTTGGTTGATGCTCTAAAAATGACAGTTTTGAAGAGTTTTTGGTGAAAACTTTGCTTGGTCCTTTAGGGGTTAAGCCATTAATCCTAAACTAAGAAAAAATATCGGAGTGAAAAGCTTTATGGCTACGCAAGAGCTGCTGTCCTTAAACTTAGGGATTCTAAACGCGTCCTAACCATTCAACGAGCGACGCGCATTCTCTATGGCATGCATGTTATGAAAAAATCAGATAGGAGGACCATTCGCTGAACTTTCATCCACAAAATTATATTATCCAGTAACCTTCATTCAAGTTTAGCCAAGCTACTGTTGACCCATAAAGGACCAAGGGCATTTTTCAAGAAACAATTCAAAAACAGCGTTTTCTTGGGTATGTTGATCAAAACATTATTTGGAAACTTCAACCATACAAAACCATAGTAAAATATTTATTCAATGTGTGGTAAAAATTTCAGCCCATTTGACTGTACGGATTGAAAGATTATCACGTTTAAAGTGAGAAAAACAACTTTTTTTTCATTTTTGCAAAAAAAGGTCAGCAAACTTCAAGCCCTCTTGGAGTAAAATCTTTGCTCTACACAAAAACAAGGTTTTTGACCATTCATAACTATATGATGTTAGATTCATTCATGAAAATTTTCAAAAATAAATATAGAATTTAGCTTATTCTAAATCATCTTGCAATGCAAGGAGGTTAAGTGAATTGGTAAAACACTAGTCATTTTTTCATGATTTATTGTGCAATGAGGAAGTTCTTTATTTGAAATTTGAATGGTAAAAAGTTAGAGTCAAACATTTGGAATATGTGAATAAAGTTTTAAGAACTTTGAGATTAGAGATAGCAAGATAATAGGGCATGATGTTAGAAGAGATTACTGTTTTTGAAACTGCCCAAACAAAGTTAATAAAGTTTGACTCCTCTTAGAATGTGATTTGAGAACTCACTTTTTTTTTGACAATTGTATACTATATTCTATTAGTTACATACATGCCAAATTTCAAAATTTGATGAGAGTTTAACCCTTTAAGGACCACGCAACCATATTTTGGTCATTGGGAGTGGTTTTTGGCCTATAGGTTGAAATCGCTCAATAATTTGGAATTTGGTTTTGAAGTACGCATGTGATCACAAGAATTTTGCATCTATCTAAAAAAATAACAATGCAATTGGATATGTGAGTTGATAAATCATGGTGTTTATACGGCAAGGCTTCAAAATACGTATCCAATTTTTGTCAAATATGGATCAAAGCAACAACACAATACATCAAGTATGCAAGAAGAATGTCAAATTTCAACTGCACAATTCTAAAAAATTCAAATTGCTTAAGAAATATGCTTAAGAAATACGCTTGTATTGTTTTCATTTCTGGTAGTAGTATAATTGTAGTATTTGAAAATCTACTAAAATGTTGTTGTCATTTTGGCTTTAAAATTTGTCATCTTACATTTAAGGCCAATTCTTGATTGTTTTCATCAATTGGATTTTCCATTACAGTTATTAAATTTCATGTAGAACCTGTTTAAAGTAGCAAAGAAAGTGGGATTTTTGACCATTTTTGTCCACTTAGCTACACCTTGTCATTGCTATTTTTGTCTATTTTGTGTGAAACTAGTCTTGTTGGAAAGGTGGGAAACCTTGCTTTCTAGAAATGTACGGCTCTTCTCAATCGAAGCTTGCATGAAAGGTTAACATTCAAAACTATACAAGAATGAAGCACAAGAGATTTTCTACATACAGCTCACTCAATCATTATAATATTTCACCTCCAATGGTAGATCTAGCTGAAATTTTGGTGCTTTACAATAAACAAGGTGTACTTCCCATTTGTACGGTTGGATTATTGAAAATGGGTCCATTCCAAATCTAAGCTTACAGCCCCTGTTTTTAGTGGATTTTGTGAAAATGGGTGTGGTCGTTAAAGGATTAAGCAATAGACTTTCCAAAGATGCCCAAATTGCATGAGCTGCCCAAATTCTTTTAGGCAATGTTACTTTTGATTTGAGCATCCAATTGGGGGAAAAAAAACATTTCCACCTAGGGGATACATATTTACACCTTGTGTAACAATTTTGAGAACATCCAATAAAACTTGACTTTGTATGACCTTACGTGAGTTCTCAAATGTCCGTTGAACAAACACTTGGTCCTTTAGGGGTTAAATCACATCTATTTGTGCAAAATCAATACAAAGGGCACCCCTCCAAATGCAAAGTTAAGAAATGGCATGCTACTATATTGCCATTGTGGTAGTGGATTCACTTCAAGAGTTCAAGAGCAACCTAAACATCAATACTTTCAAAATCAATTGAAGATTCACGTATTTGATTTATTGTCAATCAAAGAGTACAAGCTTGTGCTTGTTTATGTTTTCCTTAGAAGTGATGCATCAAAAGAAAAATGCATCCTACACGACTAGTTCACAACAGCTGCAAATGTTAAACATTTGTAATTAAGTCATTGTATAGTCATTTAGGACATTTGAGGTTGTTGTGAACTAGTCATTTAAAACATAATTTTCTTCTAATGATAATTCAAACTTCTCCATGGCATAAACATTGCTTCATGGCAATGTTTATCTCTGAAAGTATTGGATTTGGGTTATAAGCTCAACTTTAATTCACCAAATTTTCATCTACTTGGTCATTTTCATCCAACTTTGACTATAGTTGAAGGTTAGTATTTGTAACTACTTTGATAGAATTTCAAAATATGTAGGAAAAGCCTTCTGATGTAGTCCTTACACCAATAATACATTAATTGCCTAACCTTTGAATGTCACAAAAGCCCTTTGCGGCCGTCTGAAGGCTTTCCAATTTTTTTTATGCACCCTGTAGAATGCCCAATTGTAATTAAAAGCTGAAATTTGACAAATAGGTGCTATTTCCCTAATTTTTGGGTAGTTAAGTGCAAATTGGTGGTTAAAAGTACTCAATTAGGTCATGAGATTGAAAAAGAACCAAATCGGCTAAGAGTCGACAAGTTTTGTGAAAGGTCTAGAAGGGAGATTCTAATAGGGTTGACAAAGACTACAAATAGGAAGAGAAAGCTAGATGAGCTTGCGAGTCCGCCCGAGTTGGTTGTATATTTCTTTTTGCTTGTTATATGAATAGTAATGTGTTTGCTAATTGGTTGTGTTAATTTGAGTATGCATGTGATGCAAGTTGGATGTGTGAATGATTGTAATGTTGAATGTTCAATTTGGATTGAGCTGAATTGTGAGAAGGATTGTGTGTATTTGAGTTTGTATTCTAATTGAGAGTTTGGATCAAAGTGTTGTCTTGAGAGACGAGACTGATTTGAAAGTTAAGTGGAAGAGTCCAGAAATTCCACTGAGAGAATGTGTATGGAGGATTGATTAATGTGTTGCAACTAGGAGCTTGTATGACTGCAAGAATCTGATCCAATTTGCTTGATTGTGTATGAAATTGTATGCATGTATAATTCTTTCTATTCGAGGCAAGAATACCGAGTAAGAATTAGAGCTTGGAATGATGTTTGATCAAATTGGTTTGTTTGGTGTCGTTGTAGTTGAATGCGAGATCCAATAGGAAGTGAGGGAATATTCTACATCAAATGGGAGTGATAACACTAATAACCTGAGATTGATTTGAAGCAATTTGGATTATGAAAGGACTGAGTAATCAATTCCTAGTTTGTGAGATAACTTCGAGTGGTTTAGAAAGAGAGAACATTACTAGGGAGTGAATTTGAACCAAATTGGAAGTGACCGAGAGAATATAAAAACCAAGTTGGAAAGCTAAGTCAAGAGGGCATAGAAAAGCCAAATTATGAGTGAGTGAGAGTTACTAGCCGAGTTGGAAGGATGTGGGTACTGAGAGAGTGACATAAGCCTAATTGGGAATGATTGAATAAACCAGTTGATTGGGAAGCTAAAGAGAAGTATTGAGAGAAAATGAGAGATCAATTTGGAAAATGAAAGCTCCGTGATTGGAGATAAATTTTTTGACTTGGAGTAAAAAGAAACTAAGCTCTAGAGCCAATTCAAGAAGATTGAGGCCAACTTGGAAAAGATAAAGATTGAAGCCGGAAAAGAAAGAAAGCTTGAAGACCAAGTGGGAGATTAAAGATGCAAACCAAATTTGAACTACTCTTACCTACTTGGGGTTTTAACCCCTAAAGGACCGTGGCCTTTATTTTGTAAAAAGAGACTCAATATTGTCACTTCTATGGCAAAGAGTCAAAAAGTTGGAAAATTGGTCTTATTGCATATCTAACCATAGGATCTTATACTAGACTAGTATGAGAATGTGTCATACAAAACTCAAGAACTTTGACCGCACAGATTGGAAGATGTTTGCATTCAAAGTGTCAAAAACAAAGTTTTTTGCACCTTGCATGACTAGATTATTTAACTTTGAACTTTTTTAACTTAAAATTTTTGCGCCACAAAGTTTGGAACTTTATTTTTTTGTGGAAGTTCAGTTGGGAATCTTGGGAAAAAAAAAAAAACAAAAAAAACTTAATTTTCATTCTTTAAAATAACATTAGGTAGAAGAAGGTATGAGATTGAACAAAAACTTAAATTAGTAATAACCTTGCAATGGATTTGAAACTCTATAATCCCAATGGCGAGGTTGTTCTAGAAAGCAAACTTCACCTCTCCAACAATTTCTTTTGGAAAAATGTTAAAATTGCATTCAAAAATGAAGTTTATGTTATTTTTCCAAGAAGATGCTTGAATGGCCCAAAAAACAAGATTGTCCATGACTTTCTCATAACTAGTCCAAATGGAATGAATCAAAGCTTTTGCTGTAGACAAAGATATAATCTATGAGAAATAAAAATAAAAATAAAACTCAAGTTTTTGTAAAAAAAAATTCTTGCTTGGACTCCCCAAATTTGTGCTTATTTGGGCATAACTTTTGCTCCCTAGCATTGATTGGAATAAATATTAGATTCCCCAAAAGCTAATGTGATTTTCTATCTTCAAAAAAAGTTTCAAAAAAATAAGACACAAATTGAGGTCGTAGGTACCTACCCAAAACCCCATTTGTCTCTCGTAGGGACAATGGTCCTTTAGGGGTTAATAAAGCAAAGAGCATCCTAATAGTAATTAGGAATCTAGTAGCCATGATCCGGTTATTGAGAAATTATCCTTGGGTTTTATGGAAGTTGAAAAAACTAGCAATAAACTATTAACCAATCTCCTTGATTGAACTTAACTATAGACTAGGGTTATCCTTATTTAAATTATCCTAATTCCTACTACACACCCACCATCATACAACTTTTCAATATGTATGATTGTAACAGTTAATTTTGAGGTGATCCAAACTTCTGAATATTAAATGTGACCGTATTTGGTACCGTCGCTCTAGAGCCCAAGAGCCTTTCAGGAATTAAACAACAATCTAACCAAATTAGGAAATTGTTGGTTTAGTTAGATGTAGGGATCACCATCAGCGTTTTTTTTAATTGACACATTTTTTACCAAATCTATCATGCAACTAATAACTTCTCTTCCCTCGAAAAAATCGTCTTATGATAAGTGAACACAAAGTCATGCTTCGCTATCTGTGTCAGTTAAAAAAAACCCTGATTCACCATCCCTGATTTCAATCTTGTACAATTTGAAATGAATCTGAAAAAATAATTAAGTTACTTTTTTCAATTGAAAAAGCAATAGGACGCCAATGGTTACTTGTGACCTGCACTCCATCATTAGATACACTGTTTACCTCAAATAATGGATTCCATTTATATCATATTTTATCCTTTCGTGATCTAGTACTATTGACAAAGTGAAATTGCACTTTCATATAGAATTTAACAATGAGAATTTATTAAAATAAAATTTACTACACGTATTTTTCATAGATGAAACTATATGATTTTTGTAAGTCTTGAAATTAGAAAAGAATTAAATAAAAATGATTATAACCGATATCATAAGTTTGAAACTTTTAATCCTTATATGCCCAAGGCACCAAATTTTGGTGTTCAAGAAATTTTGAGATCTTATTGGAGGCAAAATTTTGAACGTTTTCTTTTACATTTTTTTGGAAAAATTGTAGTCTATGGTTAGTTTCAATGTTTAATTTGAATATTCTCCATATTATATTCCAACTATTTTTTGGGAAGCAAAAGTGCAAGCATGCTTAATACGCATTGAAAAACGTGTTAAAAAGTGTCACTGGAGAAGTTGCCACTTTGGAAAAATAAGTAGCAAGTTGAAAATAAATTCAAGATCTCCCCCTTGGTAGTGAGAGGTCTTTTATAAAAACATTCATCATCTTATAAAATCTAGATGTGTTTTAGACTAATTACACTTGGAATGTCTCTTTTATAAGAATTAGAATTCATCCACCATTGAATTCTCTTTATTCAAAATAAAATTTGGCCTATAATTGGAGTTAAAAATTCTCTTTGTGTTAGGTAGTAGCTCTTTGACTCTTGCATCACAAGCTCATTTGTGAAATTCTTTTTATGGACTTGGAAGAGTTGTTATTTTTTGAAGTAACAATAATAAATACTAAATCTTTATAAGTGATTGTTTCCCAATTTTGTACACAAAAGTTGCCATCTTGATATAACAAATTTTAGGTGGCTACAAAAAAAAACAATAAATTCCATACTCATCCACACTCAATTACAAATATCTTAACATTTGCATAGCTTTTTGGATTTTTTTTGACTACAACATCTAAAAGCCTTAAAATTCAAGGTCCTAAAAGTTACAATTTTCTTATTATGTTTAATAATGATCTTACATTTGCACTTCAAGAACTTCCAAAATGCCTTCTCGAAACAATAAAGGTAGCCTTGGGCATTTAGGGGTTAAGTGATTGTAAACCACTCCCAGGATTTCTGCTGTTCATTTGCGGGGTGGGTTCTGCGGCGTAATGCTCAATTCTGCAAGTTGTCTTGCATAATTGGGCATTACGGATTTCTCATCTGGCAGCAACTCTCATCCTTGATTTCTCATCCTTTCTGCTCGTGATTTACGTTGGGCAACACTTTTGTTGTCGGGGATTGCTAGAAAAAAAGCGCCTCCTCATCAGGTTCCGCCCTCCTTGTCAGCACTTTTTTCCCCACAATCCCCTCCTCCTCGGGCATTGCCCTATACATAATCACTCTCCAAGAAATCAAAATTTTTGTTGCCTGCGGAATACAAAGATGAACCATACAATACAAAAACCATCTAAAATTTAGATACAGATGTAAGGTTTTAAAGTTTTAAAACTCTTGTTGCTAAATAGTGTAGTTTAGGCCTTCACCTACCCTTAAGTGCTAGGGTCACCGTGGATACACGGTCCCGTGTATGAGCAAGGACGTTCTTTGTCGCTGTGGTAATTTAGGGTTAACCCCTAAAGGACAAAGCAGCCCTTTGCAACCAATACCATATGGGGTATTTGGAGTGCATCCACACCTTTACTACATTTGAGGTCAATAAAGAAGTTAGAATATAGATCAATGCTGTTCTAATGAGGTAGTTAAGATCCCAAATTAAAACTTTTTGTTGGTAGCAAATGTCAATTATACATCAGCGTACATATTATGTATTATAGTAGCTTCGTCCTCTAAGGGTTAACTCCTAAAGAACCAAGCCCATTTTTATGTGAAAATCGTTGAAAACTTCTACTATTGAGGGAATGAGTACAAAGTTAGGAAAAAAGTTTTTATGGGAAATCCAACCATAGGATCCTTGTCTAGACTATGAGAGGTACTTGTGAAAACAAAATCAGCTCATTCTAGATGTAAAGGAGTGAGATGTTGACATCTAAAGTGAGGAAAAAAGTTTTTTTCTATGCTGCCAAAAATTTCAGAAGCCTTTAATTGCTCCAATATCAAAATAAGTACTCTCCACAAAGTTGAGGTTTATTTTTTCCATGTAGAAGATCATGTTAGGTAAATGTGGGAGAATTTTCAAATGAATTGGAGGTGTGAAGTGTACTTTATAAAATCTTGCAATGCTGTAAGGCCATGAAATTTGCATATACACTAGGCAAGATTGGAGGTTTTATGTAAAATTCAGAAATATGAATTACTTTGATCCAAATGGTGAAAACCAAGGAATCTTAGTCTACTATAATTCAAAAAATAAAAAGTAAAAAAATAAAATAAAGAACCAAACTTTACAAGGGGCAAAAAGAATGGAGGTTTGGGAGCCCCATACGTACCACCAAACTAAAACTTCTCACTCATCAATCAAAATTTAATGATTCAAAGCTTTCCGCATATATAAAAATTTAAAGAACCAATGTGAGATTTTTATTTGTAAAAAATGCAAAATTTGAAGAAGTTTTTTGGGTTGCCTAGATTGCCTGCTCTCCCTTGTTTTTCAGAAATTCATGCATGACGTCTTCAATAAATGTCGGAATGAAGAAAAAACTAGATGTGCACGTACATCTTTGAGTTCCCCACCAACCTCAAAAGTTTCAAAATTTTATAAAAGTTGGTTTAGTCATAGGTACATGCCCGAGGTCCATTTGTCCCCCAAGGGGACAATTGGTCCTTTAGGGGTTAAACAATGGAAAAATAGTTGAACCTTGAAGAAGCTTTTTTCTTCTATAATTGTTTTATTGGGAAATTTTGATGAATACCCTTTGCCATATTTGTATAGATAACCTTGATTTTTCAGAAATTGCACAAATACCCTTGGATCACAATTTTCAAATGTTTGTTTTGTTATGCACAATTTTTTTTTATGACCAATGTTAAAGCAAGGAGTGCAATATAACATAAAAGAAGCAGCATACACACAAGGGAGAAAGAATTGGAATGCAGAATAGAACAAACGCCTGAAAATTATAGTCCACAAAGGTATTTGTGCAATTTCTGAAAAACCAAGGGTATTTATACAAATATGGCAAACTTCAGAGATATCCATGAACTCTTCTCTTGTTTTATTTTGAACCTTGCCAGGACTCTCTCCTTTTTTCATCCATCCTGTAAGTCTCAACATCATTTTTGACATTCTCTCAAACCTTTCCACCAATAGCACCGTACTTGTTTTCAAAGTTTTCAACATAAAAGACGTATTAAAATCCATCAAGAGTGCAGCTTTCAAAACATTTCCATCGAATACATTACATGCTCTTATAACAAGTACTGAAAATTCCATCGTTATTGGACCAGCAGACTAGTAGGCCGAGTCAGTTCTCAAAAACACAGAAGTGATCTGAAGATTCTGAACTTCAAGAAAAAATTCAAACCGTTTCCAAGGTCTCCAATCATGTCCAAAGACATACTAATAGTGAAATGTCCAATCATTCACATTCTGAAAATATGGAAAAAAAAAAAGGACAAAATTGGATTTCCTAGACTTCATTTTTTCAGTTGGACTTAAATAAAAAGCAACCCTTTTTCAAGGTGAACATGAGGTTCATCCAACAGCATCTGCAATGGAGTTTCTTGAACCTCACATTAGAACTGTTGTTGGCCTGATCTCATCTGCTACACTGACCAGTGGTTCCAACAGCAAGCCGTCTATCCAGACACTTAGATTTATTAGTCAGTGGTGTAAGCAAGACTTGGGTAAAATGTCTACAGAATGGCCGATTATTTTTTGTTCTAGGTCACTGTTAGTGCTCTACAACCTCCACTTAAAAATTGAACTAGAGACTCTTACCTAATGACGAAAATTTGGTCTTAATAGATTTTGGCTCTAATAGGCAAGTATCCCCCCCACAGCTCTATACATCTCCCGAATTTCACTTCTACTTATGTTAAAATCCTTAAAGTGATGGAAGTAGTATCCCTTGCCTAAATTGATTGAATGGAGAACAATTCTTGCAGATATAACAAAACAGCCCACATGCCCCAATCTGACAAACTTTATCAACAAAGGACCATATAAGCTTCAGCGCAATTGGCATCAGAGTAGGAAAGACATAAGAAGCGTGCATGACGATATTGCATTTCCGGTGTTCACTTGCACAGGGCTGTAACTTTGCTTACTTTTCAGTCCCATGGCAGCTAAAAGGACAGCTGGCTCAAGCCCCCCAAGGGGGGACTTGAGCTGTTGAAACGAAGCGAGGACAAGACTCTAGTCCGTAAATCCCACACTTGCTTTGAGATCTCAACGTATAAAGGGCGTTAGAACATTTCAACATCCTCCGCTAATCACCGTCAACTGCTGTGAAGAGAGCAAAAACCTGATGGACCAAACTCAACACTAGTCTTCCCACGCGTCATCTGCAGCCCCTTCGCCTTTCTTAGTGTCCGTTGAAGAAGTGAGCATGTGCTTGTACTTATCATCCACACGAACTGTCGTGGCACCGACTTGAGCCACTCCAAGAGGGGCAAGCCTCCCCTCCCTAAAGGCTGCTGCCTGCTCCCTCTCCTTCCTCCTGGCAGCTTTACCCGTGGCAAAGGCCATGGTGTTCCCTGATTCTGCTTCAGTGATTGCCCTTCGGATTTGAGCGACAAGGAAAACATCTCGCTCAGTGTAGAACGAGGTTGCTCGTCCAGAGGCTCCCGCACGACCCGTTCGTCCAATCCGGTGTACGTAGTCCTCCATGGTTTTTGGAAGGTCCAAATTGATCACATGCGCAACACCTGTCAACCAAGTTCCACAAATTTGATTAAGTCGTGAACTTCCCCATAACCGACAGTCACAAGCGAGTGTGAAAAAGATGGAGCTTAATCATGAACGATGAAGCCAAAACGATTACCGGAACTTCCAAGTTTCACATAATGGTAGCAATCTCAATACTGGAGAACCATACTAATTAGAACCACTTCAGCGACAACAGTCAATCAGAACCATCTTAAAAACAAATCCTAAGTTGATAACCCCTCGGTGGTTCCCATTCTGTTGACAAACAGAGGTAAAACCAGGAAAATGAAGTAGAGAAAAAAACGAAGCCGCGTTAGACCAATATTTACACTCTCAAATGATGAGCCTGTTCAACTACGAAATCTAAAAGCCCCGACATCAGCTTCGCATGAGATGAACACTTGCTTCTTAAAAGGATAGAAGAAAAACTGAATCTGAACCAGCAGAGAAAATCACAAATTGGATAGATCTAAAACCCTGTAGACAAAATGAGCTTTAAGCTTACTATAATGTTTAAAAAACAGAGGCTGCTGAATTACCAAAACTCTTCAAAGGCAAGTGCATATAACCATACGCACTACACCCCAAGTTGCTGTTGCATTACACACGCATTTTCTAATGATTTAAAACCTAAAAAGGCATTTAAGTTCAAACGAGGTACCTGTGCTCAACAAACAGAGGCTGCTGAAATATTGAAACTCTTTCAAGGCAAGTGCATGCAGTCAAACGCACTACACTCCAAGTTACTGTTGCATTACACATGCATTTTCTAGTGATCTAAAACCTAAAAAATGCAATTAAGTTCAAGAAATACCTGTAACGTCCAATCCTCGCGATGCAACATCAGTTGCCACAAGAATATTCGTAGTACCCTTTCGAAAGTCCCTGAGAGCGCCTTCTCGTTCATGCTGGCTCCTCCCTCCATGAAGAGCAGTAGCTTTCAATCCTTGCTCAACCAAGGCATCCGTAACCTCATCACACCGAGCTTTACGTTCCACAAACACAATAGTAAGAGGAGGCGGTAGATTGGAGTCAAGAGACTGCGAGTGTTCATCAACAAGCAACGCAAGCAAACTGTCGATCTTCTCTTTTTCAAGTATCTTTTCCAGGTTCTGAGTAACATTAGCAGTAGGGCTACTGACTCGGCCGACTTTCACCCGAATAGGGTTAGTCAAGTACTCCTGAGCCAGAGCTTCAATCTCCTCCGGCATGGTGGCGCTAAACAGGAGCGTTTGGTGCTTCTTCGGAAGGCTTCTCATCACCTCCCTAATTTGAGGTTCAAAGCCCATGTCCAGCATCCTGTCAGCCTCATCCAAGACAACATAAGAAACTCTCGAAAGGGAGCTGTTTCCCTGCTGCAAGTGATCAATAAACCTGCCAGGAGTGGCCACCACGATCTCCACACCAGCACGAAGCTCAGACCGTTGCTCGTAAATGTTCGTCCCGCCAACCACAATCGACGTCTTGAACCCTTCCGACGACCGACTGAACGCTTTCACCTCTTTCTCGATCTGCTGCGCGAGCTCTCGAGTCGGAGCCAACACCAAAGCCAACGGACCATCGCCTCGTCGAATCGGCGGCTGAGCAAGACAATGCTGAATCATAGGCAAAGAAAAAGCAGCCGTCTTACCGGACCCGGTTTCAGCACAACCGAGCAAATCGCGTCCGGAGAGCGCCACTGGCAGCGCTTGCGCTTGAATCGGAGTCGGCGTCGTGTAATTATGAAACGTCACGTCTTTCATAATGCTCAAATGAAGACACATATCCTCGAACGACTCGATTGGAGCTGGCGCGGGGTCGGTATCTGGTGTAATCTCGACGTCCACGTTCAAGCGAGCTCGCACCTCGGTAATCTGCTCGGGTTGGAGCTTCCGCACGCGCTCCGAAGGTTGCCATGCCGGCCACACGAACTCCGGATGCCCTACTCCTCCGCGCACCGTTGAACTCTCCCGTCCATTGCCATAGCTGCTGCTGCCACTGCCGTTCCCCGACACCACTTCCGATCTCTTGCTCGCGCCATAGCTACTACTGTTGCCGCCATATCCTCCTCCTCGGCCTGCTGCTCCTACCGGGGCGGCTCCCGCCCTAAGATGCGGAGGGACATAAGGCATGGCTGTGGTATCTTGCTTTACTAAACAACGTCGCACTCTACTCCAAACCAGAACTGCACCACACTGCTCCTCGGCCTTCAAATCTCATCTACAATAGCAATGACCTAGATCTACTAAAGCGCAAAGCAACCCTAAAAGGAGAGAGAGAGAATAGGATGCCAGCCTCCTAGGTTAGGGTTTGAACGTTCTCAGTTGCTAGTGCTCCAAATGCTGCAAAATTGGGCTTGAAATTGTGCTGCTGGAACAAGCGTTGCGATTCTCTGATGGCGATGGCACGCCTCGATCAGTTGGTAGCGATTGGGATCGTCGAGTGATGATGCTAAGCTGGTGGATTTTTCTTCGTTGCCATGAGCCGGCCGTTGGGCGTCGTATACTACTAGTGAGATCTTCTTCGGCCGCACTCTGCTGCTCGAGTTTGGATGAACTTTGGATGAAAGTCGTTGGTGGTTTGGTAGGTCCTGCATGCAGATAGCAAAACTTATTGAATCTAAGCTTCAATGAATCCATTTTTAGTTAACCCCTGAACGGCCCGAAAGTCCTTTGCGGTCGTATGTACGGCCGTATGTACAGACGTATTTGAGCTACTTTGAGGGCTTTTCAAAAAAAATTATGTAACTACCATCATACAACCTTTCAATATGTATGGTTATAACAATTAATTTTTAATTGATTCAAACTTCTAAATATTAATTGCGACCTTACTTGGTGCTGTATCTCTAAAGCCCAAGGGCCCTTCATGGGTTAAGGTGTGTTCACCCATAAGCGTGAAACTAAGGGGTTTGAACATGATGAGTATCAATAAACAGCTAGCAAATTATAAGATCCTATTAGGAACAGAAAAATAATGAGTTTGCACTTTTGAATGTATTATTTGGATACTCGCAGAGTAGGTTGTGAATTTTTAAAGAGCAAACTGCCATTGCACCCATAACCACTTTAAGATTTCATGTTCACATGTTGTACATCCTTGTCATTACATCTATTCACTTCCACATATTTTCCAAGATTTCAAAGGTGACGGTTATGAGGACACTAGTGCTTATGGGTGTACATACTTTAGATGCAGTTAAAAATAGAGTAGAGTACAAGTTTAATTAGAGTAAAAAAAATTAATTCAATGTCTAAGGTAAAAATAGAGTAGAATACAAAAGTAGAAGTGTAAAAGTTGTAGGAATGGATTTTTTTTAATGTAAACCTTAACCTATGCCAAATGGAATTTTTATATATACAAACCTTAACCTATGCTAAATGGAGTCACCATTGTTCATTTAGACTTGCTAAATCAGGGGCAACAAACTAGTATATAGAGATTCATAAGAGGTAACTACATTTTAATAATATCAAACAAATTATTACAAAATAATAAGTTTTAGTAAAAAAATCTAATACAACTTACCATAGATGGAAGTGTTCTCAAGCTCTCATGTTTTAACCCCTAAATGCCTAGGTGGACGGGTTTGCATACTAGATATAAAAAACAACAACAATCTTAAGGATGGAGAAAAATTGTATCATTTGATTTTTTTAGAAGCAATCACAAATACATGGTAAATGCACACATTTTTTTAGATAACTCAAATTGAGAGAAGATTTATAGACACAATGTCAAGTCCTACGCTGCTCTTTTTGCAATTTTCATGAGGACAACAGGCACTATTGATTTTGGCAATTGACAATTTGCAATTTTCACAAGGACAACATGTATTATTGATTTTGGCAATTGGGCACTTGCTAGACCACTGTAGTACTATTGTAGTGGGACAATCACAATGACTAGCTATGCATTTAGGATTTAAAGGTCCCTTTGTAGTATGCAAAAAAAACTAAAAATACATGTGGAGATTGTATAGGTTGGACGTTGGAAGTTGAGGCTTAGAAGATGGTGGAGGCCATGGAGACTAGACCCTGTTTATGCATTGTAGTGGCAACAAAATATGATTATGACATCATTTTTAAAGCCATGTTCATTTTTAGTCAATATAGATATGACATGTTTATTTCAAGTCTAGACATTGACATGTAATTCAACATGATGCAATATTCAAAATAATTAGTTTAAATTTATTTTAAGATGAATTGTATTGAACAATAGATGGAAAACAACATAGGAAAACAACCTAGTAACCTGATATTCGTTAATTTGGGAAAAATAGGTGTCCCATTTTGTATTCCACTTGAAACCCAAAAAGTTACTTTAAACCAGATTCGAAGGTATCAGATTTAGTTTGAGCCAATAAGATTTTTTCCCTCGCAGATTCCTCCTCTCATGTGAGGGCACGTGTAGGTTTTAGGAGGCCACCTAAATCCTTCATATCAAATTTTGAAAGTCCCAAAATGTATGATTTTTCCCAAATTAACAAATGTCGGGTTTAGTGTAGATGGAAAACAACATAGTGTAGAAAAAAAAACAATCTAGTGCACACAAAAAATAACCCAATGGAAGTTGAAAAATGATGGCATTTTGGACATGTACATAGTTTGTTTGTGATTTTTGATAGTCAATAGGAAAGTATTTACAAATGATTGGCATATTCAATTTTGGTGAACATATGTAGTGTATTGGATTTTGTGTGCATAAATAGGGTTTAGCTTCTCCATTGATTGGGTTTGGTTCAAATCATGCACGTGAGATCTAACTTATATTGGATGCCTTTGCTAATTAGTAAATCACTTAACTAAATTTGGACTATTCATACAATTTTAGATTATATGTGAAAAACATCTTAAAATCTTTCAATGTTGAGGGAATTTTCCATGCATAGATCTCTCATTGTTTTCCATATTATATATGCATAAAATTGGAAGATATATATTTCAATCTTTTACATACATCTTCAAACTTTATCTTTCTAGATTAATATTCAAGGATTTTGGATAGTCCAAAATTAGTTGAACATTTTACAATTTCAATTATCTACTCTTTAAATTTCCATGAACTCACTTCATACTTATAGTTTTTGTAGATGCAAAATATTGATACAGTCTAACCTTAATAAAGGACATTTGATAATACAATGCACAAATAACATGACAAACTCAATCACACCACGCATTTCTAGTCAACCAAGCTTTGTAATTCAAATTTGTTCCAATTTAACTCAATGATACAATTATAATGTTTGTAACATGACATTTGTTACACTTAAGTTGTTATATAATAGAGGTAAATTATATTTGGCAAGATCCACAAAAATATAAAAGCTCTTGATTACATGGTATAGTGGGATTGTGCAAATAGAATCCAACAACAATAAAACTTAAAAAAATGATGCCTAATGTAAGACAAGCCATTACATGATGTTATAAAGTATGCAACTGTATGGATCTTAGACATACAAAATAGTTGAAGGATGTTCAAGACTATATGAGTGTGAAAAACAAACATTGCAATAGGTTGTATATGAACTTTCAAGTCTCATTTTAGGCTAAAACTCAAGAATGAATAAATATTGGTAGAAGAACATGTACAACTGGAAGGTGAAGACGTCGTTAAACCTGGTTGAAATTGTTAATATGGCATGAAGCATATCAAGTTCTTTGAATCTTCACTTAAACAAGGAACCACCCAAAACCACCTAATCAAGTTAGTGCTCATGAGGTGTGGCCACCTATTGCAAATCTTATCACGGCTAGTCATAATGCCATAATGCCAAATTGTTATCCCATAAGAAAATTCTTCACGATTTTTAAGCTTCACAATTCTTGATTGTGAAACACCATCTCATGAACAAACTCAACAAAATGTTCATAGCCAGCCTCAATAGACATTATCAAAGAGCTCTAGATTTACACTGACTTAATTCTTCAACACAAAGGTTTAATTCAAACCAATATGTCTTCATTTCATGAAATCAACAAAAACAATTCAATTTTAATTGTATCAGAAAATTTTATTTCAAAAGATCTTTGATAATACAACCTTCAATAACGAACCAGTCTCCTGGTTAACCTAGCGTGTCATACTAAAGAGGAGGAACAGTATGGTTTTTTGCATTTGCATATTTATAGTACAATCTCGTAGGGAGACTATCTCTCGTACATCCATCCTTCATCTAAAACCAACGCATGTGGATATTCCATTATGCCTATATTTTAATCAATTGATTCAGTTATCAGTAGTCAAGTTTAACATCACTTAAGGTAGACACACCCAATTCGGTCATTTCAGAACTAAAATGAACAATCTGGGTACATAGGATCGGATTTCTTAAACACTACATTATGGGTATGTCTACCTTAGACCATTTCAAAGCAATTTGAAGAACCTTGTAGGACATCCTACCAACCAATCAACAAATCTATCCACATTTCAAACTCTCTACTCCATCACATGAACAAACCATCACAAACTAAGCTTGTTCACAAGGCAATCTAAAGGGATCTCAGCATTGCCTGAAATGCAATCAGGTCCAGTGTGATCCAAACTGTCAGCAGCATAGACTAGGTAACCCATAATATGAAATTTTAGTCTTAAAAGCCTGAAACCATCCAACCAGC
Source organism: Ulota crispa (assembly GCA_963920765.1). Taxonomy (NCBI): domain Eukaryota; kingdom Viridiplantae; phylum Streptophyta; class Bryopsida; order Orthotrichales; family Orthotrichaceae; genus Ulota; species Ulota crispa. The sequence goes on along the minus strand of OY987244.1, from coordinate 14,542,308 downwards.
TTGACAGCTGTGGGTCCTGAAACCTTCCAACTGCACAACTGACAAATAGTTATGAAAAAGCATTTCCATGCAGACATCTCCTGTATCTTGCCTAACTTAAGTTCCTGCAAAGACAAAGAAGCAATATCTCACGTAATAAGAGTACAAAAAAGTTTCAAGCCTAGCCAGACATGTAAGAAATAAAACACGACTCACTTTGAAAAAATCTACAACAGATATTGCTTGTGCAAATATGCATATATAAGGAGCGCAGACGCACTTAACTTTACACCCTAGTTTATATTATTGAAACTGCTCATCCTTTCTAAGGGAGCATCGACTTAAATTTGTTGTGAAAGCGCTAAGCAAAAGCCACCATATAGGACTTAGTGACCACATTCACAGCATCAACACTGTTGCAATAAAGCCGTGGAAACGTAGACTGCCTTCAATTTCATCCAAGATAAGCTACCTCACTACCAATTCACATACTTGCTGCTAAACACAGCCACGGCAATCCGAGGCCTTAGCCTTCATTGACATCACTCAGATTTGGCATCCTCTGGATCTCCAAAGTTCTTGCACCACATTTGAGATGGTATAGGCCTGATAGGCATCAAAGGCCGTTGCTGCACACACCAAGCGGAGCGTTCAGATAACAATATAAGTCCAGGAAGAATCGTAAGCCGATTCCCTTAGGGTTTTTCAGAATGTCAATGCACAAATCTGCCACTTACTAACCTGGAATGTATACATGAAGTTCTAGTAACCTAAAATGACATGATCGATAATTGCACTATTGGAAAGCTACTGAAAATGTGTTTCTAATAAGCTGTAGTATTCCTTCCTTAACATTGAAATCACGAAAAGTAATCAAAGTTGTGCATTAAAAATGACAGTAGACACAAAGAGCCAATGAGCAAATCATTTTTTTTCACTTCTTGCTCAATTCTGAGCTGAATCATTAGGGGGCTTCAACCATCAATTTTTCAGGTGACTCATGTCGCAATTCACCTTGATGAATTCACTACTGTAGTGAACATCGAGGTGAGTCACCTCTAGAAGTGAACCTCAAAAACTCGCTTTTGCGCGGCTCAACCTCTCATGGGTGTCTCAGACGCTCATACCCCGAATTGTGCACAAAACCCTAATCGCAAATTCACTACTTTAGGCATGCGAGTAAACAAAAATAATTCACTAGTGAACTCGGATCCTGTGAGGTGAGAAACCCCCATCGATAGGAAGCTATAAAAAAAATGCACTACTAATAAACTACAATCCATGTTACGATTCACAGCGTCCCGATTAAAATTTGCTATGTAGGGTTTGAAATGGCTTTTGTACGCGCTGTTGCAGATTAAGAAACATGCCAATCCACTCAATCTAAGGCTCTTGAAGATTTTTTAGGGTTTAATATCGGTTGCTCTTGGAAAGACCTAAATTCTGTTAAAGTGGAACATCAACAATACTCTAATCAACCGAGAGTGATTAACACACATCCTGACTTGGAGAATCGACCATCGCCATGGTGATGCTTACCTCCAGTTGCGCCGACTTGATGGCAATGGGAACGCAGACAGCGAAGATTCCAACGAAGGCGATGGCCGTGTTTCGACGCCAGAGCTTGGGGTGACACCACCACCCTCCCGTGGGACTCCACACCTGCGTGGGGTAGCCCGGGTAGTGCGCGTCGTGAGGAGCCCCTCCCATCGCTGCTGCTGCTGCTGCAAATGCCTTCCACACATACAAACGCAGTGCAATTCGCGGATTGATGCGTGCAACGTTGTCGTCGCGGTCTCTTCCGCTTTGCTCTGCGAATCTGGCTATGGCGGAGGAAATTAGGGTAAAACAGAGCCGCTTGGATGAACAGAGACGACGGGATGAATATAGCTGATCGGATGAACAGAGGCGATTGGACGAATAGACCAGATTGGATGAACATAGTCGATTGGATGAACATAGTCGATTGGATGAACATAGTCGATTGGATGAACAGATCCGATTGGATGAACAGAGCCGATAGGATGAACAGAACCGACTGGACGAACAGAGCCGATTGGGCGAACCGAGCTGATTGGACGAATAGAGTTACTCAGACGTTTATTCAAGGCGGTATTCTGACGTCGTTCTAACATAAAAATGAAGGGAGTGGTGCATTAGTTGCCACTTTCAAGGTGGCCATTTTTTTACTTACATTTTACTCCCTCTGTCTCATAATAAGTGGCCCGTTGGAAACTCATGTACTTTTATGATCATTTTGTAAATTATAGTTTACATAAGGGTCCAATCTTTATATTACCCATTCACTACATATCATATATGTTCATTGCAACCTAAGGTAGACATATCCATTCCCGACCCTTTAGCAATTCCAACCCCTGTGTACCCATGGTGTTCATTTTGATTTTGCAATGAGCACCCTAGATACATAGGGGTCGAAATTGCTAAGGGATCAAAATTGCTAAGGGGTCGAAATTGCTAAGGGGTCAAAATTGCTAGGGGTCGAAATTGCTAAGGGGTGGAAATTGCTAAAGGGTCGCCGGGTTAGGAATGGGTATGTTTACCTCCTTAAAAATTGGGCCCAATTAGATCCATACAATTTTCTCAAAATTGTTGAAAAAAGACACAAGTTTTCAATGGGCCGCTTATCGTGAGACAAAGGGAGTGATATTTTTTGAATTTTTTTTGGATAGAAAAGAACAAATAGAAACAGTTTAAAAACTATATAAGATTTGGAAGTTTGGAACATTCAGAGGTACTTGCGGTTTGACTCATCTCTTGATTTAATGTATAACAAATAACACTTTGGAGTATAATTTGTTGTTGGTGTTTGAAATATAGTTGTAGGTTTTGAATTTGAATTTTGCCTTTAAAAAAGTCAGATCTTCAATTTCTATGACCCATACTTATAAATAGATTCTAAAATTTATAATTCTGATTCCTTCTAGAACAATTGATATCCTAAATAATGAAGATTTTGAATAAGGCAATGGATTTTACTTGAAAAACCCCACATCCACTTATGCGTTAAAACATTTAAAACTTCATGTTCTAAGCACGTTTTTTGAGGCTAATGTTAGAATGACAAAATGTATGTGTTCAGATTTCATATTTTCAACCCTTGATTTATGAAGTCCCAGTAAACTGTAGTTTTGAGAATTTATACAATTTAAATATAGTTTGAATAGTAAGATAATTGATGAAATTTAGATGGATGAAGAGTTCATTGTGCAAAGGATAATAGATATTCTAGAATCACTTCATCATCCCCTAAAGTTAATGCCACAGTATTTAGGGGTCAAAATGTTTGTGCATCTAAAATTGAACAAGAAAACAATATAAAATGAAGCTTCATTTCAAAAACAAAACTTGAAGAAAATCGAATGAGGACATGGTACCTAATTAATCCATATTTGTTATATTTTTTTGCTGTGGTCAAGGCAATCATGTATTCATGCCATATTTAAGGTAGATGAATAGTTAAACCATTGATAAGTACAATGGTCAAGCTCTTAGAAAGTCCATAATTACATGAATAGTCCATAAGTAGTTAAATGTGCCCATATGGCATTTGGGTTGGTATTTGGCACCAATTAACATGACATGTATCAGCAAGAAAATATGCATTTATCAAGAGCATCCCTAATGTCGTCCTCATGGCACTCTATCTTAAAGTGTCAAAGCAATTGCCCTTCAAAACACTATTTATTAAGTTCAGTGAGTTTTATTCTATATTCCCCTTGGTGAATGGTCAAACAACTGTTTATGAGACATGCTTGAAGTGCAAGAGCCACATTTAAAGTACCGGGGAATGCAATATTCATTAAAAAGTGAAAAAGCCTACAAAGTGGGACTTTTGCAGGATTAGGGTGGTCACCCTAATTCAAACTCCAGCATTTTTTTTGGTACACGTGGCCTCACCTAAGGGCTAAGAGGAGAAATTTGTGAGGGAAAAAACCTTAGTGGCTCCAACTAAATCTGATACCTTCGAATCTAATTTAAGGTGGCTATTTGGGACTAAGGTGAAATACAAAATGGTACACATGTTTTTCCCCTTCTAATGAATATCGCGTTGGGGAGAAAAACAAGAATTTTGGAAGGCCCTTCAAACACAAATAGATATTATCTCTTGACGTGTCAAGTGCAACGCTGGAGTTACTCTAAGTTTCTATATGAGAAATGCACACTTGGGAACAGTAAATCGGGAGTCCCCATTTTATTTCGTTGGCAATCAATACATGACTGCATTAACTTACCCGGCAAAAAAACACAGCCACGTACAGTAGCAGTGCCTACTCAACCTGTTCCTACTCTTGGATACCTTTCACACTGTCTTCTCGTCTACACCCAAGAAGTTTTTGAACTTTATTGCTGTACTTCAACAACAACCAATTCAGAAGGCAAATCAAAACACCAAGTCGTGTGCAGGTCAAGCCATTTCCGCAACAACTCTAGCACTCACTCACTCACTCACTCCAATTCCTCCTTCTCCACCACCAGTAATATGTCCATTACTCCAGTTGAATATGAGTCCAAAGACTTGGTTCGTCCGTCCTGCTCATCACTACATTGCAACAGCACTGCTCATGTCACCAAAGTGTACATCAGCTTGCTTAACTCTGTATGTTGCCTTTCCCGATTCAAGAGCATGGTTAAGAGCAAAATATTTTTGAAGAAGGCAGCGAGACTAGTACTCAAGGAAACTGCAAAAAAGTATCATGAAAAAGGTCGAGGAATGCAGAAACAAAGTATGAGATAAGCATAGGTACGCGTGGTTGCACAAAAGTGGCTGTCAGGAGCAATGTTTGTGAAAAATTGTGTTGGCATTTGCAAGGAGACGGGTGCAGTGCAGTGCTGCCATGGCTGAAGCAAGTTACAATGGAGTTGTATGTAAAGGTGACTTACAGTTTTAATTCAGTTTAGCGGCCTCCACCGCCACCGCCACCTCCCCCTCCTCCTCCACCACCACCCCCGCCGCCTCCGCCCCCGCCTCCACCTCCCCCTCCCCCTCCTCCGCCTCCGCCGCCGCCGCCACCCCGTCCTCGTCCTGGTCCCCGTCCCCAACCAAAGCCTTGAGTGCTCACCGATTTCTGCGAGCTGAAGGTCTGTAACAATGAACCGGCACCGCACCACTCAGTCAATCAGTCATTCAGGCAATCAGCACACGAAGATCATCAGTTGTTCGTACTAAAGATGAAGAGTCTTCAGAGATCACAACATTTACACACAATCACAAGCTTAATCAACGCGCACGCTCATTGCTCAAAACTCCTTCACAGTTCCGCTTGTTCTCAACGGCAGGCTCCACGAGTGCATCGAAACGCAGATATAAACTTAAATGACATAGTACGACGAAGTATGGAAGGGAACGGCGACAGTAGTGAAGCCAGGTGCAAAGAGAAGGGACACTAGTAGAAAATGGGTCCTAATCAATCAAGTGGTCAAAAAAGCTATGTTCAAAATGTCCTAAGATGTCCAAATCAACACAATATTGTTGATTCTTGTAATGAGGCAATCGGTCAAATGGATGACTCACCGGGTCAGCAACCAAGAGGCGCTTCTGAGCATTGTCGAGAGGCCTGGCCAGAGAGGGCACAACGAAGGCGTGGCACACGAGGAGCGCCACCAGAATGCATGACAGCCAGCATCTAGAGCTCCGTGAAGATCCCATTGCGACCACAACCGCAATGACTGGCTGGATGTGTGAGTGAGTCTAGATGTGTGAGACTTGAGCACTACAAGAGAATGGAATGGAATTGAAGGTGCTAGACAGTGCTACTGAAGTGGAAGTGGAGATGGCATGGCGATTTATGCAGCTGGAAACGCGGTTGTCTGGGCAATCCACCGCTTTCAGAGTCGCCGAATGATTGCTAGAGAGACAGACAGACAGGGACTCGGTGGTGGTTTGACAAATTTGGCCACTGGTGTACTGTGCCTGAGGCTTTGCAGCTTTTATGGTGATTGATGACTGGGGCAAGTTGGCAGTTGGCACGCGGGGACTTGTCTCTGTCCTCTCTGCTCCTGTAACTTACTCGTGTCTCTGCTCTTTCTTTCGTTGCATGTGCACAATGAAATCGATAATGATTGTGCTGTCAGGAGCTCTAACGGTGTTTCCATAATTGAATTGGTTGAGTGGCATATGGAGGTATTTTCTAAGAACACTTGTTTGATGAAGTGTTTTAAGTACTTAAGTTACGGGCTATTCATGTAACTATGGACTTTCTATGTCCGTAAAAAAACAGAAGAATTCTCAATGTTTTGCAAGAATCTCTTAACATTTGCAAGCGTTTCTTCACATTTGCAAGTATCTTTTAATGTTTGCAAGCATCTCTCCTCGTTTTGCAAGCGTCTTTCATTGTTTTGCAAGTATCTCTTGTTGTTTTGCATGTATGTCTCAATGTTTGCAAGCGTCTCTTAATGTTTTATAAGTATGTCTTGATGTTTGCAAGCATCTCTCACTGTTTTGCACGTATCTCCTTTCGCTTTGCAAGCACCACCCAATGTTTTCCAAGTATCTCTTGATGTTAGCAAGCATCTCTCACTGTTTTTGCAATTATGTCTCAATGTTTACAAGCGTCTCTCAATGTTTTGCAAGAATGTCCCAATCTTCGTAAGTTTTTGATGTTGTTTTGCAAACTAAAACAAGTCTAAATTGTTACTTATAGACTTTAATAGTCCACAAGCAATTAAATATGGCACCTTGTTCTAGCATCTTTACTTTGAGACAATGTGACAATAAGTATGATAAGTACTTTTGGTTTTCATAATGATAGCTAGTAACTGAGAGTGGAATAGCTCCAAGTACAAGTTCTATTTCATAGTTTTGAAGCCCTTTCGTTGTTGAGGTTGTGAAGCACATTCATACCCATGGCCAACTTAACATGGTTGAAAGATTGTCTTGCCTTTGGTTTAAAAGCAAGGTGAGATGTGAGTAATTTGTTTACATGTAAAAGTGGCTGTGATTTGCAATTGACAACAAGCCTTTTGAAGCACAGTGGCTTTTAGCTTCGAACACGAAATAAATGTGTTGCAAGACTTTGTTGGGGGACACATATTTGCATTTGAAGAGATTTATTTTGATGCCATTCTTGTTTCTTCAATTGAAATACTTTTTAAAAGATACTGGATGTTCAAAGAACGGTTTGCAAAGGTTCATGATGCACTAGTGGGTAGTTGCAAGAATGATATGCCAGTTTTGTCTCAAAACACTCATAAGATTGGTAGTACTATGTAGTACTATGAGCTTTTGAAATAATTTTTTTAAATAAAATAAAATATGGAAAATTTTTAAAGCACTTAAAATAGCATACTTGTGAAAATTCAGATCTAGCAAAATTTTATTCTAAAAGTTATGCACAAAAATAGAGGGACAAAAATTACCAATTAAAAGCCAATTTCTTTCTTGCTTTTTAGAAAATAGTAAAATAATTTAAAAAAATTAAAATAAATATAAGCCATTTGAGAACCCATTAAACACATTCACAAGGTCCAATTGCTTTGCTGAGGAATTTCTTTGTATTTTGCCAATGAAAGGAGATAGGATGCCCACTTTGAGACAATGTAGATGCCATGGAATTCATAATTTTGCAAAACCCTTCTACAAATGCATGTAAGCATGCTTCATAAACAACATCCTTGATTTATAACCCTAGAAAAGCTTTTTGGACCCAAAATAGTACTAAAAACCCCCAAAATAGCCAAGGTAGACACCAATTTTGGGGCTGCTTAAAAATAGCAAAATAATTTAAAAAATACCAAAAAATCATTGAACATCAATAACTTGCATGTTCACGTTATCCTAAAAGGACAAGTCAATATGACTTCTTTTGCAAAAGTTACAAGCAAAAAACAAGCCGCAATAGGTGAGGGGGACAGAATGTAGTACATGTCATTCTTGCAATCACCCTAGTACGTCACACCAACACTTACGGTATCATGCTCTAAAACCGTCAATTTAAGAACTGGGCTGCTTTTTCATGTGCTTTTTGGGACATGAATATTTTTTGTCTAATCTTTAGATAAATAGAAATGAGTCGCCAAATGTAACAACAATTTTTTTCATATTTTTTGAAACATTATTGAATTGCTGATGAATTTTCAAAGTTTAATGTAGTAAACACCTATTTGTGACTCTAGGGCTTCTATAACCCATTCCCTTGTAACTTATGAAGATATGAGGTGAAACCAAGAAATATGATTGGCTCTTGCAATGGAATACACCTTTCTTTTTATGACTTAAAGAGGTCCATTCAAGGACCACTTCATATCTATTTGAGGGGCTCTTTACATGAAAGTGTTGCTTTTAGATGAGATTTTAGAGCACACTACCTTACTTTTTGTAAGAAAAATGAGACAGACTTAGGCAAATTGGTTTTAATTCCATTATAGAAAGCACCACTATAATGAAGACTTTTGCAAGTAGAACAATTGTAGACGTAAAAAAAAGTACTTTTGAGTTGGAGAGTTTATGAATATGAAATGCTTCAAATCATTTATAAGTGTAGTTGGCAACATTTTGAATGAAGGATACCTTATCCTAGTACTACAAATGTATTTCAACAAATGCAAGTGATGAATTGCATGGATTTTTGAGCACATTTGGACAAGTATAAGGATTTGGAAAAACAATCTTTTAGGATGGCACAAGGAGTATTATGATAAAGATGATGGCAATAGCTTGATTATTGACTATCACTTTAAATTTGTAGATATGATATGTATTCATTGGATTTCCACATTCATTACGATTGTTCATTGCATTTGCTTTGCAATGTTGATCTAAATCCCAAATTCTTAGTCAACATCCTGTGTATAGTAAATGCTATATGTGAGCTAATGGAATATATTATGATTGGACAATCTTGCAAAAACAATTGAAGAGCCCTAAGACATTCAAGAAGTGCAAATGGTTTGCCAAAATACAAGAAAATGCACAAAAGGAGGTGAAATAATCATTTAGTGAGCCTCAAGCACTTTAGATAGTGGTGCAAAATTTGGCTCAATTGTGGAGAGTTAACAATGAGGACAATTTGAATGACAAGATTTGCAATTCAAATTATGAGTCATGTGATTGTTGAAAATATAAAAAAAAATTGATCAACTTAACCAAAATTATCATTGGAAATTGACAAATTTAGAATAGAGCATAGAGCAAGCTATCAATGCCTTTAACGTTCAAATAATTAGCCAAGAACATATAGATATACAACAAGAAAACACACACTTCTCACTTAGATGATTTTGTAGATTAATTAGGCAAAAATGATCAAACAAAAGAAACTCTTGCAAGTTGCACAAGAACAAAAAAGAACCACACTACACATAAGAAAAACCTCACTATATGTCCTAGACAATTCTTGTAGACACTTCTTTAAAAATAAAATAAATGGATACTTCTAAATCAAAACATTGATTGTGCTTTCCTATGTATGTAAGATTTTCAAAAAATTCCCTCTAAACATCAAATGTCATATACTCCTTATTACATTGAACAACTTTGTATGTTCCACCATTGAATGCCATTTTTGAACAACATTTTCATTGCTAGCATATTTTTAAAGGAAATAATGCCCATTGTATTATAAAAAGCAGATAATAATTAATTAGTAGAAGTTTGAGAGTTCTTCCGAAGAAAATCAAGCAATTATTACCAAATTTTTGCACAAGGTAGTATGCCTCACTTGTGTCATGACAAATTTGACAACTATACATCTAAAGAAGGTTTATATGTTGTATGTAAGATGTCTTTAACCTACTACGCTTGCTATTGCTTACACATTAGACAATGTATATGTGAAGAAATAAACTCAAAACCTTCAATTTACAAATGTGATTGCAGGAAAAGTACTAATTTTTTTCTATTTTTGGAAATATTTTCCAAAATGTCAACTCCCTGTTTGTTGAATCTATTATGAACATGCGTTATTCTTTTCAATGTTTAGGAAAACAAGTGCACTCAAGTAAGTGAATTATGATTGTTCATTATTTGATACACATTGTTTATTCATAAGGCACTAACTTAGTGTGGCTAATTAACCACTACTTGGAGTTGTTTTATTATAGTCAACCATATCTGCTTAATGGGGCTTGTGTCATTTATATGACAACCACCAATAATTATGAATTTAGGATCTTGAGAATTACTATGCATCATCAACAAAACCACTAAGTCTACGTGTAAATAGATCATAGAAGCTTCTTAAAACTAGAAGCAAATTTTGTAAAATGTTTTGAAAAATTGTAATGAATTCTGTTTTGCAAAAATCTTGTAAATGATTGGAGTTCTTTCTAAATTTTTGAAATCATAACTCTAAACTTGCTAAAATTTTGTAATAAACTTAGATTTTTGTGGAATTTGGAAACAGGATTTGCAACTTGCAATTTGTAATCTTGACAAAATATCTTACAAAAAGCAAAAAAAAAAGCATAACCACTTAGGCAAGTATTAAAACAATAAACAAAAACAAAAACCCAAAATAATTGCCATACATACAACCGAGCATACAACTGCCAAACCTAGAAAAATAACTTTTCACACTACTAATTGCAAAATTGCAAGATAAAAAACTTGTTTCAACTTATTAATTACCATAATCAAAAAATTAGGACAATCCTCTACTTCTTAGTGAAAGATATATTCCTTTTCAACAATAACGTGAGAGGGTCTTTATATCAACTAGCAAAAGTGAAAGTGCAACATTTTACTCAAAACCCTCTATAGCGCTTCCAAATCGGCTCTCAAAATTGAAACTATGTAGTTTGTTATCGTTATACTTGCATTTTTCTTGGAACAATTTAGCCAAAAACCCACCAAATTCACAAATGATGCTATTGAACTTGGATTCCACAATGTTAAGGTAGGAGCACCCATAAGCGTCAGTGTCCCTATAATTGTCACCTCTGAAATCTTGGAAAATCTGTGGAAATGAATAGATGTAATTACAAGAATGTTCATCATGTGAACATGAAATCTTGAAAGTGGTTATGGGTGCAATGGCAGTTTGCTCTTTAAAAATTCACAACTTATTCTCACAGTATCCAAGTAATACATTCAAAAGTGCAAACTCATTTTTTTTATGTTCCTAATAGGATCCTATAATTTGCTAGTTGTTTGCTAATAGTCATCATGTTCAAAACCCTTAGTTTGACGTTTATGGGTGCTCCTACCTTATCACTAATAAGCCTTTGCCCATTAGCATAAGTGCACAATGAACCTAATGAACTCAAGAAAAAATGTGATCCAAATTAGTGCTATTAGAGCATCTCCAAACAACCTCCAAAATATTCATCATTAGGAAAGATGGTGTTTTTGTTTCGAGTGTTGATCACTTGTTCCTTCACCAGCCCAACTCAATAAATTAAATTTCAACCAATGACAAGTCTCCTTGTTTGCAAAAGCAATTACATCATTCATCATAGACTAATGTATGTAACCTATTTTTGTAGAAGAAAAAGTAGTATTTGAAGGAGTTGTTGTGCACTCAAAAAATGCAAATATTGCCATGCAATTTAAAATTCTTTGACTAGTCCTTGCATTAATTGCTTCCTTCTCATCCAAAAATCTCCCTAATCTAGCATTTTACAATGCTTGTGGAGATGCTCTTAGATCACATTCCACTAATAGGGTAGGAGGCTCATGAATGGACCATGGAAGGGCTGAAACTGAATTTTGGGGAGGTGAAACTTCTTGAACTATTTTTCAATAAATTTTCATTGAAAGACAAGAAGAATTGACATCTAACTTAAGTTGTTTCATATTTTTTGGAACTTTGTGGAATTAGTTATAAAAATTTGAAGTAAAAAGGCCATAGGGCTCTCAAACTGCTCACCTCCTCAAATGTACTCAGTTTATACATTTTTGAAACTTTTGAAAAACAGCATGTACACATGAAATACATTTAAGAAGGTGGACGCCTGAGCGGGATATGAGCCTCCTACCTTGGCAACAAAATGGTTTGTTGGTGATGAACCTATTCTTTTGGCACCTCTATTTTTGCCTCATTGGACATTCGATCAGTGCAACATCCTTCCCAATTTTGAAATTAAGTTGGGTAGCCTTGATTTCATGCAAAGCCAATTTCATTGCCCTCTTAATTCCGAAAAGTGATACTCCCGCTTTGCAAGTGCATTTTGTTCTTACACTTGCTACCTCCTCATACTTCTTTAGTACCTCTTTAGAAGAGATTTTGTTGTTCCTATGTTTTAATTATTTTTAACTTTTGGACTCTACTACTACCTTTTACAACAATATCCAAGATGATGGATTTTTTTCTATAGCAATATTCAAGTTGATGGACTCTTTGTTTTACCAACTATGTATTGCTTCTCTTCCTAGTAGCAAGTAGTGACTTCTTCACTTTGGAGTATTTTGAAGCATGTAAATCTTACAGTAAAAAAATACCTAATACAAGGCTTTTGCTTTTTTGATGCCATCCTCCTTGCACCTCAAAAATTTAGAAACAAAATATTCTACCAAAACCAATTTGCTGCAACCCTATCCCAAATTCAATTCGATTTCTGCTTTATTCCAGTTGTGAAATTCAATGGTATTTTGACCATGGTCTTCAAAACCTACTTAGTTCTTTGTTATCCAAGTTCACACATTTCAATCAACTAGGTTTTCTTCACAGAAAATGCTGTATCATAGCAAAATAACCAAAGTAGTGCAAGCGGAGCTATCAGTGCAACCATTCCACTAACAAAAGTGCAGATATTTACCAAACACGAAATAAATGGGTGGGGGTCAGATTGTGCCCCAGTTTCACTTATTAATAGAAAAAGCGACCAGCAGACATAATTTACAAGAGATTTGTAGAGTACAAAATTTAGCCTTCGCTTTTAACTTCCATGCACTACAAGTCTACAACTAACAAAAGGGCACACATCCGAACTCCCCTGAAGGCCTAACTTACTGGCAACCCCAAATTTAGGAGTTGCCATAACCTACTATATAACCTTTTCAATGCGCTAGCAAGTCCCAAAAACGAAGAATTTGCGCATTACACTGGGACATCCTTGCTCCAAAAAAAAATCCAAAAATGGGAAGCAATTCACAGAAGCTCTCACGACATCACTTGCAGCGCTTCTCTTGTTTTCCCAAGAACATTCAACGCCGTGGCTGCAATGTGACCGGCAGTTAAACCTGCTTCAGCATACTGGTCCTTGGGAGCGCCGTGTTCGATGTAGCGGTCAGGAAGCACCAGTGGCCTCCACTGTTAAGAACAACCAAAGCAAAATCCGTAAGAACAGGTTCACAGTTGCAACGGCACAAACAACATACACACAAAAGTATCTAATACATAACAATACTTCCAGAGATCTATGACCACTAGAGATGTGTAAATGAGCATTTCGGCAATTCAGACTATTTCACAACTCAAAGGTATGAAAAGAGTTATTAACCCATAAACGCCGAGCCAGACGTTTTTCCTACTAATGGGTAACAAAAAAATACTATGTAGAATGGCTGATTTTTTTCTAGAAGTGATCACGAAGACATGGTCTATCATGGAAGGCAAAAAAACGGTGACCCAAATTGTGAGAAGATTCATAAAACAGTCTTTTTAACCCCATGCTGCCCATAGTTTTCATGAGGAGAGCATGCACTATTGATTTCTGCAACTTCTGAAAACAGTAATAAAATGTAACTGACCAGCCTGGCGTCTAGGGGTTAAACATGAAAGCAAAATTCAAATGGATGATAGACTTGCCTTGAGCTTGCCATCGAGAAGTCCGTCCAAAGCCATGAACTGCACAACATGAGAACCGAAGCCACCAATTGAACCCTCCTCCACGGTGATGAGCACATGGTGGTTCTTCGCAAGCTGCCGAATGAGGTCGCGGTCAAGGGGCTTGCAGAACCGAGCATCAGCGACGGTCGCTGACACTCCCAACTCGGCAAGCAGAGCGTGAGCTGCAAGGCAGTTCTGTACCATGGTACCGTATCCCAAGAGTGCAACCTCCGTGCCTTCCAGCAAGATTCGTCCTTTGCCAAGCTGCACTCAAAAACGCCACGAAAGTAAAAACAATGCAAAAAACATGAAAAACAAGATAATGAACTCTCAAGTGCTTGAAAATAATGAGTATATATGTATATGTACCTCGATGGGAATGCCCTTGTTGTTTAAGGGCAACTGAACGCCGATTCCGTTGCCTCTCGGATACCTGAAACAACTAGGTCGGTCATCAATAACACCAGCAGTAGCCACCATGTGGAACAGCTCAGCTTCGTCCGCAGGAGCCATAACAACCATGTTCGGCAAGCAGGCCATGTAAGTCACGTCAAAAGCCCCGCAGTGAGTTGGTCCATCAGCTCCAACCAGGCCAGCACGGTCCATTGCAAATCGAACGGGCAACTTCTGCAGATCCACGTCGTGTACGACCTGCAACAACACCACGATGAAAAATATATACAAAAAAGGTACGAAAACTGCACGACGAAAAAGCCGAATAAAACATTTGCAAATGCTGTATTTTCATTGCGCAGCTCACCTGATCATACCCTCGTTGAAGGAAGGAAGAGTAGATACTGCAGAAGGGCTTCAGACCTTCGCAAGCTAGCCCTGCAGCAAACGTAACAGCATGCTGCTCCGCAATGCCTACATCAAAACACCTGTCTGGGAACCGCTTTGCAAACATGTTCATGCCTGTACCACCTCCCATAGCGGCATGAATTCCAATCACGCTCTTGTCCACTTCTGCCTCAGCTATCAGTGCCTCGGCAAAGTAAGTCGTATAGGCTTGCGTTGCAGTTTTTACCTTCTTCTGCTTCCCAGTTGCTGGATCGAACTTCACAACACCTGCAGACCATAACTCATTCTCGCTTCGTTAGGCAAGAACGATACTAGTAAAAAAAGTAGGTCAAAGAGCTAAAGTACACAAAGCTTATAAGTCTCGAACAATCGTCAATGCGAAGTAATAAGTGCGTTTGATGTGAAAAAGAGCTGACCATGGTACTTGTCCGCTGCTCTTTCAGCATAAGGATAACCTCGCCCCTTCTCCGTCACGAGGTGAATCAGCACTGGTCCGGTAGTGGAGGTGTTCTTGACCTCCCGCAAGATTGTCACCAAATCGTCAAGGTTGTGGCCATCGACAGGGCCAATGTAGTACAGACCGAGCTCCTCGAAAAGCGTGGATCCAGAGCCACTAATCATACCTCGAGCATACTCATCAACCTTCGAGGCTAAAGCGTGCGCTGAGCCTCCAATTTGCTTGGTCACACCCTGGATTGACAAACAATAAATAACGTGAATAACACGAAAAAATGGCACGTTTTCCTACTGAAATCTGAAAAGTTCAGAAAGCAAGAACTAAAAGGAGTTGACTTACCTTTGCAACTTCACGGAGCTCACGAAGCGGTCTGCTCGACTGAAGCCGGCTAAGAGCGCTACTCAAAGCACCAACAGGAGGAGCAGGGCCGTCGAGAGTAGCCGTGGGTAGAGACACTTGCTTGTTGTCGTTCAGGATCACGATCATGTTGCAATCCAGATACCCGGCATTGTTCATCGCCTCGTAGGCTTGCCCAGCAGTCATAGCTCCATCGCCGATCACAGAAATCACGTTATTCTTGTTGCCTTTCAAGTCTCTTCCGACAGCCATTCCTGGATTGTATCAAAGCCCCGCCACCTTTAGAATCTCCTTCAATTCTAAACATACATGACCAAGAGTGTAATCCAAAAATTCCAAAAAAAGTAGGTATTCACCGACCTAAGCCCGCGGATATGCTGGTAGAACTGTGGCCAGCTCCAAAAGCGTCGTATTCACTCTCAGCCCTCTTGACAAACCCTGACAGGCCATCAGTTTGCCTCAAGGTGTGCATTTTACCCCTTCTCCCAGTCAGGATTTTGTGCGGGTAGGCCTGGTCCAACCATAAATACCACAATCATATCAACTGACCGATCACCAAAGCCCTAAAAAGCAACAGTAAGATTCGCGCCGGATTTTCCTCTGACAAGTGATTGATTCCCAAAAGCTTAATATACTCTGACAATAAAAAAACACGAGATCCAGTCTTCCCTGATTTCTGGACAGCACGATTAGGGTGGTGGGAATGGAAAAAGCATCACGCTGATACCACGATTCTAGCGGAATACAAACAATTTACTTATACTATTCATGATTTGCGAGATTCAACTGGAATTGGCATAGAACAATCATAGGGAATTTGGTTCTTATGGCAACTAGCTACCAAACGACAAAACAACAAGAATACTGTGATACGTAACGGACAAAAATAAACACTGTAGAGCTAAAACGGGAGCACTGTCACCCTGAAATCTGCATCATCGGTACATTCTCTCACAGTAAATGGAGTCTTTTAGGGATCGCTCTACCCCAAAAATGTCTACACAAAGCGCAGAACGTGGAGTCTTCGGTAAATGTGCTCCACAGCAGCAACAATCAAATGCTTCGTAATCTGTCAACGTATTTCCAGCTAGAAAACTAGACAACCA
Organism: Ulota crispa; assembly: GCA_963920765.1. Taxonomy (NCBI): domain Eukaryota; kingdom Viridiplantae; phylum Streptophyta; class Bryopsida; order Orthotrichales; family Orthotrichaceae; genus Ulota; species Ulota crispa. The sequence continues at coordinate 14,525,878 of OY987244.1, read as the reverse complement.
GCTACATTGCTGCTTTTCAGCTCTTTCTCTGTCAATCCAAAACAAGTAAGAATGAGAAAAGCGCAGACCTGATGGCCAACATCCCACAAGAACTTGTCCTCCGGGCAATTAAACACATGATGCAGCGCCACGGTGAGCTCCACCACGCCCAAGCTAGAGCCGAGATGGCCACCGGTCTTAGAAACCGTGAAAATAGTCTCCGCTCTCAATTCATCAGCCAGTTGTTTCAATTCCTGAAACAAATACACGAATTAAAACCCTCGGAATTGCAATGAGAGCTCCAACGAATCACTTCATCAGCCAGTTGTTTCAATTCCTAAAACAAACAAACACATTAAAACCCGCGCAATTGCAAAAAGAGCTTGCGAGACGAACTTACCCGCACGGTGAGATTCTTCATGTGGATTGGATAGTTAATGGTGTCCAGAAGCGGCGTCGGCGGCTGCTCAGCAAAGTACTCCGAGGCGTTATCCGGCAACGAACTAGCCGCCATAACCTTGCTTTTCCCCTGAAACACCAAAACATCAACACAGTAAATCCAATGCGAAGGGGCAAACCCCCGAAAACACAACAAAATGGGAAAGGCCACATACATTGGCCCGGAGGCGTGCGCCGGAATTCGGCTTGCGCGAGTTGAGAAAGCGGGAGGTGTCCGCTCGAAGCGATGGCGCCGTTGATGTTGCTGCGAGCGTGTTGTTCAGCGCCATAGCTTGAGTAGCAGCCATGGCAGCCATAGCGACGCAAACTGCAAATCTCCGGACAAATCTTCAAGCGCAATATCGCAAAGCACAAGCTAAGACTTCAACCGCAATATTGCAAAGCGCAGGCTAAGACTTCAAGCGCAATATTGCAAAGCTAAGTTACGGCTAACACTTCAAGCGCGATATTGCAAAGCTCCGGGCAAATCTTCAAGCGCAATATTGCAAAGCGCAGGCTGAGATCAGAGCTTCGGCTAAGAATTCAAGCGCAATATCGCAAAGCTACGGCTAAGACTTCAAGCGCGATAATGCAAAGCTCCGGCTAAGATTTCAAGCGAAATATTTGCAAAGCTATGGCTAAGACTTGAAGCGCAATATTGCAAAGCGCAAGCTGAGATAAAAGCTACGGCAAAACCTTTAAGCGCAATATTTCAAAGCACAGTCTGAGATCAGAGCTCCGCAGCGGATTTGCGAGGACTTCAAGCGCAATAACTTATCGCAAAGCTACGGCTACAACTTCAAGCGCAATATTGAAAAGCGCAGAATGAGATCAGAGCTTCGCAGCGGATTTGCGAGAGATTGCGAGAGAGAGCGAGAGCAGAGATCCCGAGTCGTCAGGGCAAAAAGATTGCGCGCAATGCCCATTTGAATCCCTCTTATGCTCTTCCTCCGTTCTGATAACACTGGATCACTGGATAGGGCTGCCCTTCAGCCGAGAGGGTCCCGACGATTCTCGTCGGATAGAGCTCTGACGGACGTTTGTTTCATCCGAGCTTGCTGTTCGAAATGGACGACTGCCGAGACTTCTCGGTAGGGGGATGCCTGGATTTCGACGATGATCGTCGGACGAGGTTTGGCCGCGTTCGTCCGGTCTTCTGCGAGCACGTTGTGGATGAATGTTTATGGAGGAACTCTGGGTGGAACGGGTCGGATTGATGAACTCGTTGGATGAGGTTTGACCGAGTTCGTTCGTTGGGGGGCTGGTTGTCGTTGCGGCATTTGAGAATAAATAGTGGGAAGTTGTGCTTGAGAGGTGGTCTCGTTGGACGGACATGGACGGAAGCTGGTTGTGGATTGTTGTGGACGAATTTGGGTAGATGAATGTTGGACCAGGTTTCTGTCGTTACGGTATTTAAGGATGAATGGTGGGAAGTTGTGTACGTGAGAGGAGGGTTTCGGTTCTCGTTGGACGGATACCGACGGAAGCCGGTGGAGGGCAGGGTTTTTTTTTCTGGCGATAAACAGCTAGATTCAATACAGTAAGGTTTGAAATACACAAATGTAATGCGGCCCCTCGAGATTTTTACCTCACTTTGGAGGACACGTCTATACATTCCTTGTGCAGCTACAGTAAAAAAAAACCCTGTGGAGGTTGTCGTGGATGAATTTTGGTGGATGAATGTTGGTTTAGGTTTCTGTTCAGTACTATCTAGTGTTATTATGTTGATATTTTCAATAGAAAGGTGTTTCTTCTCCTTGGAATGACGCTATTTGGTGTGCTTTTGATGGTTCTTTGTTGGAAAAGATTAATTCAGTTGGGAACAAGTGTTTGGAAATTTTTTTGGACTTCACAGCTAAAAATAGTCATTTTTTGTACTTAAACGATATATTTTTAAAATTTACATAGTAATATACTATATTTAGATTTTTTTAATGAGATCTAACTAACTTTTTGCTGGCAATTTCAAAATGCAGCTAATTTTTTTTCCAGTTCCATCGACTAACAATGAACTAAGCTTAGCAGCCGGTTTTCCCCGCACATTGTTGGGAACCATTTCCGCGGGGAACTGTTTTGGTTTTGGCCATTGGTGGAGCAACACGCAGCCCTGATTGCAAGTGGGAAAGGGAAAAAATGGACAGACTCTGTTACGTGTGCATGGCCATTTCAAAAAACCAGCTATTGTCCGTATTTTTCATTCAAGGATGGTGAATTCCATCCATTTTTTAACCCATTTTTTTTATTAGTGTTAGGGTAACCAGTTTTCAAAACGAGCTAAAATACTGGTGACAATCTGCCCCCAAAATTTTAGCTAGATCTGAGGGCTGTTTGAGAAACAGAACAATGCATGTGTCAGTAAAAGGAGGATCATTCCACATTTAGCCGAATTTAACCCTTTAAGGACCACGCGACCATATTTTGGTCGCTGGGAATACTTTTGGCTTGTAGGTTGAAATTGTTCAATAATTTGGAGTTTGGTTTTGAAGTACGCATGTGATCACAAGAATTTTGTATACATCTAAAAAATAACAATGCAATTGGGTATGTGAGTTGACAAATAATGGTGTTTATACGGCATGGCTTCAAAATATGTATCCAATTTTTGTCAAATATGGATCAAAGCAACAACACAATATATCAAGTATGCAAGAAGAATGTCAAATTTCAACTGCACAATTCTAAAAAAATTCAAATTGCTTAAGAAATATGCTTGTATTGTTTTCATATTTGGTAGTAGTATAATTGTAGTATTTGAAAATCTACTAAAATGTTGTTGTCATTTTGGTTTTAAAATTTGTCATCTTACATTTAAGGCCAATTCTTGATTGTTTTCACCGATTGGATTTTCCATTACAGTTATTAAATTTCATGTAGAACCTTTTTAAAGTAGCAAAGAAAGTGGGATTTTTGACCATTTTTGTCCACTTAGCTACACCTTGTGATTGCTATTTTTGTCTATTTTATGTGAAACTAGTCTTGTTGGAAAGGTGGGAAACCTTGCTTTCTAGAAATGTAAGGCTCTTCTCAATCAAAGCTTGCATGAAAGGTTAACATTCAAAACTATAAAAGAATGAAACACAAGAGATTTTCTGCATACGGCTCACTCAATCATTATAATATTTCACCTCCAATGGTAGATCTAGCTGAAATTTTGGTGCTTTACAATAAACAAGGTGTACTTCCCATTTGTACGGTTGGATTATTGAAAATGGGTCAATATTTGAGTCAACTCCAAATCTAAGCTTACAACCCCTGTTTTGAGTGGATTTTGTGAAAATGGGTGTGGTTGTTAAAGGGTTAACTCCTAAATGCCTGAAGGTGCTTTTCTCAATTTAGGATGGCCTTTTTTGTTTTGGAACTGTCCTTGTAAGATTATTATTAAATATTGACAAAAATTTGTAACAACATGATCTTGAACCTCAAGGCTTGTAGATAGTGTTGCCAAAAAAATTCCTAAAAAAGTCATGTAGATGTTAAGATATTTGGGGTTAAGTGTGCATGAGTACAGTTTTTTTTGGTTTCCTTAGAGCTATCTGAATCTTCTAATGCAAAATGGGCAACTTTCAAGTAGAAAATTGCGAAACAACCACTTACAATGTTTTGGTGTTTGTTGTTGTTACTTCAAAGCTAATGACTCCCCTTCCAAATCCATGATCACAATTTTACAAATGTGCTTGCAATGCAATTGTTAAATAGCTACCACCTGTTACAAAGAAAATGTTTAGTTGCAATTATTAACCAAAAATCATTATGAATGAAAGAAAACTCAATTGTGAATGAATTCTAACTTGTACAACAAAGACATTCGAAGTGAAATTAGCCCAAAAACACATTTGGATTTTGTTAAATGATGAATTTTCAATAAAAGGGCCTTCACTGTCCAAGGGAGTGCCTAAGGGAAATCTTCACTTTATTCTCAATTTGTTACTCATCTTTTCAATGTGGCAACTTGTCATAGGCTCTTTAGTAACACTATTCATTGCACTTTTTGATGTGCAAGAGGCATGCTTGCAGGTTATCTTCCACCAAAAACAATTGGAACTTAATATGGAGGACATAAAAATTGAGCATTGAAGCTAACTTTAGATTGCATCTTCTCCAAAAAAAGAATTAAAAATAAAATAAAATCTTTACCTTCAACAAGGTCTCAACATTTCCTAAACACCTAAACATAGTGCCTCAAGCATTTAGGGTTCAGTACACTAAATAGTGCATTTAGGTTGCCCCACACTAATTTTTTTGACAATTTACACTATGAAAATTCCTACTAATACTGCAATAAATTTCATTAATTATCTTAGCATTAAACAACAATAAGGGCCTAGCAACAACAATGCTATAGAAAACAAACTAGCTACATCTAAGATGTAAACCCTATGAGATCCTTATATGAAAGAGTTGCATGTGCCTCCAAGTGACCAAGCAATGAGTCATGAAGTAATGAGGAAATTACAAATGGAGGCATGAAAATGAAAAATATTACAATGAGGGGCACAATTTCAAAATAATTTTTAAATTTTTTGTAAATGGTTTGGAAATTAGTTGGTTTAGGTACATCACATGACATGTTAGTGAGCTTTCAAAACACTTAAGGGCTTCTTCAAATCAAGCCTAAATACAGAAATTTTAGTAAAGGGGATGGCAACTTTTGGAGAGAACTCTAAATTTTTTGGAAGTTAATTAACATTTAATGTGATGCATCTAAATCAACCAATGTCCAAACCAAAAAAAATTACAAAAAATAACAAAAACTTACAAAAATTTACAAATTATTTTGAAATTATGCCCCTACTTGTGATTATTTAAAAATTGTGCCCCTATTTGCAATATATTTCATTTTCATGTCCCTATTTTTCATTTTCTCTAAAATGTTTTTCCAAGGTAAGGCAACCTCATTGTTAAAGCAACCTAGTTGCACTATTTAGTGTAGTTGGCAATAAGGTACCATGAACCAACCCCACACAATTTTAAAATGTACCATTTGAAATTATTTGTTGTCACTCAATTTATCAAAGTGACTATAGGGTTTGAAGACAATTCAACTGTACATGTCTCCATAAATTGTATCAAACCCCGATTCTGCAATTCCATAACTAAAAAGCTTAATGAACCCCTAAAGGACCAAGGGTGTTTTTCGAGAAAAAACCTCAGAAACTGCCAACTTTTAGTGCATTGCACAAAATTGAAAAAACAAAAAAAAAAATTCTCAATTCCAACAGCACAAAAGTGTGTCAAATAGATAAGTTAACATGTGCAAAAAAATTCAGCCCAATTGATCATGTGGATTGTAAGATTATAATGTTTGAAGTGACAAAAATAGCTTTTTTTCATTCCTGCAAAATAAGGTTAGCAAACTTTGAGCCTTCCTAGAGTAAAATTTTTGCTCTACACAAATTTGAGCTTTTTGACCATTCACAAGTATATGATGTTAGGTTCACTCATGAAAATTTTCAGATGCAAAGATAGAATCTAGCTTATTCTAAATCACCATGCAATGCAAGGAGGTTTAGTGAATTGGCAATACATTAGTCATTCTTTCATGATTTCTTGTGCAATGAGGAAGTATTTTATTTGAAATTTGAATGGTGAGAAGTTAGAGACAATCATTCAAAATATGTGAAAAAAAGTTTCAAGATTTTTGGATTTATAGATTGAAAGATAATAGGGCCTAAAGTTAGAGGATTTTTTTCTTCTTGAAATTGCCCAAATATAGTTAACAAAGTTTCACTCCCTTCTAAATGTGATGTGAGAGTTTTATTATTATTATTTTTTGACAATTGCACATTATGTTTTTTTTAGTTATATACTTGCCAAATTTCAAAAGTTAATGAGAGTTTTAGCATAAGATTCTGCAAAGATGCTTGAGCTACCTGAGCTGCCCAAATTCTTTTAGGTAACATAACTTTTGAAGCGGACATCAAATTGGAAAAAAATTACATCTCCACTTACGGGATACATATTTGCATCTTATGTAACAATTTTGAGAACACCCAATAAAAGTTAACTTCATATGACCCTACCCGAGTTCTGAAGTGGCTGTTGAACAACCACTTGGTCCTTTAGGGGTTAACAAAAAGAAATGTCCAAGCAAGCTTTTCAAAAAGGACAAGTGGTTTGCATGTTCAAAAGTGGGCAAGGCCAAGCTTTGCATACAAATTTTGAGGTGCTTATGCCAAATGGAGTTTTTTGATTATGTTTAACCCCCTAAAAGCCCACTTGTCCCTTCAAGGGACAAAATGGATTTTGGGCAGCTCACTACAAGTGGATGTTTCATCTTTTTTCTTTGAAATGTTCACACATGATGTGCCCAAGGGATAGCTTTGAGGTCCAAAATATTTCATAACTTTTGACTACATGGTTCAAAAGTTATTGCATGATATGTTGTTTTCTTTGAACTTTGGGCAGCCTGGGCAGCTCAAAAATCTAAAAATGACATTTTCTTGAATTATTTTTTGGAGTTGGGTTTTTAGACTTACATGTACATGGGAAGCTTTGAATCATTGGATTTCAATAAGTGAGGCAAAAGTTACAAGAAGTTTTAGTTTGCAGGTAGGTATGGTTTAGAAGGACTCCATACCTACTTGCAAACTAAAACTTCTTGTAACTTTTGCCTCACTTATTGAAATCCAATGTTTCAAAGCTTCCCATGTACATGTAAGTCTAAAACCCCAACTCCAAAAAAAAATTCAAGAAAATGTCATTTTTAAAGAAGTTTTTTGAGCTGCCCAGGCTGCCCAGAGTTCAAAGAAAACAACATATCATGCAATAACTTTTGAACCATGTAGTCAAAAGTTATGAAATATTTTGGACCTCAAAGCTATCCCTTGGGCACAACATGTGTGAAATTTCAAAGAAAAAAGATGAAACATCCACTAGTAGGAGTTGCCCAAAATCCATATGTTGTCAAATAATAGTGCTTGGGCCTTTAGGGTGACAAATCTTAGGATAAAATGTATATTTTTTTCTTGAAAAGCTTATAAAGGAACTGATTTCTTGTTGAAGCAATTCCAACAATATGTATAGAATGGATTTTCTATTTCTAAGAGCAATAATAGGACTTTATCCAACCTTCAAGATTACTTTTGTTTGACTAATATTGTATAAAAATGGACATTTTATTCCATGTGGACAATAAAGGATTGAGCAAGGGACATATCAATATAGGACAATAAAAATCCAAGAGCATAGGCTTAATCCCTGAATGGCGCTAGGGCATTGGAGATACAAGTTTGTATCAGTTAAATATTCTCTTCACCAAATTTCAAGAAGTGCAAAACAACATCAAAGATTGAAGCATTTTGTGATAGTGGTTGATAATTAAGGGTTTCACAATAAAAATTGAAACATTATGTGATCATGATTAATACATATTAAACTTGTACATATAACGAGAAAGGGTCTTCAAGCCGTTCAAGGGTTAAATAACAAACCATTTCTTATTTTAGCTAATGATATTGAATTGCCTAATTTTCTGGAAACAAAATTGAGGCATTTCAGTATTTTTTTAGTTCAAATAAAGGTTTTTATATAATTGGTGAAGAGTATCATATAACTACATTTATTATGAATACTTTGAGTTTGTTGGCATATTTGCAATATCTTTGTTGAAATTATTTTTTCTTAAGAGTTTCTTGGCATCGAATCTTTTGCCAAAGGAGCATAGCTTGGAGTATCTCAAGTTTTAGCAATATTTGATTGAGATAGAATTAGAAAATTGAATTGAATTTATAATTAGGCCAAAGTCCGCGTCATTCCCTGTTGTAACGAAATCTATTTGTTACCCATCATGGTCATAGAAGTTAATGCTTTTCAAAAAGTTATGATCCACTTTTGGCTTTTTGAAAATTAGCCTAACAAAGTTACCAAAGATCACATTGGTTTAAAATCCTTAAATTGTAAACTCGGACTTTGGGATTGATTTTGTTTATTTGGGTGGTTGGCGAATCAAGAAAGACACACATATGGTTCCAATATAATGGCTTTTTAGTTTTACACTCAAACAATGCAAAGTACCCATCAAATTTTCATCTCAAAAATATATTTTCTATATTTACATCCTATCTTGTATTTATAAAAACCTCACATGCAATAGAACCAGGTTCTTGCAAGTTTACGAATGGCGAGTCACAATCCATATCAAATACAATATGTGGTATGCCTCATGGTATGATTCATTGGAGAACGTGTTTCTATTATAGTTACCTATCAAACATAAATAACAAAACTTCATGTATATAAATGACCGATTCCGTAGTTCGATTTGCTCTACCTTTGACAAAAATCATATTCAAGCTTGATGGTCTTAGAAATACAACGTTAATGAACTCAATGAATTATCTCGAACTCAAGTGGGTCCTGATTTTGACGTTTTTACAATACACTACAAGAAATTGCATCTTAATTGACATGTCCAAATTGACTAAATGTGTTTTAAATGACAAAAAAAATGTTAAATTGGACATTTTCTATACATTTAGTCATGTTGATTTGGATATATTTTTGTCACTTTTAACAGTTTCCTTGTAGTGATATGTAACATAAATTTTGATTAATAAAAGGTTCCATACTAAATTCCAAAATTCAAGTAATCACTGGATTTCCTTTACCCACGGATCTTTAGTTTGTAGTTTTAATTTCCAACTGTATGGCCAAATTTTAACACCTAACAGACCAAATAGCATTTTCAACAACACAACAATTTGGGGCACACTATCACTTATAGAATAATCAACATTTCTTCACAAAAAATTTAGAGAATGTGTGTTTGAAGAGTATCTTTCCAATTCAACAATTTTCAAACCTTTTCAATATGTAAAAAAAAGTTATGATGGAATCTATACTTTTCTTTGCTTGTAAGGCAGCACAAGCACATTTATTTACATTGCATCCCAAATTTTAGGATTTTGCCCAAAGGTTTGAGGGGCAAAGCTATTTCCTTGTCAAACCTTGACCCAACCTCATTTCATGAAGACAATTGTTGAACAACACTATCTTGAGAGTGTGAAACGGTAAGCCATGAGCGGTGAGCCAAGATTCAATAATCGAGACCCAATCCTTAACTCAAAATCAATAAAATTTTGAAAAATGATAAGTTTTTCAAATGATAAAAGTTTAAAATGCACAATTACAGAACCCTATGTACATGATTATAAGTGAAGTTTAGTATTTTGACAAGAAATATAAGCTCACAGCTCACGACTCACAAGTCTTTGCACACAATATAACATTCCCCTCTTTATGTCTCTTTGGTTTGAGATTATATTTTTATTTTTTACAAAAACTGAATCGATCAATTTAGAGTTGAAGTATCCATATTGTAAAGTTGTCTAAGAAACCAACATAAAAATTTAGAGAACAAATTGGTTTAATAAAATGGAATACTGTAAAAATTCAATGTACTAAAATAGATGAATAGTAAACCAAGTTAAGTTAGTCGATCAGTTCAAGGTGAAGAGTGCGTTCATTTTGAAACAACCAATATGTCATTGAACTGGTACTAAAGGATAGCACATGAAAGGTTAAGCCAATTGAATTAACTTCATTCCATAAGATGTAGTCCAAGAGGCGGTTCACACTATGTCCCACATTCCATCTTTGTCAGTTTCACTTCAACGTGAGATTCCAGTTTAGTTGGGTTATTAAGGGTAACAAAGAATTCCCAAGAAAATCTTAAATATCTCTTAGGTAAATATATTAGTGGGACTTGGGCTAAAAGTTAAGTTTAACAAAATGGTTAATCCAAAATTTGAGAGAAGCCCCACCTTCTTCGGCACCAAAACTTCTAGAAAAAGTTGCCATGTAAACAAAATGCCAATAACCACAACATGGGATGTAGTGCAAATCACTAAGTCCCATTTAGTTTTGACTCTACACTAATCAAATTCACAAATTTGAACGGGACATGGGAAGTAGTGTGAATTGCCTCAAGAGTGTGGACTAGGGTTTTTTTTTTGGCGAACTTTTGCCAGAATCTTACTTGAAATTGTCACCGGCTCCCAATATACTAAGAAATTTCAGGAAAAAAGTGGATGAATTTGCCAAGTCCCTCCTTCCTCACACACCAGATTTGCCAGTTTTTGAATGAAAGTAGCTTGTATTAGTAATATATTGGATGAACAAGCACACCTCATTCATTCTTTCCAATTATAGGCAATTTTTCCTTACCTGCGTGAGGTCCAGGGTGTGAGTCGCTCTACCTCGACAAATACAAAAAGAAAACCCTGCTGTGGACTCTCTCAAAATACTTATCTAAATTCAGAACTAATTTTTGGGTGAACGATTCACTCGACTCTACTTAGGAAGACCTAACTAGCATGACCTCCCTCCACTTATTGATATCCTAACTGCCTCTAAATCAGAGAAAAAAATCCAGGCAAAAAAATCCAGGCTTTGGAAGAGATTAAAGGACAAAGTGGCTGTTTGTTCAACAGCCACTTGACAACTTGGGTATGGTCATTTGGGGTCAATTTTATTGGATGTTTTCAAAATTGTTATATAAGATATAAATATGTATCTCTCAAGTGGAAATGTAAATTTTTCCCCAATTGGATGCCCGGTTCAAAAGTTATGTTGCCCAAAAGAAATTGGGCAGTTTGAGCATCTTTGGAAAATCTAATGCTAAGACTCTCATCAACTTTTGAAATTTGGCAAATATGTAACTAAAAAAACATGGTGAACAATTGTCAAAAAATAAAATAAAAATTGAGCTCTCACATCACATTTTGAAGGGAGTCAAACTTTGTTAACTATGTTTAGGCAATTTCAAAAAAAGCAATTCCTCTAACTTTAGGCCCTATTATCTTTCAATCTATAAATCCAAAGCTCTTGAATTTTTTTTCACATATTCCGGATGTTTGTCTCTAACTTTTTTACAGTTCAAATTTCAAAAAAAGGAATTTCTCATTGCACAAGAAATCATGAAAGAATGACTAATGCATTGCCGATTTACTAAACCTCCTTGCATTGCATGGTGATTTAGAATAAGCTAGATTCTATATTTACTTCTGAAAATTCTCGTGAGTGAACCTAACATCATATACTTATGAATGGTCAAAAGCTCAATTTTGTATAGAGCAAAAACTTTTACTCTAGGAAGGCTCAAAGTCTATTGACCTTGTTTTGCAGGATTGAAAAAAAGTTGTTTTTCTCACTTCAAACGTTATAATCTTACAATCTGCATGGTCAAATGAGCTAAGTTTTTTGCACATGATAATTTATATGTTTTACACACTTTGTACGGTTGAAATTGAGAAAAAGTATTTTTATTTTCAATTTTGGGCAATGCACTAAAAGTTTGCAGTTTGTTTTTTCTTGAAAAACACCCTTGGTCCTATAGGGGTTAAACCCAAGCAAAAACATGTTGCTCCACACAACTTCTTCATTTTACGGCTCCTTCCAAGGTGCCCAAAGCATGCAGGGCTTAGTGCTTGAAGCAAAATATGGTGGCCCAACGCACGGTTATGCAATTAATCTTAGGACGGCTCTACATAAGGAGGCGAGGCATGAAAAATTGGGACCTTTTAAACCAAAATCCCAGCCCAAATGACCTCATGAACAGCCCCAAATGCCCATTGTAATATGAGTATTACAAGGGCCTCAAAAGACTTTAAAAAAATAACTACTACTATTGTGCTAACAACAACCCCAACAGCAAGCCTGATACCGAGAGATCACACAGTCTTAATTAGATTCAAAGTCCACCCATACCATCACAAAATCTCCTCACACCAATCACATCACAACATTCCAAAACAAGTACCGCAACCTCTGTTTGAGTTTGAGGTATCAGATTAACCACCAAGCGTCTGAAAGAGCCTTTGCAGCTAGTACAATACAAGGTATTGTATTTGGAAATGGATCTACACCTTTATTTGAGATCAACAAAAAAAAGTTGGAATATAGATCAATGTGGTTCTGAGCTATTTGAGATCCTAAACTCAATTTTTTTGTTGGTAGTTAATGTTAATTATTCAACAACGTATGTACTATGCTCATGCTCATGGGATGTTTAGGAGTTAACCCATAAATGCCAAGGTAAACATTTTTTGTTTGATGGATAACAAAAAATATATACTGTAGGATGGAAAATGTTGTTTTTCATCTAATAGTTTTTAGAAGTGATCACCGAGACATGATTTATCATGGAAAGCAAAAACAACCTCACTAAATGCACTCATATTTTCAAGTCACCCAAATTGTGAGAAGATTCACAAAGATGGTGCTAGGTTCCATGCTACCCTTCTTGCAATTTTTGTGAGAGCAATATGCACAGTTGACTTATGCAACTTTCAAAAACAATATCATAATGTGTGGGCATTTCCCACATCACTTTAGTGTTGTTATAATCCTAATGTAGAGGGGCAGTCACAATGAGTGATCAGCTTGACGTTTAGACGTTAAGGTAACATTACCCACACCTAAGCGGTCTCCACAATCGACCCCTACTTTTGAGGTGTTCACTGATCATTGTGAACCCAAAGTGGAGCAATGAATGCTACTTGCACATGCAAATCCAACTACATGTCAACTTAGGAGCTAGTTTGGGAGGGTTAGGATTGGGACCGTCAAGTTCATGTATAGGAACATATCCAAGCACTTTCAAGGGTAGTCTAGAGGTTCCTTCTAGGGCCCCTATGAGCTGTAACTTTGCATTTCATATAAAATATTTTACAATACATTTTTCAACTCACAAAAATAATGTTCCATAATAGCTTGTTGAAAGGCTAACTCTATAAAAAAGAAATTAAAATTTCCAAGACCTTGAAGTACCCTACACTCTTAAATGCTCAGGTATGGGTAAGGTTACCATGAGAACAATCTTCCATGTTGACCCAGGAACCGGAAAACTTGGAAACAACAAACAAGTTTTCTACTTGACAAAATTACTATAAATCACAGTCATTATTCATCCACAACATATGGTGATTTTGGTGTAATTACCCGTCCAGAGTTTTTTTTCTGGATGGATGAACAATCATGCAATAAGCTGCAGCTCAGCTAAATGTGCGAGCAGAATTTGAGCACACTACCTTCCAAAATAACAGAGTCTACCAAAAGGTGCCTCCTTCCCAAATTTTCAATCCTGCAATCAAATGAGGAAAAAGCTCACCAAGTCTACGTCACAAACCTTTCGACTCCTAAGATAATTTGAGTTGATTGACTAAATCTGCTCTTTATAGGGCTCATAACAGGTGCAAATATTAGGGGTTCAAACATAAAATCTGGCCTACGAGTTTCTTATTCCTAACAGGATTCTTGCTCACTAGTGAATTATTTTTCTTTCACTTGCACGCTCTAATAGATCCGTGAGTTTGTAATTAGGGTTTTGTGCACAAGACGGGGGTTTGAGCATTTGAGATATTGGAGAGAATGAGCCACACAAAAGTGAGTTTATGAAATTTACTCCTAACGTGTATCACGTTAGGAGTGAATTCCAAAAGTGACTCACCTCGCTGTTCACTAGTGAATTCACTAAGGTGAATCGTGACATGAGTCACTTGAAAAAGTTGATGTTTGAAGCCCCCTATTTATGCTTTCTACCCCACTTTCACTTCGTGACTCACTCACTAAGAATTCTTGAGCTCTAAAATTAGTAATCATGTAGTATGCCGAGTTGGATTTATCATTCTAATTTATGACAATAAGGGCATCTCCATCGATGGCTCAGACTCACTCAAAGTGAATGAAAAGTTTTGAGGCTCCTCTCAAAACCCTCTCAACCACTTTGTTATAGCAAGTCTAGCAAGCCACTCTTCAAGCCACTATTCACCCTAAATTTAGTGAACTTTATCCTTTACTTTCCTTGATAAGTGGTCAATTGGGGCAAGTTGGAATGTAAGGCCACCTTTTAGAGGAGCATGGTTGGAGATCAAGGGGCTTGAGGCCTCATAAAAACAGATGGAAAACTTCAAAAGAGCCCAGCCCCAGACTGGTGGAGATGCCCTAAGATATAATTGTTGTCTCTACAATTTTGTAGTAATGCCGAGTTGTACTCTTGAAGTAGCTCCATAGTGAGTTCTGGACGTTGGGGTGAGAAGGAGTCCATTCCTCGTAAGGTAGGCACACTTGTACTCAACCATTTAAGATTTTGGGGCACCTCAAGGTCTCGGAAGATTCCAGAAAAAAACCCATAGGGTTAACCTTTCAACAAGCTATCAAGGAACTTAATTTTTGTGGAAAAAAATATTGTAGAATATTTTATATTAATGGCAAAGTTGCAACTCAAAGGATCCTATAGGTAACTCTAAACTACCCTTGGAAGTGCTTGAGTGTGTTCCTATAAATGCACAGGATGGTCCCAATCCCAACTGCCTCAAAGCAACTTAACAAATGACATGTGGTAGGATTTGCTTGTGCAAGTGGCATTTAGTGCTCCACTTTAGGTTCAATAGTGGGTGGAGAACAACCAAAAACTAAAGTGCGATATTGGGAGGTGGTCGCTGATGGGTGTGCCTACCTTTATCAGGGTGGTGACAGGGAATCCTCAGATTATGATCTGGGCATTGATATGTGTACCACACCCTTTGAACTATTGTACCACACCCCAAGGATAAACTTTAGATTTCTACCATCAAAAAGCTAAATTTGAGAATTTGGAATTCAAATTTGGACTAAGAGACCATGATTTAGTGTAGAACCATAAAAGAAGTTGGAATTCAACAACACCCAATGAAAAAGCTTATCTTTTTCTACAAACAAAAGTAAAAGTAACACTTTTCTCTCTAGCTAAACTTTTTCATTGGGTGTTGTTGAATTCCAACTTCTTTTATGGTTCTAGACTAAATCATGGTCTCTGAGTCCAAATCTGAATTCCAAATTTTCAAATTCAACTTTTTGATGGTAGAAATCTAAAATCTATCTCGAGAGTGTGGTACAATAGCTCAAAGGGTGTGGTACACATATCAATTCCCTTAGGATATATTCCATGCCTCTATTATCAAGTCTAATTCACTGCTCTTATTTTATATGAAGACCATGTTGTTTGTGACTCCGTCAATGCTAGCTCAGCTCATGTTTAACCCTTAAAGGATTGATGGGTGACCGTGCCTAAACCAAAGTGCAGTCCATGGGGAATTCATTATTCAATCCCTCTATAGCAATGTGACATGTGCCCATAAAAGCTAACCAAAAGTGCAAAAGTCAATTTTGCCCTCACAAAAATTGTAGGAAGGGCATCAGAAGGGCAACACAAGACACCTACATCTCTTCACAAATTGAAGTTTAAACAAATATGGGGACATGCAAAGCAACAATTTTTGGCACTCAGAGATTGAGCACATCTCCCTGACCACTTTCAGAAGAAAAAAACTGAAAAAAGTTTTTTTTCCATCCTCTGAGTGCTTCTTAGGCATGGAAAAGACGAATTTCGTCCTCATGGACGTTTAGGGGTGAAAGTAGTCTACGGATGCACAAAGTAGCAAGTCAAAAATCTCATACTAACTTAAACTTGTCACTCATGCACGCATTTGAATACGCAGATCATATACCGCATATAACATTCGAGATGGTAGTTTACCCCTAAAGGATGTTGCCTACCTAAAGAGTTGGCTGTATTCATACAAGGACCATTTAGTACTCAAAGAAATGATACTATTTTATGACAACTATAAAAAACATGTCAAAACAAATCCTAGTTGATCAGTACTACGTCTATGACTTAGTTTGAAACTTACAACTCCAATAGGATTCATGTGCTACCCAATTACCCCATCCGTATACAATACAAGAGAACGAATACAAAACAGCAACATCCGTAAGGGGTTAAATTCTATCGAATCGGGCCCATGCACTAAGACACAAAGACCATCAATAGTTTGAGTAAAGAGAGGTGCTCGTACAAGAGACGCACCACGCAGCAGATACCAAACTTGGGCTCCTGATGAGGAAAGAACTTTAAGCCATCACATACAATGAAGACTCAAAGACTTTTATTAACATCCGAGCTTTCAGATACCTACAGAAACTAACACCAAACTACGAATTGATTTATAATCCAGAGCCTGTAAGAAAGTGGATTTGGTCACATTTAAGAACCCCTTTTGACTAAAACGAGTTCAGGCGCAAAGGAAGCCTGAATCGTGAGTCGTCAATGCGTACAGGGGTATGTATGATACAACTAGACCGTGAAATTTGACAATAAAATTACACACAAGCCTAGGTACTGAGGGCGAAAGACAGACCATATACCTCAAAGTTGCGAGCGAGCATAATGACAGATCTCTGTGAACATTGTTAGGAGCTCAAGTACGTTCACACCTGCAGAGCCAGCATCGACGGGAGAAGACCCGACAGGTCCTGCTTCACTCTGTCAACCTCGGCGTTGGTCTTGCTCTTGAGGTTGTTCAAAAGCTCACGCATCTGCTCTTTGGCACTTAAGATAAGGTCGACTACCTCCAGCCACTCCTTTTTTGCTGCAGCTACCTCCTCGGCACATCTTGCGGCTCCTGTCTCGTACTTTTGTTCCCAATGCTTCACCATTTCCTCGGCGTCTGCATCCGTCTTCTTCGCAGCAAGCTCTTTGGCGACCACTTTTGCCTCGAGCTCCTCCCTCTCGTTCACCATGGCAGCACAAGCTGCATCCCACTTTTCCTTGCTTGCTTTGTAGATAGCCTCAACTTTTTTGATGGTGGCGATATTCCGAGACATAAGATCCAGCTTCTCTTGACGAGCAGCTTCACATGCATATACTTCCTGTTTACAAGCTATCGATTCCTCTCTCTCCTGATTCGTATACCGCTTGCAACTCTCCATGACCTCCAAGATGGCCTGCTTCAAACCGCCAGGTACAGTGGTTCCGAGAATTTCCTGAGGCAGAGTTAGTTCTGGTTGCAATGTGATTTGCAGCTGAGTACCGAGCAGCGGCTGACCTTCGGCCAAATTCGGTCTTAGCCTCTGGCAGCGCTCGTTGTACTCAGCGCACAGAACCTCGAGATCTTTAGCCTTGTCAGTGGATGCAAGCTCAAGGTCCCATGCTGCCTTCCGCAGCTGCTGCTCCTTCGCCACGACAGGCTGGATGTTGACTTGAAGAAGATCCTCCTCTTTCTGCATGCGCTCCACTTCGGCGAGGTTGATTTCTTGAGCGGCAACACGTGTACGCAACTCCTCAATATCAGCCTGAACAGCCTTCTTCTCCGCCTTCATTGCAAGAAGGTCCTCTTTGCGCTCATTCAGTTTCTTCTCCGCGCCTTGCTTGTGCCGGTGCAAACTCGTGATAATCGTATGAAACTTCTGCTTGTCGCTCAAGAAATCAGCCTTCTTCGCCTCTAAGCTTATGAGCGGAGACACTGCCGTAGACAGTTTCTGCAAATGCTGCTCCACTTCAGACACTTTCAACTTCGCTATTTTCTCCAAAACCTCAGCATTACCATCAACAAACTGCTGACGAAACGCAGAGTTCAGCTGTTCACATTCCTCATCATCTCCCGCCAAGAAGCACTGGTACGACTGACTAAGGTTCTCGAAAAAAGGCTGCTCCCCTGACTCGTCAAACGTTGGCGCGCTTTCACTCGATTCTTGATGCAAAAGAAGCTGCACAAGCCACACGAGAGCAGCAAGCAATCCCGGCCAAGTATGCGGACTCCCTGCCGCGTACAAAGCGCTCTTACTAATCTGAAACGGATACCCTAGCCTCTTAAAAACGACGGGAACATCCTCCTCCACTTTTCCCGAGAGCTTCATATTCGGATCTACTTTTTGAAACAGAAACTGCACGATGTTAAGAATATCCTTGCTAGCCGGCGACACCAAAAGCTTCGTCGAAATCGCAACATTGTAGCCATGTGATAGTAAGTATCCGGTTAACGTCCGAATACACTCTTGTTGAAAACTCCGGTCATTGAGAGGACGAGGATCCGTTCGCGGTTGCGAGCTTTTCCCGCCATGGAAGCTCGCTCTCCTCTGCAGCAGCCCCGGCTTGCTCCCATTCGGCGCCAGGTACGACGACGCCGGTCCTACACTTGACAACCTCCCTGTCTTGCCTAACACTCTCGCCGGCGCCACTGCCGACACCCTCCGACTCATCGCAGCGCCTTCACTAACACTCACTCATGCAATCACTCAAAACTACACCTCTTAATATACCATCGCAAACACAAAACCATTTAACTAACCGCAAACAAAACCGTGACATCGTCGATTCTCCGCAAAAACGGTAGCGCTCGTCTCCTCGCCCGCGCCATAGCCATTTCTTCCAAATCTCGACAAAATTAAATTCCACGGTAGCTCAGAATGAGCAAGACCTATCGTTAAGCACAATGCTCCTCTGCTGCGACGTGACATTCAATAAGCTTAAGGAGCTCTGAGCATGCGTCGTGCAAATTTTTTCGGAAGAGCAAAACCTGGCGCTGCGACTGCAGAGTTTTTGAAATGGCAGAAAGTAGAGAATTCGTCCCGAAAGGATTCAAACGGTCGGAACTGGGAGACCCGGTGTGATAGTGCAGGTATCATTAGGGAAGGCGGATATCAAGAGAGGATGCGGGTATCAGTAGAAATTTTGTTCACAAACGTTTTTGAAAGTCCTGCTCTCTCTTTGGATATCACGCCCCCGGTTCTTACGGCCCCGGTTCTCATGGGCCCGGTTCTTACGCTCCCGATTTTCTCGCCATACTTGGAGCCAGCTAGGAAGAAATTTCAAGGTATCAATACAATGGAAGGATATCAACTCATAAGTCGGTTCTCAGTATTTTTACTTCGTATCCTACATCAAGAATCTGTATTGTTTTACTCTTGGTTGGAAGCGCGTAGTAAGTTAACCAAACTCTAAAATTTGTAATGGCAGAAATTGGCCTTCCATTAGCAATCACTAATGAAAAGAAGATGCCGAATTCATGATGTGGCTGTGACCTTTGTGAGACTTGACAGAAACTGACAGAAACTGATAGTACGGTACATGCCACCATAAACCAACAAATATTTGACCACAAAATGTCAACTAGTGGTCAACTTTGGGTGCTATCACCGTTTTTTTAACAAATGATAATTTCAATATGTTTTTGTCACTTTTTTCCTAAGACTTCTCTGCTTAAAGTTACAAAGAGTTTCAACTTATTGAGGGTTGTTATGAATAGTTTATATGGCTTTTAGATCTTTGCTATTTTATGCTATAACAGCCTTTAATAAATTGAATCTTATTGTAATTTTAAGTCTCTCAATAACCTGAAACTCTTTGTAACTTTAAGCTGGGAGATCTTAAGAAAAAAATTACAAAAACGGATTGGAATTATCATTTGTCAAAAAGATGGTGGTAGCACCCAAAGTTGACCACTATTTGACATTTTGTGGCCAAATGTTTGTTGGATTATGGTGGCACGCACTATAGCAGCTAAAACTTTTGATTCCTTGTTAAGGTGGAAGCACCCATTGCCAACAGTGCCTCATTCCCAACTAGTAGGGGGTGCTATTTCCACCATGAGCAAGGATAGGTGCTTTGGGATTCGTTTTTCTGACTTTTTCAAGGTTGGGGCTACTCAAGGCATGCCACATGTCCCAAAATGAGGTAGGAAGTAATGAGCTGAAATTAGTTTGGCTAAGGTAGGAGCATCCATAAACGTCAAACTAAGGGTTTTGAACATGATAACTATTAATAAACATCTAGCAAATTATAGGATCCTATTAGGAACTAAAAAAAAGTGAGTTTGCACTTTTGAATGTATTATTTGGATACTGTGAAAATAAGTTGTGAATTTTTAAAGAGCAAACTGCCATTGCACCTATAACCACTTTTAAGAATTCATATTCACATGTTGTACATTCTTGTCATTACATCTATTCACTTTTGCAAATTTTCCAAGATTTTAGAGGTGATGGTTATGGGGACACTGACGCTTATGGGTGCTCCTACCTTAGTATTGGAATTGCATACATCTAGACAGGCAATGGGTGTGGAACACTTTTTGACTCCCAAAATTCACAATAATTTCAAATAAAATTATGAAAAAATCTCCATCCCAATATTTCTTATCTTCCTACATGGGAAAAACATTTTTTGCCTCAAACTCTTTATAATTTTTTGCAAAATCTCTCAAGTTATTGGATATGGGTGCTTCCACCTTAGTTAACCCTTAAATGATCTTTTAGGTCCTTGGTGGGGAAGCTCTAAGATCCACAAAAAATGAGAAGCAAATATAGAGGTTAGGTATGCCAATCATAATAAGAAATAATCATACGGGGAATCAATTCAAAACTTGGGCAAGCTCGTCAAAACATCCCTCAAATTTTTCATATGCACATTGCAAGCATTCATGAAATTTCTTGATTATGCAAATAGGTATAAAAGATGACTTGCATTGAGTTGAATTGAAGGACCTCTATTAGGCTACCACAACTAAGCAATACTCTTGCAAAAAAGAAAATTTTGGGAGTACCAAACCTCTAAGGCTATGAATGTTGTTTAACCCCTGAGAGCCCAAGCCATATTCACTCAAATCCATACCCTTCTGTACTTAGTCCAATAAAAGTATTATCTAAGTAGAGTCAAATAGCTTGAATATTTTTTGAGTGGTAGTAGACACATGCCTAAAGGTACATGAAAAAGTACAAGCCCTTTGACTTTACCATTAAGAAGAGGATAAGAGTCAAATGTGGACATTTTTCAAAATTGAGCCCCCCATTTTGAGGTCCTGGGGCATTCAAGGGTTAAAGGTTTAACAAGCTCTAAATGGCCTCTCATAGGCCTTAATTGTAAGGTTCTCTAGCATTTGCTTGCAAATACAATAGTTTGATGTGGACTCTTTAAAAATAATTTTGAGCACACCACATATTAGAATGCCATTTTCCTTTAGAGCACCCAATTTTTGTTGACATTTCCATTTTTTCTTGCAAATTGAAGGGATATGGCATTTGATCTCCAATAAAACATCTCAAAGTGAGTGAATGGAAATGCCAACAAATGTCAAACAAGGAATTGATTTCAAGAACCTTAGACCAAAGTAATTTCAAAAAGCTAGAAAAAGAGTTTTTTCTCTTCCAAACCATTGTTGCAAACCATTGTTGAAGGGGTTGCCACTAGGGATGCCAGGAATTGCTACTTTCAATTACCTTTTTGAGGACACTAAATTAAGAATGACAAGCCATGTGAAAAACAATAGTTCATGTGGACAAGTCACATGAACAAAGGAAAATAAGTGCATTTCACTTGAAACTCAAACTTCATACATGACATATCATTGTGAGTTCACCTATGAAATGTCGTTGTAGTGGATGAGTGGCAATGGGAAGGAGAAAGGAGGATGAGTACGTGCAAAAGGTTGTTAATTCTCTAAATAAAAAGTTTCTCAACTTTGAAGTGTTCAATTCAACCAAGGTATTTAGAGCTTGTCAACATTCAAATGATGAAGGTGACAAAGTCAACACAACAAACCAAGAATACTTTTGAAATTGGAGGTGAATGATAAAATAGCAACATGTACAAGCCTAAGAATTGGATTTTGTTAAGAATATATGCTTTAAATGTAAAAAAGAAAGTGTGTTTGGTGTATGGTAGTTTGGTGGAGCACTGAGAACATGAATTGGCGTCTAGTTTTTGAGTTATGATAAATGGAAAAAGAGTATAAGATTTCTATTTTAGATTGAAAATTGTAATTTGAAAAATATCAAATTTAATTAGATGTGGATTTTTCAACTTTTATAAATAATAATTTATAAATTGCTTTGGTTTGAAAAGTAGTAAAAGATACTAGCAAAACATTGTAAGATACTTGTAAAGCATCAAGAGATGTGTTTAGATTAAAAGACATGCACAACTTTGAAAAGACTTGCAAATACCAAGAAATCTCTAGTGTTAGAAAAATAGAAAGTCCTTAGCTACATGATGAACAATTCATACCTAGTTAAATGAGTCATTTAAAATGTTTCTTATAAAAATAAAAAAAATCATATCAATTTATAACAAGTTTTGAAGTGCCAATTCAAACTTCAACACTCCATTTGAAAAACAATGTTTTTTGATAGCACATCACTTGATAGGAGAAATTTAGGAGAGCATGTCAATTGAAAGCCAAGGGGAGTTGTCAATTTCCAACACTAGTAGCAAGCCCATCACCAAGGAGTAATAAGGACCTCCAACTTTCTTCATGTAGCATTATATTACAAGCATGCCAAACCCCAGAGAGTATGTTCTTCACGGCCAAGGGTGTGAATGCCTTTGACCACTCAATAGAATCCCACTCTTGTAAGTGATGCTTTTCTCCAACACCCACTACCATTAAGTATAGAGTTGAGGACAATAAAATAGGTTCCTTCCTTCAAACCCTTCTCCACCTTGTTAATTCTTCATTCAATTTAAAAATAATTATATGCTTTGTAAGATGAGAATGGAAGAAGAAATGTGCTAGAATTTGATATCCATTAAACAAATAGAAGTGGTAGAAAAAGCATTTGAAAAAAAAAAAAACAAATTGTGGTAGAAGGCTTTTGAGGTTGTTTCAAGACACCACCAATTTGCCACCAATCGAATCTCAATGTACAAAACACTTGCTCAAGATAAGGAGCTTCTACATCCTAAAGAGCTATTCATAGCCAAAATGGTGTTGGTGGACATCAATGGAATACTCATAGGTGCAAAAGTGCTCTTGACAAGGGTTAAATACACGGTGAAGCTGTTATCTACACTTCAGATTTTAAACAATTTGTATTTCTTTTTCACCTTTCAAAACACGTTCAAAATATGAGCTTGATTATAAATCTAATGCAAATATGATTGTGTGAAGGGCATAAGTGAGAAGTGGATCTTTTTAGCTACGTCTCTATACAATTCTACATATTTGTAGCAGTCACCAGCAGGTAGCTGTAGAAAGGTCAGATTGGTACCAACTACCAATGCTTACAAATGTGGCTATTTTTTGATACACTCCTACGAAATTAATGTGCTACAGAAAAGGAAAACACTAGTGTTAAAATTTGAGAAGTTTGTTACATTTGGAAGTCTATTAACATTTAGAATTACATTAGCCACTTGATCTAATGAAGAGAATCACAACTGGGATCACTGGTTGGTACAGACCACATTTCCACACGCCATATCCAATTGATTGAACTTGCAAGGAGGTGCTTATTTATTACTCACAGATGAAAACTGACTTTACAAAAGACTTTACATAAACTTAGGTTTGTCCCACAGTATCGGTAGAGAAGAATCAGCCCATGGCAGACTTGGGCTAATTCGATCTATGGTACCGGTTAAACCTCTCATAAGTTCATCACTACTAGTGTATACACACGTGACGATAACGAATACATTTTGAAGCAGAACAATCTACTCCAACGAACTAGGGAAGAGTTGGTTGGGAGCACCCCTGATATCTGAAAATGTCTTCCTGAAATCAATGTGTTTTGCGTGTCGCTGATCCATCACTTCTTTGATCGATTCAGCACATTTGAGAACCAGCACGTTTGAGTTGCACTCTGTGGCAGTATTCAAAAGCTTGATCCAATTCTCTGGCATAAAATTAAAAAGAACTGACAGTCAGCCTTTTCAACCTCCAGAAGAGTCTAGCAACATGCTTATAACAAATGAAGTCCATTTCACGAAAGGAAATAGAGGAGCAGTACAGCTTTGGTCAGAACACGAACCTTGTGTGGCATGAATTGAGTCCTCGCAAAGCCACGTCAAGCTGTTGACTCCATACTGTCATAAGAAGCGCAACGTCAGCTAATTATTCAAAACATGGAAGCATATGCTTATAACTTCTCCATGTAAGAGAATTGTTATAGAGAGTGATACCAAGAAGGCAAGTATTAGAGATCACATTGCAACTTGGACTAAAAAAAGGGTTCTAAGCACACTTTCTAATGAGAATGAAAGCTACTTATAGATCTGCTATAACGAAAACAGTAGCAAGATGCTAACCCTGTGAGCTGCAGAAAGTAGATCAAGGCCTCGGTGCTCAAGAAACTCTGCATCAATCCTGCCAGTGTAAAGGAATTTCATCATGGCGTTGGTGATGTTGAAGGACGCTTCCCTGATGTCCAACCTATTCGAATATTGCACATCCGGACTCTCAACATTGAGCTTCAGAATCTGCCGGAAAAGCCAAACGTGTCCTGTCAGTTACCAATGGGCATCTCTAACATATTGAATCTGAGAAAAAAGTAGAGCCTAATTCATTGATTGATTAATGGGAAAATTTCATGGGTAACCCTGAAATTTGCTTTATTTTCATAGATATCCCTGTTTTGTCAGAAATTTCACAAATACCCTCAGACCAAAATTTTCAGGCGTTTGTTTTGTTGTGCATGCCACTTCCCTTCTTCCTTTGTGCGCACACTACTTTCTTGTTACTTGTGCGCACAAAGGAAGAAGGGAAGTGACATGCACAACAGAACAACCACCTGAAAGTTTTGGTCCAAGGGTATTTGTGACATTTCTGAAAAAGCAAGGGTATCTATGAAAAAATTACAAACTTCAGGGGTATCCATGAAATTTCCATGAAATTTTCCCTTGATTAATTAGTTGTTACAAAAGGGGAGACCAAATATACATGTGAGGCGCCAGTCAGGAGGAGCTTCAGGACAGTAACGCTCTTGTCTTCTGCCCAAACTTCAACCGTCTCGTGCTTTCCGCTTTCAAAGACCGCAGTCCAATTCTTCTGGATCACATCAGAAGGAAGCCTTTCAGAGCTCCCTCCGGAGCTCACACCTTCTTCATTCTTGAGCTTCTCAATGACGGCTTCTGCTAGTAACTGCAGCATGTCGTCCCAGTGACGGTACTCCCAGCCTAACGCACGAATCCAAAAAAACAACATAAGAAAAGGTTAATTCAAAACCAAAGAAAGGAAACGAAAGCGGTAAAAGAGAACTGAGTGCACACTTCTACATATGAGGTTAAGGGAAAACTTGATGGATACCCCTGAAGTTTGCAATATTGGTAAGATGCCCCTGGTTTTTCAGAAATTGCACAAATACCCTCAGACCATAGTGCAAGAGAACAAGAAAGAAGCAGCAAAGAAGTGGCGTGCACATTAGAACAAAGCCTTGATAATTATGGTCCAAGGATATTTGTGCAATTTCTGAAAAACCAGGCATCTACACAAATATTGCAAACTTCAGAGGTATCCATCAAATTTTCCCTTAGTTTAACCCCTAAAGATGCCAAAAATTCCCCAAAAAATCCTACTTGACCAATAGTATGTCTATGATGACTATGATTTGGTATGAAATTTACAACTTCAATGAGATTCATGTGCTACCCAAATGCCCCATCCGTATACAACATGGGATCTTGTATACAAAATAGCAACATCCTTTAGGGGTTGAACACATAAGCAGTATCCTCTTCCTTACTTACTTCTTTGGTAGAGCGTGGATTTCAGCTCCAAAGCCACCTGGAGCGGCGCTTTCTGGTCAAGGATGACCTTCTTGGTTTCCACTAGATTGCCGAGCCCTCGAGCATGGCGGATGATAGATATTTTGTGTGCAGATGGCAACACGGCTGCCTTGAGTGACACGTTGGCCCCGTGAGCCAGTAGAAAATTGATCGTGTCAAGGCTCCGTGTCTCCTCATACTTGTACACCGCTAAATGCAAGGCTGTCACGCCCTGCAAAAAACCAGAAGAAGTCAGTGAGATCCTTCAAGCATTTCCACAGCAATCAGAAAGCACAATATTCTAGAGAGCTCTTGTTCAAAATAACTCTTACTCCCTCTTGTCCCTCTAAAAAGCTCCACAAAGCTCCAAATCAGGCATATTTCTTGTACCACTAAAAAGCTCCCTTTTGCTGCTGATTTCAAACGTGCAAGTTAAGCAATTAGAGAGCATTCCTCTCCTAGCAAGCTTGACTTTGCCCATATGAGGTACCATTGTTGCTACTAATCTTTAAATCATCAATAATGAGGAGTTAGCAACATGCAGAAATATGATACTTTTTGCATGGAATTTGGGTGCCTAAAGGGCAACATCAAAACTAAACTAGAGATTTTGTATACATCTGGTAGATGGTATATTGATTCTAGAATGCATGTGTCACTCATACCGTATTTATGCATGCTGCCAGCTCCTTATTATTGATGATTTAACAATGGTACCTCATATGGGCAAGGCCAAGCTTGCTAGAAGAGGAATGCTCTCTACTCGCTTAACTTGCCCCATGAGATCCTTGAGCATGGCAAACACTTTCTCAGCGTTTGAAATCAGCAAAAGGGAGCTAGCTTTTTAGTGGTACAAGAAATGTGTCTGATTTGGAGCTTTTTAGAGGGACAGAGGAAGTAGTTGGTAATGGTCTCGAAAGATGCCACGCAACGTTACAATTTGGAGCTGGTTTAGGTTTAGTACTTTCAAAACCTAGTCGTAGAAACTGAAGCAGGAAGCCGAGTTTCACAAACATATGGAAAAGCGATAAAGCCTA